>CM046353.1:910027-1345563 GCA_025403435.1 Artocarpus heterophyllus
TTTTTACGTTTCCAAATTATTGTTTTAATTTTGGCTGTCTCGTTTTTCATGGTCTGTTGTTTTCATGTCTTTTTTGCACCTCAGATTACTGTGTTGTAGTCCCCAAGTCAAATCCACGTACAACTTGCTCTCCTCCTCCCTCCTCCCTTCCTCATTCAAGAGAAAGAATCTTTGAAGACGGATTTGAGTGTAGAAGACTGTGTCCCTCTCAATTTATCACCGTAGATTCAGGTATGCTTCCTAAAATATTATATTAGTAATTAGCAGGATGGTTATTGGGATTTATGTATATGGTAGTAAATCATATTTAAATCTAGCAAAAAAAATCATATTGAAAGTAACATTATTATGTCCTGTTTTCACATTTCTATCGTTTTTTAACTTTTAGTCGTTTTCCATCCGTGTTATTATTTCTTATTGTTTATTAAGTTATTATTGTCCCTTAGTATTACTGTCGCTTTCGATTTTTTTATCTTATTCCATTGCTGCCGTTAATAATTGTGTCACAATATTGCCGTTTATTATCGATGTTGTTTTTCGGTGTCATTTTGTGGTTCATTAGAATTATGTGTTTTCACATTATAGGCGTTTTCTTCTGGTGTGTTTTCACACTACGAAGTACGATTTTTTTTTTTTTTTTAACTTCACATTGATCAAGCTTATTGTCGCTTTCTCGTATGCGTCGTTTATTATTTAAATCTTGTTCACATTGTTGTCGTTTTTATTTTCTTATCATGTGATTGTCTTTGTTGTCGTTTATTCTCGGTTACAATTTTTGGTGTTTTTGTCGTTTAACATGTTGTCGTTTGTTTGTTGTCTCTTTCTCGTATGTGTCGTCTATTATTTATATCTTGTTCACATTGTTGTCGTTTTATTTTCTTATCATGTGAAATTGTCTTTGTTGTCGTTTATTCTCGGTTACCTTTTTGGTGTTATTTTTCTGTCGTTTTCACGTTGTTGTCGTTTTTAATATCTATCTTTTGTTTCATTGGTGTTGTTTTAGGATTATTGTCCGTCTTTTGTTGCAAACTTGCGAGGAGAATTTTGTTGAATGAGCCGATAAGATAGAAAAAGCTAACTTTGCGTGGCATTATTTCTGTGTACTTAGTATGGCAAAAATGAACCGAAATATTGTGTTATGATCCTACAGATAAAAGGTGTATAAGGAAACATGAAATATCTGATTAAATGAAAGTATTGTACATTTAAATATCTTTGGTAGGGTGATAAAAACTGTGGTTAAAATTATTTTTAGTAGCATGTGTAGTGATTTATTTATTATTGTAGCATTTGAGCTTTACACTATTTATAACTAAAAAAATAATTTTAACCACTTTTGTCAAACATAAAGTAAAACATTAATATTTTGTCTGTCGGTTATCTCACAGATAATTAACAACTTGGATATGTATAATTTCCATAGCTAGTGACTGGAAAACAAATATACAGTAGCTCGTCGGCAGTAAGTCCTTTTTTTTTTTTTGGGTTTACCAAGAAAATACTTGTCATTTTTTTTTTATAAAAAACAAATGTTGCTAAATATAATTAATAGAATTTAAGATAGTGAAAGAGAGTGAAGAATCCATTGTATATGCCATAAACATGACTACATGAGATCTTACACGAAAGGTAATCCTCTCAAGTCGGCACTTATCTCAAATCGGCCACCAATAATTAAGATTGATCAGTTTTGGAAACGCTAATTAAGTAGGATAGCGGTTGGGATACTGTCATTGTCTGTTACATGTAGATATCAAAATCATATCTCATTCCTGGATATAGATATAGTCTATCTAGAGTTGAGAGTTGTCGACGTGCATGAGAATGTTGATGCTTGGCATTGATTTTTCTTTTCTTCCATTTTCCGGCCTAATGGAAGTTCACGATGACATGTATTTTAACCCATCAATAAGTTTTATATATTATTCAATCGTTGGAATTTTTAACAGTCTAATATGCAACGGTTATAAAAAAATTTATAGTGCTCAACATATAGTTATTTCTCATCATAGATCAGACAGTTAAATTAAAAGTTTATCTAAATATAGAAGAATAAGCTATATTGGTCTTTTACATTTTAGCTTTTTTTTTATTAGTTTATCGTTATTTATCTACAATATCGTTGTTTTGATGAGTATTATGTTATCAACTCATGTTATGTTAAAAGGTTACAAATAGCTACATTAGCTATTATACTAGGGGACTAGGATATTGAGTATTGAATACAAGCTTAATATCTTCTTCCTAATAGGGGAGTTTTTCACTTTATGGGGTTTTTTTAGCTCAATTTGAAATTCTCCGTCTAGGTTAGGTCAGTAAAATTTTATCTTTCTAATTTCGCTGCATCATTATCAAACAGATGAAATAACAGGACCAAATGCATGTCTTATCATTAATTTTGCATCGAAGAAGCGACAAATAATTAAAAGTCAAAATCCGTGTTTTATTTCCCACATTGAAAATAACCAAATTAAGGTTCCACGAATCTAGGCAGAACATCACAGACGATAATATATATTACTATGTACTTAACAATAATAAGGTGGCTGGCTGTGCTTATCGATCACAAGCATTATCACAGGGAGCCCATGAGAGAATTGACAGTGTTTACGATATTATATGAATAATGTATTTGGTCATGAAGCACGTGATAGTGTGTTATATACGGTGGTGCTTCCATCATTTTCATGCAGGTAAAATTTCACGTTTTTTGGCTAGCGTAAAGTGTATTAATTAATTAATACATCGAACATGTTAGTATACTATAAGCCTTGAAGTTGACCAATAGAATGCTTGCGTGATGTCTAAGACTTTTTTGAAGAAACGCCAAAAGAGAGAGTACTCTCTCATTAATTAGCTAGCTAAGCTGTCATAACTGAGGACTTGAGCTTGTGTTATAATGCATTAAGGCATTCAAGAAAATTATGATTTGCTTAATATGATTTAATCTACAAGGTGTTTGGCTAATGGTGGAAACCAATTTTATTGTAAATATTATTTTACACTGTAGCAATTTTTTTTTTTTTTTTTAACTGCAACATGTGAGAGTTTTATAATTATAACTGAGTTGTGGTATGAACCACCTTAGCCAAACGCCCTTCTAGTGACATTGGAGGGTTTTGTGACACCCGTTATTCTCCTAACGGGTATTGAGGTAATTAAATTAATTTTTAATGTATAAAAAAAAAATTGCTTCATTTAAATTTATTTTATAATATTTATTTTTATCTATTTTTAAATTTTCTAAAATTCTCCTATATTTATTTAGTATGATTACTAAAAAGCATTAGAACTTCTAATAAATCTCAAAAATGTCATATTGGCATTATGTGTGTTAAAGTCTTTAGATGAGACATAAGGATATATTTTCCAACTACTCTTGACCCTCATTTTCTTTATTTCCTCCGTGACATGCTTCAACATGTCTCCTCTATAATTGTTTCTATCACTTCTCTTCAAAGACTTCATCTTTTCTTCCTTTCTCTTCCACGGTTCCCACACTCTTCTTCTTATTTCTTTGCTGAAGCAAAATACTTAGAGAACTTCTTCAAGGCAGCCATAAAAATCAGCCACCATCACCTCCATTTGAGCAAGAATTTCAGTCATACCGAAGTAAAGGAACCTGTTTTGAAGCCATTTCAAGCTTCCAACTAACCATAATCCGAGGTTAGAATCTTATGAACAAATTTAGTCTTTCATTTATAAATTTTCTTTTATACTAAAGGATTATTCAAATTTGCGTTCTTAAACCTAAGTATATGTTTGTTGCTATTTTGGAGCATATGTATGAAGTCTAAGTGTATATGCCCTAGACAGAAAATTTATATTGTTAAACTTTGTAATACCCCTATGGGCAGTGGTTATTTCTTGAAATTCTAAGATTAAATTAAAATGAATTTTATGAATTGGTTTGCATATTTGAAAAGTAGCATCCTAGGCTTTCTAACGAGCTATCATAAACCTAAATCGGAGTTGTATTTTATTTTCTAAGAATTATTCAATTTTTGTATTGGAAACTAGTAAATCTGCCAGTTTGTTATGGTATACCAGCTGCTAACCTGAACCAAGAACCCATCTTTGCTCACCACCTAATTCTTTAATGTCTTGCAACCTTTCCAATATTATCCTAAGTGATTGATGAATCTTATTAGGGACTAAAACATATAGATTACTTGTTCACATTTTATATTGTGTTAAGACAAAAATTGTTTACTGTGGTATTCAAAAGAGATTTATATAAAAGCTTTAATGGCATACTAGTAAGATAGGTTTACACATGATTTATTTATGAATGTAGTTGTATGTTGTGCTTTAGTTTTAATTGTCCTTATGCACGCCTTAGGATCAAGGGAGTATGGAGCTAACGTTAATTGATTCCAGGATTAAGAGACTGTTGATAAGCTTAAAAGGTAGGGATTCTATTACTCATCTTTTGTGAGGTTTTTATAGAATTAAAATTGATTGTTTTGCCGCAATATATATATATCTATGTTGAACTGATATTATATGTGTATCACATATGAAACTATGACATGGACTCGTCTTGTATTGTACGGCGAGGAACATAATGAATTGACACATGTTATAAATTGAGAAGCATGGTTAGGAAAATTAACTCTATTAATAATGATTTAATATAGAGAAATTGTGAGACATGAAAAGGGCGACGGTTACGTCCTTGGGCATGAATACCCTAAAAGGTAAAGTAGGGGGAAGGCGATGACGCTTCCTTGGGTTGAAAGTCCCAGAACACACTGTACAGGAATCGACTTGGTGAGGACTCGGGGCTTGATGTCCCCTCACCGGAACACCCTTGGAATGTTTATAGGGTGATCAAGTGCGCCCATTTGGGTTTCGATGAGTTGAGTGATACTCAATTTAACATGGATACCTAGGAACAATGATGATTGTTAATATTTGTATAAATGTGTAATTATGACACTTGGTAATGATTAACTACGGTATCCATAAGATGTGATCATAATAAACCTCATAATCTGGAATATGATGTAACTTACTAACCATGCAGATTTTAATGTGGTAATGATAAAGGTGAGTAATGGTTTTCTCTACTGAGCATAGTGTTGCTCATACCCTTATGTTTATATCTTTTCAGGACTCACTAAATGTGAGGTGGCTACGAGAAATATAGTTGAGGAAGTGATGTAACTATATTACATTGGGACTGTTTCAATCGTTGAGAATGTTCTTCATGATAATGTAAGCATCAATTGTTACTTTCTGTGACTGTATTATAATGTGTTGAGGGTTAAAATGATGATGACAACAGTTTATATTATTAAATTTAAGGTGCTACATTAAAACTGTGGTTTATTTATCGTTTATATTTTTATTTTTGAGTTGAGAGTTTTCATTTAAGTCCCGGGCAAATTTTATTTTTAAGGTTTTACTTTATTATTTATTTTTATTTTATCTCATTAAAAACTGTTAACCCCCACATATGGGCGTTACAGAATTTTTGGTATCAGAGCCTAGGTTCGGTTAACCTAGGGAGTGTAGCACCACTTTAAAAAAATATATTTTTGAGATGGTTTTGAAGTTGAATTTTCAGTGTCATCATCAAAATGAACCTTCACATTGATTTATACAGTTTAGAAGGATGTAACATGGAAAGGCCATAGAATGAAAATATTAATAGTTATATGAGTACAATAATTATATAGAAGGAAAGTATTAATAGTTATGAGGGAATGATAATTATATGGAATGAGTTTATAAGTAGAATGCTTATGAGAGATTCGTATAATATTTGGATCTATAAGCATATCTAATTCGTATAAACGATGAGAAATTCGTGTAGATACAAGGATTTAATAGCCTTTTATTTTGTGAAAAACAATAAGAAATATAAGGCTTGATTTATTGATTTTAAAGTTTGGCATAGATATGCCAAATTTTTCGTAATTGATTCAAACTTAAGTAATGATTATGTGTGGATTCGATGGAGCACATAAGTGTCAATAACTTTTCTTGAAAGTTCTATATATTTGAGGAATATGATATAAGTTGGGAATCATGGTATTGAATCTTGAGAGAGATAAATGTTAGACTTTTGGTCTGTTGAGACTGTGTAAAGTCTAGAATGCATGAATCTCAAAATTGGAATATTTCGTTACGTACATTGTATTTAAGTGTATCAGTGAATCTTTTGGTTACCTAAGATTTTGTTATATGAGGAAATTCGATATTGTGTAAGTAGAATTGTGGGGATTGTAGATGTTCTTAAGTAGTAACATCAAGTGTCTTTGTTCGTTGATATGGTCTACGTTGAAAGACGTAAATCGTATTGATTTCAAGGTTAGTCGCATTCTAAACCCTTGGTAGCAATGATGATGAATCCATTTATAGATGTTGAGTATTATGAATAACATATGGGTGTATGTATTGTTCAATAAGATTTTGATTAAACAAAATTATTTGAGTTGCTGGAAGATTATGTTGTTATGAAATGATTTTAAATATCATTCAGGAAGATCCTTGTTGTCGTTAAATTAGATTTGTTGTTCATACTTAACTTATCTATAGTGGACTTTGAATTGGGTTTAAGATTTATACAAATTGGTTTTCAATTTTATGTTTGTTATTTAACTCGTTCTAAATGTGTTAAGGCCCGAAACAACCTGACCATTTTCAACTTAGAACATTTGGGCCTAGTTCAAATCCTAAATCAGTTTGATTCACACTGTCTCTCCCACGTGGTCTCTATACGTGTCATATACAGTGGTTTAATTATTGTTTACATATACGTTTACTGTGCGTAAGACCTTATTTCTCCGAGTTCACTTTTTCTCTCTTAATTTGTTATTTTCTCTCTAAATCGCAAATCCTCTTCTTTTTCATTAAAAATTCTTCTTTTCTCTAAAAGAAGAAGGAATTCTAGGATTCTGCAATTTACTATCTTAATTTTTCCTTTCTATTACTCTTCTTTCATCTCATCATGGACCCAAAGTACCAACACCTGAGAAAGTATTTCCCATCACTCTCCCAAAAGATTCTTAGAAAGAAATACAAGGCTAGAATTACTCGGTTGTGGATTCTTATGCGTTTTGGCATCCCTTGTGATGTGAGAATGTTAATAGAGGGGAAAATCCGTCCGAGTGACTTTAGTCAAGATGTCGGTTTACCAGGAACAGGTACTAGTCGTAGTGCAATGAAAAGAAGAGCTCGTGCCATCGTGATCACTTGTAACAAATGTGGAAGACAAAATTGTAACGGTAAATGTACTTCACCTGGTTATATGTCTACGAATAGAGAGGATAAAATAAGGTTTTGTAGGGATGGACTTTCAAAGGAGAACTTGGATAGCATCCATCCTCCTCTCCACGGTCACCCTAGTGGATATGTTCAAGGAGCTATTTTTAAACTCTGGCCTAAATTTTATACAGAAAGACAACGCCTCAGGAATATGGTATTTCTAGATCCTGTTTGCCAAGCCATAAGAAAACTGGATGGGGAATAAGTTATCGCTCTATAAAGGTTATTTAGTCTTTACTTATTTGAAGCAGTTTTAGCTGATGTTCAACAGTTTGTGTTTTTCTTTTACTCAGAATATTTGCTTTTGTGTTTGAAATAATTGTGATTATTAGATTGATACAGTAAGTGTTAATATCTTATTTAATTTATGATTTTCTTAAATATATATATAATAAAATATATTATCTTATCAGACACGTCACATACGGTACAATAATATGTTTGAATTTTGAAAAGCTTATCCAGATATTTCAAGATTGTGTCTCAAATTTCAAAAGTTCTACAATATTTGTCGTTTATATTAAATTTCTAGACTTGGTGTATATTTGTCAAAAAGTCTACAGTTGTGTCATGAGGGTCTTCTGTCGAATTGTTCTCAATTGTCAAAAGTTATACAATTAGAGTCTAATCTTTTTCAAAAAGTGAATCAAATTTTCTGTAAACTATCAATCACCTTATCTTACTTTCTTATCCGCACAAGATTTTGTTTAAATCTTTGGATTACCTTTTCATTACCTACTCGTCTATCTCTTTGGCCCTTTTTGTATATTTCTCATCTTTAAAATCTCATGTAGAACCCGAAGTCTAAGTGGAGCAGACATTAAGCAACCACTTCTATAAACCAAATATGTCTACCTCCCAGTCCACGAAGAAAATAAAGAATGTCTGTGTCTTTTGTGGTTCCAGCCTTGGAAAAGATAAAGCTTATTTAGAAGCTGCAAATCACTTAGGGCAAGTCCTAGCACGCAAGAAGATTAACATAATCTATGGGGGTGGTAGTATAAAATGATGGTAAATATGGCACTAGCAGCTAGGTCTAGTGACGCTACTGATGTAAGAATTTGGCCTCATATTCCAGTTGAAGGAAACCTTTGTAAGGAAGCCATAGGTAAGGGAGAAGGAGTCAGGAGTATCCCTAAAAATTTTAAAGACATAATCTATAATTCTGATGCTTTTATAGCATTACCTGGTGGTTTAGGTACTCTTGAGGAAATATTTATAGTTGCTTGTGGGCAATTGTTGGGCTTTTATTCCAAACCTTTGGGACTGCTGAACGTAAAGGGTTTTTATGACGGTCTTTTGAAATTTCTAGATTACGCTGTGGAAGAAAACATCACTACAGAATCGGAGAGACAAATCTTTGTCACTGCTTCAACAGCTGAGGAATTGATAGATAAAATGCAAATAATACATCCAGAATCTGACACTGCAACATCCAAGCTTGAATGGGAAAGGGAAAGCCGGGAGCGGCCAATTGATTTGAATCTCCATCTGTAATCTTTTTGTTTTATCTTTGGCATGTAGGCATGTGTGTCCGTATTTCGTGTGTTACGAATAACCGTTTGCCTTGTATTCTGCGTTTCTTGTGGTACGTCGTTGTTCAATCTTTTAGATTCATTGAGCCTAATGCCGGGATGGCTGGATACGGAGTACTTGATGCTCTCGAAACGCATCCTTCTTAAGGTCCGATCTTTTGTTTATCGATGTTTTTGTATCCTCTAAGCATGCATGATATGGATAGCTGGTATACGGAGTGCCTTGTACTCTCGAAACGTATCCGTATTATGTTTGTAATGTGTAATATTCTGTTAATATTATGTGGAAGTACCAGAGTCAGTTATGGGGATATTCCATATGAAATATGAGTATATTATTTGGATTGAATGTTTGTGTCATGAGGATAGCTGTTTAATGAAAAATATGTCGGGTTTGTCTGCAACTCTGAGATTCTGTTTAATATCTCTATGAGTAAGCTTAATGTATGGTTTTGAATAGAAGTGTTTGTGATATATGTTTTATGATTATGTTTTAGTTTATTAGTTGAGGTATGAAATCAAATATATTTGACTTTTCCTTACTCAAAAAGGAAAAGGAAGCTAAAGATGAAGTATATAAAATTTCTCTAGCAATCTCCTTAAATGTGATTGTAAATCACAGTCCATGGACAATGAAGGACTGGAATCATGGTATGGTCAATATGTATGCCTGATCAGATTCTTAGACTATTATACGGTGTTATAAGTTGAAACTTGTCAGAAATACTCTCATTGAGGGATTTAGGAGTAAGATTTATTATGCAAGTAAATAAGTGGAGATACGATAACTTAAATTTGGAGGACAAACAACATTAACGGTTTAGACTCGGAATTGGAATCATAATGAAATTAAAATTTTTACTAGTATTGCTAGAATTGAAATTTCGAGGACGAAATTTCTTTAAGGGGGGTAGAGCTGTGACACTCGTTATTCTCCTAACGGGTATTGAGGTAATTAAATTAATTTTTAATGTATAAAAAAAAAATTGCTTCATTTAAATTTATTTTATAATATTTATTTTTATCTATTTTTAAATTTTCTAAAATTCTCCTATATTTATTTAGTATGATTACTAAAAAGCATTAGAACTTCTAATAAATCTCAAAAATGTCATATTGGCATTATGTGTGTTAAAGTCTTTAGATGAGACATAAGGATATATTTTCCAACTACTCTTGACCCTCATTTTCTTTATTTCCTCCGTGACATGCTTCAACATGTCTCCTCTATAATTGTTTCTATCACTTCTCTTCAAAGACTTCATCTTTTCTTCCTTTCTCTTCCACGGTTCCCACACTCTTCTTCTTATTTCTTTGCTGAAGCAAAATACTTAGAGAACTTCTTCAAGGCAGCCATAAAAATCAGCCACCATCACCTCCATTTGAGCAAGAATTTCAGTCATACCGAAGTAAAGGAACCTGTTTTGAAGCCATTTCAAGCTTCCAACTAACCATAATCCGAGGTTAGAATCTTATGAACAAATTTAGTCTTTCATTTATAAATTTTCTTTTATACTAAAGGATTATTCAAATTTGCGTTCTTAAACCTAAGTATATGTTTGTTGCTATTTTGGAGCATATGTATGAAGTCTAAGTGTATATGCCCTAGACAGAAAATTTATATTGTTAAACTTTGTAATACCCCTATGGGCAGTGGTTATTTCTTGAAATTCTAAGATTAAATTAAAATGAATTTTATGAATTGGTTTGCATATTTGAAAAGTAGCATCCTAGGCTTTCTAACGAGCTATCATAAACCTAAATCGGAGTTGTATTTTATTTTCTAAGAATTATTCAATTTTTGTATTGGAAACTAGTAAATCTGCCAGTTTGTTATGGTATACCAGCTGCTAACCTGAACCAAGAACCCATCTTTGCTCACCACCTAATTCTTTAATGTCTTGCAACCTTTCCAATATTATCCTAAGTGATTGATGAATCTTATTAGGGACTAAAACATATAGATTACTTGTTCACATTTTATATTGTGTTAAGACAAAAATTGTTTACTGTGGTATTCAAAAGAGATTTATATAAAAGCTTTAATGGCATACTAGTAAGATAGGTTTACACATGATTTATTTATGAATGTAGTTGTATGTTGTGCTTTAGTTTTAATTGTCCTTATGCACGCCTTAGGATCAAGGGAGTATGGAGCTAACGTTAATTGATTCCAGGATTAAGAGACTGTTGATAAGCTTAAAAGGTAGGGATTCTATTACTCATCTTTTGTGAGGTTTTTATAGAATTAAAATTGATTGTTTTGCCGCAATATATATATATCTATGTTGAACTGATATTATATGTGTATCACATATGAAACTATGACATGGACTCGTCTTGTATTGTACGGCGAGGAACATAATGAATTGACACATGTTATAAATTGAGAAGCATGGTTAGGAAAATTAACTCTATTAATAATGATTTAATATAGAGAAATTGTGAGACATGAAAAGGGCGACGGTTACGTCCTTGGGCATGAATACCCTAAAAGGTAAAGTAGGGGGAAGGCGATGACGCTTCCTTGGGTTGAAAGTCCCAGAACACACTGTACAGGAATCGACTTGGTGAGGACTCGGGGCTTGATGTCCCCTCACCGGCACACCCTTGGAATGTTTATAGGGTGATCAAGTGCGCCCATTTGGGTTTCGATGAGTTGAGTGATACTCAATTTAACATGGATACCTAGGAACAATGATGATTGTTAATATTTGTATAAATGTGTAATTATGACACTTGGTAATGATTAACTACGGTATCCATAAGATGTGATCATAATAAACCTCATAATCTGGAATATGATGTAACTTACTAACCATGCAGATTTTAATGTGGTAATGATAAAGGTGAGTAATGGTTTTCTCTACTGAGCATAGTGTTGCTCATACCCTTATGTTTATATCTTTTCAGGACTCACTAAATGTGAGGTGGCTACGAGAAATATAGTTGAGGAAGTGATGTAACTATATTACATTGGGACTGTTTCAATCGTTGAGAATGTTCTTCATGATAATGTAAGCATCAATTGTTACTTTCTGTGACTGTATTATAATGTGTTGAGGGTTAAAATGATGATGACAACAGTTTATATTATTAAATTTAAGGTGCTACATTAAAACTGTGGTTTATTTATCGTTTATATTTTTATTTTTGAGTTGAGAGTTTTCATTTAAGTCCCGGGTAAATTTTATTTTTAAGGTTTTACTTTTATTATTTATTTTTATTTTATCTCATTAAAAACTGTTAACCCCCACATAGGGGCGTTACAGATCCGTTTGACCATGTCAAAGAACGTGGCCTGTAACGTTCCAAAGGAGAATACTACAGCAGGGATGATAAAGGCTCTGTCAGATATGTATGAGAAGCCCTCAGCCAATAACAAAGTACATCTCATGAAGAAGCTCTTTAATTTAAAAACGCCTGAAGGTGCCTCGATGGTAGAGCATCTAAACAATTTCAACACCATCTTGAACCAATTAGTCTTAGTAGATATTAAATTTGAAGATGAGATCAATGTCCTAATCCTCTTGGCCTCGTTACTGAATAGTTGGGAACCCATGAGAGTGGCCATTACAAATTCAATTGGGAATGAAAACGGAAGTTTGTTGATGTCAAAAACTCTATTCTAGTGGAAGAAGTTCGCAGGAAGGATTCAAGTGAAGCCTCTACGTCAAACTCAGCCTTTAATGTTGATAATAAGGGTAGAAAACTTGAGAGACGTTCCAACAAGGATAATAGCAGGAGAGGCAAGTCGAGGACTTGGAGAAGCAAGTCGAGGAACGGTAGGAGTATGGAGTGTTGGAATTGTGAGAGAACCGACCACTTGAAAAAGAATTACAGGGCTCCAAGGAAGAATGAAGAGAAGAATAATGACGCTGCAAACGCCGTCACAGAAGACGCACAGGATGCCTCAATCTTGTCTATTAACAATTCTTTTGACTCGTGGGTGATAGATTCAGGAGCATCATTCCACATTAATGCACACCATCATGTCCTGGAGAATTATGTTGCCGGAAATCATAGTAAAGTTTATCTTGCTGACGGAGAACCTTTGGATATTGTTGGCATTGGAGATGTTAGTTTGAAAATGCCTAATGGGTCTGTGTGGAAGATTCAGAAGGTGAGATATGTACCCAAGCTGATGCACAATTTGATTTTAGTAAGGCAACTGGATGACAAAGGACATAAAGTAACCTTCAATTGTGGAGGTTGGAAAGTCACTAAGGGATTGATGGCTGTTGCTCGGGGACGCAAGGCTAAAACTCTCTATATTAATTCTAGTTGCAGAGATACCATAGTAGTTGCTGATTCTGCTGTTAATACCGAGCTATGGCATTATAGGCTCGGTCACATGAGTGAGAAGGGAATGAAGGTGTTTCACTGTAAAGGAAAACTGTCAAGATTGAAAACTGCTGATCACAGTTTGTGTGAAGCCTGCATCTTTGGCAAACAAAAGAGAATTAGTTTCTCAATAACAGGTAGAGAGCCTAAGTATAGGAAATTGGAGCTAGTTCACATTGATGTGTGGGGGCTTACGACAGTGACTTCCCTTAGTGGCGCTAATTATTATGTGACATTCATTGATGACTCAAGTAAGAAGGTATGGGTTACTTTCTTAAAAACAAATCTGATGTCTTTGATGCTTTCAAGAGATGGAAAGCTTTGGTGGAGAACGAGACAGATTTAAAGGTGAAGTGCTTGCAGTCTGACAATGGGGGACAATACTTAGATGATGACTTCAGGAGGTACTATGCTGAGAATGGAATAAAGATGAAGAAAACCATTCTAGGGAAACCACAACAAAACGGGCTAACTGAGAGGATAAATAGAACTCTAAACGAGCGTGCCAGAAGCATGAGGTTGCATGCAGGGCTACCAAAGTCATTTTTGGTTGAGGCAATTAATACAACAGCTCATCTAATCAACAGAAATCCATCCACACCATTGAAGTTCAAACTACCAGAAGAAGTCTGGAGCGGTAAAAAGGTTAATCTCTCTTACTTGAGAGTATTTGGGTATGTTTCCTATGTTCATATTAACCCTGCTGCTAGAAAACTTGATGCAAATTCAAAGAAGTGTTTTTTGGTTGGCTATGGTGGACTTGAGTTTGGTTATTATTTCTGGGATGACCAAAATTGGAAGATTATCAGGTGCAAGGATGTGATCTTCAATGAAGGTGTTCTGTATAAGGACAGGGATAGTAATGACTCTAGAAGTTCAGGTTCTGAAGGTAAGAAGCTTGAGGTGATTCCATTGAAGGATCTTCTTGAAGTGGAAGTGCAAAATCTAGAGGTTGAAGATCAAGAGAATATAGCTTCAGAGGGAAACCAGAGTACTCATGCCACTCTAGTCAGGAGGTCAGTAGGACTATCAGACCTCTACAGAGATACTCCCCTTCTCTGCATTACATTTTGTTGACCGATAAAGGTGAACAAGAGAGTTATGATGAAGCCATGCAGGCTGAAGATTCGATCAAGTGAGAGGTAGCCATAAGGGATAAGATGGATTCCTTAATGTCCAATTAGACATGGCAATTGGTAGAGTTACCAAAAGGCAAAAAGGCCTTGCACAACAAGTGGGTATATCGGATTAAAGATGAATCTAATGGCAGCAAACACTATAAGACAAGGGTAATGGTAAAAGGCTAAAAGAGGGCATCGACTTTAACGAGATTTTTTCTCTAGTGGTGAAATTGACCACGATCAGGATGGTACTTGCGCTTGTGGTAAATAAGGACTTGTTCTTAGAACAGTTGGATGTTAAAACAGCTTTTCTCTATGGTGATTTGGAGGAAGAGATCTACATGAAGCAGCCACAAGATTTTGAAGTACCAGGTAAGGAGAACTTGGTGTGCAAACTTTAGAAGAGCTTGTATGGCCTCAAACAAGCTCCCAGGCAGTGGTATAAGAAGTTTGACAGTTTTATGTATAGCAATGGTTTCTTGAGGTGTCAGGGAGATCACTATTGTTATGTGAAGAATTTTGATGACTCCTATATTATATTGTTGTTATATGTCGATGACATGCTGATAGTAGGAGGTTACAAACAGGAGATTGATAAGCTAAAGAAGGAGCTGTCTAAGGAGTTTGCAATAAAGGATTCTATAAAAGAAATCCTTGGGATGAGAATAATGAGGAACATTAATGGTTGAAACTGTCACAAGAAGAATATGTTGAAAAGGTGCTTAGTAGATTCAACATGAGTAATGCGAAGCCTGTGAGTACTCCTTTGGCCAGTCACTTCAAGTTATCAAAGGAGCAATCACTGACCACGGAGCAGAAGCGAGACCACATGGCCAAGGTGCCATACGCTTCAGTAATAGACAGTCTTATGTATGCCATGGTTTGTACCAGACCGGACATTGCACATGCCAGTGGGAGTTATGAGTAGGTATATAAGCAATCCAGGTAAGTAGCATTGGGAGACAGTGAAATAAATTATCAGATATCTGAGAGGTACTGCGAGTTTAGCATTATGTTTTAATAAGTCAGACTTGAGACTACAGGGCTATGTAGATGCTGATATGGCTGGAGACATTGATGGTAGAAAGAGTACCACTGGCTATGTCTATACTTTGGGTGGCACAACAGTTTGTTGGGTCTCGAAACTATAGAAGATAGTTGCACTCTCTACAATAGAAGCAGAGTATGTGGCAATGACGAAAGCGAGCAAGGAGATGATTTGGTTGCAATCGTTTCTAGAAGAACTAGGTCATAAGCTAGAAAGGAGTGCATTACACAGTGACAGTCAGAGCGCCATTCACTTAGCTAAAAATCCAGCATTTCATGTTAGGATGAAGCATATACAATTGCGGTATCACTTCATTAGGGCGGCTTTGGAGGATGGAGTGTTAAAGCTTGAGAAGATTCTTGGGAGTCAAAATCCAGCATATATGCTCAGTAAGACGATTCCAATCGAGAAACTGAAGTTGTGCGCAACTTCAGTTGGACTTCTCCATGAGGCGTGAGAAGTTGTTGCCGCTGCAATAGAGACATGGTGATTGATTAGTCTCCAAGTGGGAGATTGTTGCAAGATGGAGCCAAATCAACCTAGCAAATGAGAAAGAAGAGAAGAAAAAAAAGAAGGGGCAGTGGCTTAGTGCCACGACGCCCAAAATAAGGGTCGCGGCTCCCGTCCAAGTGCAAACCTGGGCCGCGGCGCCCAAAGTCTGGTTTGTTGCAAAATTTTAAGTCAGAATCAAATTCAAACGCCCCAAAAAGGGGAAACTACTAGGGTTTCTCATTAGTTGCTATTTTTTTCTCTGCTTTAGCGTATAAATAGACATAAGGTGGCTAGGGTTGGGTGTGTGACTTTGTGAGAGTGGCATTATTTTGTGTGAGGCATATTTTTAGTGAGACCTCCATTGTTGAGAGAGAAAAAATTCCCACAAAGGGTGTTAGGTAGAAGAGAGATTTAGGAAGCACTATTTGAGAGTGTGTGAGAAATTTCTCTTGTAATCTGTAATCTCCTTCACAATAGTAGAATCTATAGCGGCAGAAACAAAACATAGTCTCAAATTTAGACGAACCTGTATAAAAATTTAGTGTCTCTATTTTCTTCTTTTCTTCAGTTTCTTTTCTGCAATTATTCGTTCTTGCGATCCTTGGAATTAGGAGATGCCTTATTACCCAACAGTTTTGGTAGTAGGAGTGGCGACAGATAATGTTATTTCTGCTATATATTTCATATTTTTATTCGCAATCGCCTTCAAAATACCTCCTAAAGATTCTACAAGAACCAAAGGCATGTGTTCTATAGCCATCTTTCGATTCGTCTATAAATTTTACTAATCTGTCTTTGACGTCCATTGAAAAAACTTGAAAAACTTAACTGGCAGGTGCTGTTATGAAAACAGAATTTGATTATGGTGGCAAGCTTTCAATGTTGCAATCAGTATAGCTATTGCTACATCGTTTGTGACATGTAAAGCTGGTACATTTCTCACAAAGTTGAGTGGCATTCAAGGAGGCAGCCTTCCAGTAGTAACTGCTATCGTTGTCGGTTTAGCCACGCTTCTCTCGAGATATTTTGGTCGCCTTGCTCCTACTGGCGATGCTATTTCTCTCGTTTTGTTGCAGGTAAGTAGAGATATGGATAAGTTAATTTTAGGCCAATTAATTGATGATTCTCACTCAATATCTTTGTTAATTTTGAGCAATTTATAAGAATTTGATAGTGTTTTATATTCTTTTATAGGTTTTGAGAAAAAAAAATACATAATGGCAAAGCGAGGGACAAAACGGACCAAAAATGAGCAAAAGTGGACTAGAAGACAAAATAGAGCCTAGACGTCAGCTTATAGGAGCCTAGGCGCTCTTGAAGATGAAGTTTCATACAAAAAAACCTTAGAGCATAGCGCCTAAACGCCATTCAGTGAGAGGAGGTCCAGTAGCTTATAGCACCTAGGCGCTACAGTCATGGCGCCTAGGCGTGAGTTGGAGAAAAAAATGTCATGGGCCTGTGTAGCGCCTAGGCGCCGTAATGAAGCCTAGGCGCCAGAAAATCGAGCCTAGGCACCTTTGCAATCCTAATTCAAATTTCAGTGTAATTTTATTCCAAAATTGCCATTTCAAACCTAGCCTATAAATAGAACATTATGAAGGGTTGGACGACGGATTTTAACAGAGAAAAACTACAAAAAAGAAGGGAGAACTCATTGCTATAAAGAAGAAGATGTTGGAAACAAAGTGCGCAGCGGAATTTTTAAAATTTTTCATCAGAGTATTTTCCAAAACACAAGTTTGACATGTTATATGTATAAATTAAACAGATCTCACTAACCTCAGTATGCCGAAGAACCTTCGCGACCTGTGTAGAGAAGTAACGTTCCAGAAGAGCCTCAACCAACTGGTCTTCTTTGCTATTCTCTATCCACAACCGGAGTGAGTGTGGGCTCACACGTACAGCTCTTCCACCGGTGACTCTCCTTCCAACCAATAGAGAGAACCCAAAGCTAGTGTTCGTGATTTGTGAACAAAAGCTCTCAGGGAGTTTTCAGATGCTCACTAGAAGAGTATCACTCTTAATCTCTCAAATTGATCTGAGTAAATCATTAGACTCACTCCCTTTTTATACCTATTGGTCCTTGGGGTTAGTCCATATCAGATTAGGTCTCAAAAATCAAAACAGAATCAAGTTCGGATCAATATCTGATAAGATACGCGTGAAAAACGCGTAATCTTAACTGTCGCGGTCGGCATGCCGAACTGTGTGATAGGCAGGCCGAACTGGCAGGTTCGGCAGGCCGAACACGTCATCCGGCATGCCGAACTGTCGAGAAAAAATCTCCGCGAATCTTTTATTTTCCACCCGAGATTCTAAAGGATAAAGTCTCAGTTTTGATTCAAATAGCCCAATAGAAAAGATATCTGATCAAAACAAACTTTATCAAGATAATCTCTAAGAAAATAAATCAATTCACAATAATTCTACAAGTTTATCTTGTTCTAATTGTCCAAAATTAAAACAACCGATAAACAGACAAGAATTATCCGAACGCCATAATTCAACAAGTTCATCTTGAACTAATTTCTTACATAATTAATTCAACCGATAAACAGACATGAATTATTTGATTCTTTTAAACCAATCTGATAAATCCGACATAAGTCACCAATTATTGGAAAAGCACGCCGTGTCGTTACAGGATTTTGTGAGCTAGCAAAGGGGACCAAAATGGACCTATAAAGTTCAAGCTCATGATAATTATGAAACCCAATATCCCAGATATACATTTCACAATTATCAACTCCAACGCTACTCCACTAAAAGCTTGGAGCTGTACTCTCGAACTTTATAGAATTACGAAGCTCGTGTAGCTAAGTCTCCATGACATATCATAGTGTATCGCATCCCCATATGATCATCCATAATCGGCTTAAGGACAAGTTCTGTCTTACCTTCCCGATTATTTTTATCTTACGTTCCATTGTCTCACCATTAGAAAACTTACCATCCAAAGATAGTATACCATTCGGTTACACCTATGTATCCAAATGGTTGAGCGCTCCAGTTTTCCAATTATAGGACAACGCATATAAGAGGATATCATTACTCCTAAAGAGGAGCTATGGATTCCATATCTATGAATAACAAGTCTACGCTACCAAGAGTCATGCCTCCAACGTACCGGCATGCATGCCACTATAGAGATGTGGGAGTCACCCATTGGTACATCAAAAGACACAAATCGAGACAACGGGCCCATTATTCATCTCAGGATTAAGATACAATACAAATGATTGTCTAAAGTGAATCGATTTGACAAGACAGAATTATTAATCCAAATCAATTCACTTTATGTCCCGATCCAACACATCGTCACCTATGACAACGCGCCAATGTTTCTATTCACGGAGTCCAACTCCGATGGCCAAGACAAACCATCTCCCAAAAGGGATATAGACAATATAACAATCTTTACATGAATAAAGCGCCCAACTTTATTCCCTCGATTGCGGATCATATATTTTAGACCATCACCTTAAGAGTCGTGTCTACCGCATAATCATCCCATCATATGCCCAACTCTTAAGGTTTAGACTGACAGTCTCAGACTACTGTTTGCTTATCATACATTCAACAAATATGAACGTAAAGAGGACAATATTTGGTATATATAAATGAATAAATTCTTTATTGATAAAAATGTCTCCAAAAACGTATTACATTTTTACTCCTTAGAGCATACATGTCTAACAATCTCCCACTTGCACTAAGTGAGTAAATACTGCAAATTTCGCATCCCCATAGCTTCCACATGCCTTTCGAAGACTCTCCCAGAAAGTGTCTTCGTAAATGGATCAGCTAAATTGTCCTCTGACGCGATCTTGCACACCGTGACATGCCCGCTCTCAACGAAGTCCTTTATCACATGATACTTCCGATCAATATGCTTACTCTTCTTGTGAAATCTTGGTTCCTTAGCATTAGCTACCGCCGCACTGTTATCACAGTACAGTGATACCGCTTTATCCATACCAGGAACTACCTCAAGATCCCCAAGGAACTTGCGGAGCCACACTGCTTCTTTCGAAGCATCACTAGCCGCCACATACTCGGCCTCCATCGTTGAATCCGAAGTGCAATCTTGCTTTGCACTTCTCCAACTGATGGCACCGCCACCCAGAGTAAACACAAACCCTGAAGTCGATTTCCTAGAATCCAGGCAGGATTGAAAATCCGAATCAGTGTATCCTAGAGGAGTTAAATCCTCACCCGAATACACAAGCATATACCCACGAGTCCTTCTCAGGTACTTGAAAATATGCTTTACCGCAACCCAATGGTTCGGTCCTGGATCCGCCTGAAATCGACTCACAATCCCGACCGCATAGCTAATATCCGGTCGAGTGCAAAGCATGGCATACATGAGACTACCCACTGCCGAAGCATAAGGTACCTTCTTCATGTATTCTCTTTCTTCATAAGACTTTGGAGAGTCTTTCTTAGAAAGAGTAATTCCAGACCTAGATGGTTGCCCACCTTTCTTGGAATCCTGCATTGCAAACCTCCTGAGAATTTTATCTATGTAGCTGGCCTGTGACAAAGCTATCATTTTGTTCTTCCTATCCTGAAAGATCTGGATACCGAGAACAAAATTAGCCTCACCCAAGTCCTTCATGTCAAACTGCTTGGTCAACCATAATTTGACCAATGACAACGCCCCAACGTCATTGCCAATTAGCAGAATGTCATCTACATAGAGTAGTAGAAAAACCACCTTCCCATTCTTAATGTGTTTGTAAACACATGGTTCATCCACATTTTGTGAGAACCCATAAGTCTTGATCACTTGATCAAATCTTATGTTCCAAGAACGAGAAGCCTGCTTAAGTCCATAAATTGACTTTAGCAGCTTACAAACCTTACCCTCTTGACCCGTGACCTTGAACCCGTTTGGTTGTTCCATATAAATGGACTCATCAAGATAGCCATTCAGAAAAGCCGTCTTGACATCCATCTGCCAAATCTCGTAGTCGAGAGCGGCAGCTATGGACAAGAGAATCCGGATGGACTTAAGCATGGCTACAGGCGAAAAGGTTTCCTCATAATCGATTCCTTCCTTTTGCGTATAACCCTTAGCTACCAGTCTAGCCTTAAAGGTTTCGACCTTTCCATCCACTCCTCTTTTCCTCTTGTAGATCCACTTACACCCTATGGGTTTTACCCCTTCGGGAAGATCCACAAGCTCCCAGATCCGATTAGTCTCCATAGACTTCATCTCAATGTTCATGGCCTCTGTCCAGAGTCTTGAATCAACATCCTCCATAGCTTCTGCGTAAGTATAAGGATCCCTATCATGTTCATCCGGTTCAGCCAAAAAGACCTCCCCATTGAACATATACCTCTCAGGTTGACGCCCGATCCTCCCACTACGCCGAAGCCCCTGAGGTTGTTGTTCAGGTTTGTTTGGTTTTTCTACACCGATCGGAATGGTTTCGTTCGGAACCTCCGGAGTAAACGGATTACCCCTCAACTCCTCAAGCACCACTTTGCTTTGAGGTTTAAAGTCGTTCATGTAACTCTCCTCAAGGAAAGTTGCATTAGTTGAAACCACGACTTTATTTTCCTTTGGGTTATAAAAATAACCCCCTTTAGTCCCTTTTGGATATCCTACAAACACGCAAACTTCTGAACGTGCTTCCAACTTATTCGGATCCTTAAACAGGACATGAGCTGGACATCCCCATATGCGAATATGGTTTAAGGATGTCTTCCGTCTTGTCCACAACTCGTGAGGAGTTTTAGGGACCGATTTTGAAGGCACATTGTTCAAAAGATAACATGCGGTTTGTAGTGCATATCCCCAAAAGGATAAAGGCAATGATGAATAACTCATCATGGACCGAATCATGTCCAACAAAGTCCTATTCCTTCTCTCTGCTACCCCATTCTGCTGCGGAGTGCCCGGCGCAGTCAAATGGGATAAAATCCCATTCTCTAACAAGTGTCCCAAGAACTCATCAGAAAGGTATTCCCCACCTCGATCAGATCGAAGTGCCTTTATGGGTCTACCCAATTGCTTTTCCACTTCAGCCCGAAACTCCCTGAACTTATCATAAGTTTCACTTTTGTGGTGCATTAGGTACACATACCCATATCTTGAGTAATCGTCAATAAAAGTAACGAAGTACTCATACCCTCCTCGTGCCCGGATGTTCATCGGTCCGCAAACATCACTATGCACAAGTTCTAGAACCCCTTCGGCCCTATTGCCCTTAGACCCGTATGGTCTTTTGGTCATTTTACCCTCCAAACAAGACTCACATTGAGGTATAGATTCCACCTTTAAGTGACTTAAAGGTCCATCCCTTACCAACCTTTGAATCCTATTTAGGTTAATATGGCCAAGGCGCAAATGCCAAAGATAAGTCTTATTAGAGTGAGAAGTTTTAAGTCTTTTTGAGTCATTATCATTTATCTCAGCATTAAGCAATAGGTCCATCTTAGGTTTGATAAAATATAGATTATTTTGCATCCATCCAAAACAGATAAAAGATTTGTTTTTACGAATCACCACTTTTTCATTAAAAGATACCACGTAGGAGTCTTTAAATAAAGAAGATACAGAAATTAAATTCCTTTTAAATTTAGGAACATAAAAACAATCTCGCAAAATTAAACTCCTATAATTATCAAAATAAAGATGGATATCTCCCACTGCTTCCGCTGAGACCAAGGATCCATCGCCCATCCGAAGCGTTAAGTCTTCACGAAGTAGACTTCTCGTTTCTTTGAATCCCTGCAGAGAAACACAAACATGATTAGTTGCACCGGAATCTATGACCCAAATGTCACTGGATTCCTCAACCAAACAAGTTTCTAAATATAGAAGATCACACCTACCTCCCTTGGAAAGGAAGTCCTTGCAATGCTTCTTTATATGCCCGACCTTACCACAAAAGAAGCACTTAAGCTTCTTTGGGTTCTTCTTCTTCTTCTTCTTGCTCTTGGTAGCAATAGGAATAGAAGACTTCCCACTTTTGGCCCGTTGCTTCTTTCCATTCCCAGAGTTAGGATTGGAACCAGAAGTAGCTACCATATTGGCCTCTCCACCAGCAGGAGACTCCCTGATCAGCAGTTCAAACTCTTGTAACTGTTTCATCAGTTCTGTCAAGGTCATATCCCGTCTATTGCTTAGATTAAAAGTAGCTCTAAACGGAATAAATTCCTTAGACAGAGTCTCAAAGACCATAGTCATCTGAGTTTCAGCATCGATGTCGGCTCCATTGGTTTGAGCCTCAGCGAGGTAACCCATGACCAACATCATGTGCTCCTTTACAGATGTCCCCGGTCTCTGTCTACAGTTTAAGAGTTTCCGAAGCGCCCCTTGCCGCTTTGTTATGGCCTGGCCTCCAAACATGTCCTCAAGATTATCCAAGATCTGCTTCGCAGTCTCATAATCCTGATGTTGAGCCTGCAGCACGTTATTCATGCTAGCCATAACATAGCAGCGGGCCTGATCATTAGCATCTTTCCAGCGGTCGTACGCTTGGAATTGCTCATTACTTGAGTCTCCCGTAGGCTCGGGAGGATAAGGAGTTGTCAGAACATATTTCAGTTTCTCAAAGGAAAGGACGATGTCCAGGTTCCGTTTCCAATCATTATAGTTCTCACCGGTTAATTGGTTTTTGTCAAGTATCGATGATAAAGCGTTTTTAGACATTTTCAATCTACAATAAAGAGTCATATACCAAACATAAGCAAACATATATAATAATTTAGTAAGATAACACAATCATGTAAAATCATACAAATGTGTTTATGTGTCAAAACCTTGAAAATATCACAACCTTACAACGATAATTCCCAACTTAGAATTCAACAAGCTCCTAGGGGAGTCATGCCAAATTCAATCAGGAACACAGATCCCCTCCTGATTAATATATGCCATCCAGGACCCGTATGATCCAGCATATACTAATAATCGTTTCTTTGGCCATTAATTTTATTAACAGAGCTCCTAGGGGAGGTTAATAATAAAATTAACGTGAGTGTATAACCACCGTTTTAATATTTTATCCATGATTTATAATCACCACCTAGGGGTGTGCAACCATAAATCATACTAAAATACCTTATCCTTTCAGAGATCCAATCTGGTACATGATAGAAATCCCTTCCTAGGGGTTGGGACCATCATGTTCTTCCTATGGACCAACGATGGAGGCCTTAGGTTCTCTTTTCGAAAACCTTCTCCCACTCAATCTTTTGAAGTCAAGGTTTTATTTTAAAATTATGCATGAACAATTTTAATATGAACGGCACTCCCTATTCTATATGACATGTTATCAATATACATGGTAAATCATATTATAATGCAGACAAGCAAAGCAATCAAGCAAAGCTACAAGCATAATAATAATAATAACCGTAATAATATGGTTCCACCCTAGAGAATAGAAAAACTAAGATTACAAGAGAATAATTGAGACATTTATCGATTCTTCATCCTTGAATCCTCAAGCTGTATCCTTCTTCATGTAATATCCATCTTCAAGTCCTCAATCCCGTATGAATCGAACACTTCATATTTCCGGTCATATCCAAATTTAATGTTTCTCAGAATCGTCCCAAAAATAAAATTAAAACTGCACCAAAAATTGCACCTTTTCTGGACACCTGGCTGCTCTCGGTCGGCAGGCCGATCTGGGTGATCGGTCTGCCGATCATGGTGGTTCGGCTTGCCGAACATGAAGGTTCGGCCTGCCGACAGAGCACCAAAATTTCTGCCCCACTGTCGGCCTGCCGGACCTTACGTCCGGCCTGCCGATCTGTGACCTTCGGCCTGCCGAACTGTGAGGTCCGGCATGCCGACCGAGCAGAAAACCCTCAATCCAGAAAATACAATTTTAATGCAATTCATCAATTTTATTTTCAACAATTCAAAAACATAAAATTAGAGACTCAGGAAATATCTGGAGGCGCCATCATCTATCTTTAAGTTCCGACTTCTTGTTCCGTCTTCTCCGAATAATTATTTAATTACAAAAATTCTTACAAATTAAAAATTAAATAATAATTCCTAGACTGAGATGATAGTCCGCCATCTAATTACATGAAAAACCTAGATACACATTCTAACGTCTAAGGAACCATAACCGGTATTAATTAATTAATAAATAATTAAACAACAATTTAATCAACCATAATTAATTAATAAACATTCACCATATAATCCATGACAACATATATATTATATAGAAACCTAGAGTGTCATCTCTCTATAAAATTTAATTCAAGCATTGGAGAGATTAAGATCACAAAATTTATGCATATAACATGATCACAAACTTGCAAATTTATGTAAAAACCTCATCTCTGATACCAATTGTTGGAAACAAAGTGCGCAGCGGAATTTTTAAAATTTTTCATCAGAGTATTTTCCAAAACACAAGTTTGACATGTTATATGTATAAATTAAACAGATCTTACTAACCTCAGTATGCCGAAGAACCTCCGCGACCTGTGTAGAGAAGTAACGTTCCAGAAGAGCCTCAACCAACTGGTCTTCTTTGCTATTCTCTATCCACAACCGGAGTGAGTGTGGGCTCACACGTACAGCTCTTCCACCGGTGACTCTCCTTCCAACCAATAGAGAGAACCCAAAGCTAGTGTTCGTGATTTGTGAACAAAAGCTCTCAGGGAGTTTTCAGATGCTCACTAGAAGAGTATCACTCTTAATCTCTCAAATTGATCTGAGTAAATCATTAGACTCACTCCCTTTTTATACCTATTGGTCCTTGGGGTCAGTCCATATCAGATTAGGTCTCAAAAATCGAAACAGAATCAAGTTCGGATCAATATCTGATAAGATACGCGTGAAAAATGTGTAATCTTAACTGTCGCGGTCGGCATGCCGAACTGTGTGATAGGCAGGCCGAACTGGCAGGTTCGGCAGGCCGAACACGTCATCCGGCATGCCGAACTGCCGAGAAAAAATCTCCGCGAATCTTTTATTTTCCACCCGAGATTCTAAAGGATAAAGTCTCAGTTTTGATTCAAATAGCCCAATAAAAAAGATATCTGATCAAAACAAACTTTATCAAGATAATCTCTAAGAAAATAAATCAATTCACAATAATTCTACAAGTTTATCTTGTTCTAATTGTCCAAAATTAAAACAACCGATAAACAGACAAGAATTATCCGAACGCCATAATTCAACAAGTTCATCTTGAACTAATTTCTTACATAATTAATTCAACCGATAAACAGACATGAATTATTTGATTCTTTTAAACCAATCTGATAAATCCGACATAAGTCACCAATTATTGGAAAAGCACGCCGTGTCGTTACAGGATTTTGTGAGCTAGCAAAGGGGACCAAAATGGACCTATAAAGTTCAAGCTCATGATAATTATGAAACCCAATATCCCAGATATACATTTCACAATTATCAACTCCAACGCTACTCCACTAAAAGCTTGGAGCTGCACTCTCGAACTTTATAGAATTACGAAGCTCGTGTAGCTAAGTCTCCATGACATATCATAGTGTATCGCATCCCCATATGATCATCCATAATCGGCTTAAGGACAAGTTCTGTCTTACCTTCCCGATTATTTTTATCTTACGTTCCATTGTCTCACCATCAGAAAACTTACCATCCAAAGATAGTATACCATTCGGTTACACCTATGTATCCAAATGGTTGAGCGCTCCAGTTTTCCAATTACAGGACAACGCATATAAGAGGATATCATTACTCCTAAAGAGGAGCTATGGATTCCATATCTATGAATAACAAGTCTACGCTACCAAGAGTCATGCCTCCAACATACCGGCATGCATGCCACTATAGAGATGTGGGAGTCACCCATTGGTACATCAAAAGACACAAATCGAGACAACGGGCCCATTATTCATCTCAGGATTAAGATACAATACAAATGATTGTCTAAAGTGAATCGATTTGACAAGACAGAATTATTAATCCAAATCAATTCACTTTATGTCCCGATCCAACACATCGTCACCTATGACAACGCGCCAATGTTTCTATTCACGGAGTCCAACTCCGATGGCCAAGACAAACCATCTCCCAAAAGGGATATAGACAACATAACAATCTTTACATGAATAAAGCGCCCAACTTTATTCCCTCGATTGCGGATCATATATTTTAGACCATCACCTTAAGAGTCGTGTCTACCGCATAATCATCCCATCATATGCCCAACTCTTAAGGTTTAGACTGACAGTCTCAGACTACTGTTTGCTTATCATACATTCAACAAATATGAACGTAAAGAGGACAATATTTGGTATATATAAATGAATAAATTCTTTATTGATAAAAATGTCTCCAAAAACGTATTACATTTTTACTCCTTAGAGCATACATGTCTAACAGAAGAATGGTGCAACCTGGAGATGAAAATCATCTTCACATCCAAACAAAGTTATTTTCTTTCACTCATCATGTTTAAGACATTATTTAGGATTATTTCTAGTCTTATTAGAAACTAATTTCCCTTTTTATAGGGCTACGATATGGTCGGATTATGAATGTTCACTTTTATGTAATTTAATTCAATTCAATATTTATTCATTATCTATGCTCAATGTTTAATCTAATCTTAATGCTTGTAAAAGTTTGCGTACCTTTTGTATAATTTGTGATTTAATTCGAGGCTAAGAAGCGATAATTAAACTAGACCATGATTGAATGCCATGAAATCATCATAGGATAGAGATATCTCTGAGACTTATGGAACTGGTGAATTTCATGTTCGTAATAAATCTTAGTAAGTTTAGAGTTTCCATAAAGATGTAGAAAATTTGCTAACTGGGATAAATTATTAATGCTTGAGAAAGATTAATGACTACCTAAGAGAAATTCATTATCGGCATAGGAGTAAACATCGGTTGATTAAATCAAATAATTTAAATATGATTAATTTAGGTGAAATCAGATGCCCTAGTCTTTCATTTATTTAGGTTTTCATTTATATTTTTTTGTTTGGTTATTTTTCTATTTTATATTTGATTGTTCAAATAATTTTAGGGTTAACTAATTTCGGTACTTAGTTAAATTAACGCAATCCTCGCCAAAACGATAATCTATTATCTATTTATTGTTTGTCTACAATTTTGTGCACTTAAAAATATCCACATTTTATTGCCATCTCTTCATATGAAGCCGAGATATCCTGGATTAGGATTCTGTTACTTGCAATTTAAAGATATGAGAAGGGGTTATTCTTCTACCTTGAATGAAAACAGTACAAGTATCATGAAGGCATCGGTTTAGTACAACATCCAAGTACAACATATTTGCTCCTATTAAAATGAGTCATATGTTCATTTATAAAATGAGTCACAAGAAAGGTCAATCCTTGCACCTCTTTTAATATTTGCTCCTATTAAAGGAAATAAATGACAAATTAAATGGTATAGATTTTTATATTCCATGACATATTACTGTACTAACATCCATAATGTCAAAGTGTTTCTGTACTACATGTACTACTAAAGCACTTTTAGCCTTTAGTCAACTGTACTTGCATTATCCCGAACAATATTCCCAATCATACATGCAAACTAATACAGTACTCTTGCGTGAGCTTTTATGGTTTTGCATATCTGCTTGCTATAATTATTGGCTATGGGCATATTTAAGATAGCTTTTTAAAAACTGTTTTTGATTTTTTGAGTCTAAAGATATTTTTAGAAATGTTTGGATGAACTGTTAGAAGTATTTTTACTCTTATTAAAACCACAAAATTAACTTCTCAAAAAATACTTCTGAAATATACTTATATTAGAGTATCAATAATACATTATAAGCTTAAATAAAACTTTTTTTAACTTTAAAAAATTGAAATCATTTTGACCCAATAAAACTCTTTTTAAAATATGATTCTAAATATTTATTAAAAAGTTACGACTTTTGCTTCTTCTTTTTTTTCTACCAACTAAAAACACAAGAAAAAATTATGTCAAATGGGCTTTAAATAATTGGAATTTATCTTAGTAAAAAAAGGAAAAAGAAAGAAAGAAATTGGCGGCATGCGTCAAGTGACGTCTAGGATATTGCTTCAACTTTAAAAAGATCACAACTTTTTATACTAACTGACAACTTTTTAATATTAATTGATACACCAATTTCATAGATAGTTGCTAATAAGAAAAAATAACGACCCATAAATCATATTAGTTGCTATTAAAAAGTTGAGATCCCAAGCCTTTTATTTTGATGTATCATTTTGCACTGCCTTGGTAGCACAATGATCTCATTACGTTCTTATATCTTTTAATAATGGTTGTCGATTTATCAGAATAACATCATCTTCACAATGTCGTACTCTTTTGAAGCCAGGAAAAAAACCACGAATTAAAATTAAAAAAAAAAGGAATATTACAAATTCCACATATGATGATGACACTGACTCTTCTGGATATAAAAGGTAATAAACTGTGTCATTCTGCATATGTTGACCTTTTTTTTCTTTTTTTATCATTGGCCATAACAGATTAAAGATTTGCCAAAAATACACTTATAGCGTATTTAGGCATGAATCATGCTCTTCCTCTCTCTATCGCAATTAGCAGATCATATGTCATATGAAGCAAGTTCCTTGTATATATAGAAGTTGGTCATAAAAAAGATCTTGTGCAGATTTCAGGAAACCGCAATACAATATGTATACATATTCCCATTGAGCAAAAGAAAATTCTCTACCCAACTTCTGAAACAGCTTCCAAGGAAAAAACAGGAAGAACATGGGCAACTACAAAGTCCTGCTGAAGATGATTTTCCTTGTCGTTTTTGTTGGGTGGCTACTGGTTTGGACATTGTTGCCAACAAAAATTTACAAGAATAAGTGGACCCCAAAACTAACGAGCAAGCTCAACTCAACATACTTCCTAGAACAAGGTTAATCTGAGCTTAATCTGTAATTATCTGTTGACATATGATTTCTTATATTATTCTTTTAGATAACATGTTACTCACACCATATATTTATCCTTGGTTTTAATCTGCAGGGACAAATCTTCTACTTTTTTCATTCCCTATTATGTTCATAGCATCTTTGAGCTGTGTTTATCTCCATCTTCAGATCAAGAAGTCAAACAAATCATCAAAGTCCAAGAGGTTATTAGTAACTTTTCTTTAACTGGAATATTATTATCTCATCCTCTGAAATTAAGATTGCGATTCATGAAACTTGAAAATATTTGCAGTACTAGTAATGTAATTACAAGTCGTTTCGCCGCTTGGAGACGTCCGGTGCTTGTAAAAGCGCCTCTGGGGATTGTTAGCGCAGTGGAGCTTTGTTTTGTGGTCATGTTTGTTGCTCTCTTAATTTGGTCTCTTGCAAATTACTTGTATGTCAGCTTTGGCCATCTCCACATGCATCGACAGGGTGAGAAAATGTAAGTTTTTTCTCACTATAATTTTTTTTTTTTAAAAAAAACCTACCCATTAAAAAGATTGTCAAAAGAAAAAGCAAGCCATTGTCATATCTTTTAAACGGCCAGTCACAACTTTACATGTTGTCAGTAAGGCTCACTGATTATACCACAAGATTCCAAACAGTTGCATGTGTCAATATCCAAATCCGCTTAAAACGCTTTAACAAATGATGAAAATAGTTTTTTTTTTTTTCCCGGTTAAGTGAGGAATTGGAGAAAAATATGGCAGATGGCAAGCAAAGTTCCGGAGTGTGTCACTGAGGCTTGGGTACATTGGAAACATATGCTGGGCATTTCTCTTCTTTCCAGTAACAAGAGGGTCTTCAATTTTGCCTCTTGTTGGCCTAACATCGGAGTCTAGCATAAAGTATCACATTTGGCTTGGCCATCTTTCAAATCTCCTTTTTGTTGCTCATGCCGTTGGCTTCATCATTTACTGGGCCATGACTGATCAAATGGCTGAGGTACGTACGTAAATTATCACTAACTTGGTCTTCAAGTCGATCTTTATGGCCTATTTACATATTCTGATAATTTTCCTATGGCTATGGTTTGTTAGAAACATAAGTGGTATAAAATATATAGATCGACATAGATACATGCAGAAATATTCTTGTTAACGTTATCTTTTATCTTCTTCTTCTTCTTCTTTTATTTTCATTTTTTATTCTCCTTCTCTCTATCCTCTTGTTTGGTATATGAATATGAAGATTCTTCAAGTCCTTTTCATTTCAAGGTAGAAATAAATGGTCCAAATTACTTCGTAGTTTTTATTATTTTTTAATTTATCTATTTATTTTTGACACTATAAATGTACATTTTAAATTTAGAAAACTTGTTTTAATTTCATTTTTTGCAGACTTTTTTTACTTAAAAAATATAAAAATAAAATAAAAATACCTTTAACTAAACCTAATTTATTTGTGAAATGTATGTTTCTTTTTAAGAAAAATTTAAAAAGTCATAAAATTTAAGATCTTTTTTTTAAAAAAAATTGATGCTTTGTTTTAGGATTTTTTTTATGTTTTTAATATATAAAATATTTATCATAACCATTTAAAGGTAGTCATATTGTTTTGCCTATTTTTTTCTATTTATGGGATGAAATTGAAATAAATGGTCTAAATTAAAGTTACTCGCATAACTATACCTCGTAGTTTTTATTATTTCTCAATTTATCTCTCTATTTTTAGAAATTACAAATGCATATTTTGAATTTGAAAAACTTGTTTTAATTTTATCCTTTGTAGACTTTTTTGACTTAAAAAAATGAAAATAAGATAAAAATACCTTTAACTAAACCTAATTTGTTTATGAATTATATGTTTCTTCTTGAAAAAAAATTAAAAAAAATATATGTTTCTTCTTGTTTTAATTTTATCATTTACAAATTTTTTTGACTTAAAGAACATGAAAATAAAATAAAAATACCTTTAACTAAACCTAATTTGTTTATAAAATATATGTTTCTTCTTAAAAAAATTAAAAGAATATTTTAAAATTTAAAAAGTCATAAAATTTAAGTTCTTTTTTTAAAAAAATTTGATGTTTTGTTTTTGGATTTTTTTATATTTTTAATATATAAAATAGTTATCATAACCATTTAAGGATAGTTATATTGTTTTGCCCAATTTTTTCTATTTTATAGTGATGAAATTAAAATAAGTTTTTAAAAGTTCAAGTATACCTTTACAGTTATAAGTACAGAAGAATAAATTGAGAAATAGTTAAAACTAGCAAATACAATTATGTAACTAACCCATCCAAATTATATGCTTGTACATGTACTTTAATATAAAGTTGCACTAACGATTGTCACAGACAAGTCTTATCTACACAAGTGAAAAAACACACACACACAATGGAAATCTTATAGAGTGTTTAGGAAGTGTGATTAGAACCATAGGTGTGGTTTATAATACTGTAGCATATGAGAGCTTTATATTGTAACAATTTTTTGCTTTTTTATTATTGCATATGAGAGTTTTATACTGTTTGATTGGTTTTAACTGAGGTTGTCAAATATCCTATTTGTCGATCGTATAATTTGTAATATATTTTTGCAATATCTGCTCATTATATACAAATTAATGATCGCATGCAGATGCTAGAATGGAGTAGCACTTACGTATCAAACGTAGCAGGAGAGATTGCGACAGTAATTGCGGTAATAATATGGGTAACAAGCATTCGTAGAGTAAGGAAAAAGATGTTTGAGGTGTTCTTCTACACACATTACCTCTACACGGTCTATATCATCTTCTACGTACTCCACGTCGGAGCTGCCTACTTCTGCATGATTCTTCCCGGGATCTTCCTCTTCCTCATCGATCGTTACTTACGATTCTTGCAATCCCGGGACCACGCGAGATTGCTCTCTGCTCGCCTTTTGCCTTGCGGCGCTCTAGAACTCAACTTCTCCAAGAGCCCAGGTTAATAATTAGGCCATCAAATATCATTATGTCGTTACATTTACCTTTTTTACTGCATGAATTCTGGGCTTCACATCTAAAATTATAATAGTTAAAAGGAATGGATAGTAATATTTTCTATGTATGCGTGAAGGCTCTTGTTTAGAAAGTGTAGTGTCTTTTATACGTCTTTAGGATATATTTATACAATTTTAAAAAGCAAAGTGCCACTTGCTACAGATACGTTACAAGTAAGACGGAGCCAGAAAAATTAGTTAAGAGAGAAAAAATGTATTGTAACATTTAAAAAATAAATAAATAAAAGAGATGAAAACATTGGAGAATATAATTTTATAAAATTTTATATATAATATTGAAAGAAAAAAAGCTGAAAGGTCAGGCGTTCACCCTAGTCTATGTATAGCTCCGCCTCTTAGTTACAACGCCTTTGTTACTCATTGCAATTCATTGTAGACAAATAACATTATTTTGATGGTAATGTTAATGTATAATTCTGGATAAAGATCACCATCATCATCATCTTCTAATATTGTTGAGATTCCTTTTTGACGAATTCCACTATTATATGAGATGAATCTCATTATCATGCATATTGAGTCTCAAACTCTTGTCAAGATTTCTTTCGAGTATATCACTTTTGTATGTTAATACTACATATTCAAATCAGTCTCGATGGCAGAGGTTGGTTGTGTAGGAGTACATGCTTCCGCTCCACTTTTGAAATGTTAAATTTTTACCTATTATTCCTTTAAAATTTTAGTTGTATCCTTGTTTTATATGAAAAATTATAAATGTGCCTCCACTAAAAATAAAATATATCATTGTGCCTACGTTTTCAAAAGACAAATTATAATTTATGTCTCCACTTAATAATTAAACTTTATAACTATGTGTGTATGCATCAAAAGTTATCAATATTCTTTTACAAAGTGCTCTCACTAACAAAAAAAATTATAGCTCCATTACTGATCAGTCTCATTATCATCTAAGCCTCCATTTATCATCTGGATCTTGACATATGCTTAACAAATTCTATTTTCTTACAAATTTTCCATATGCATGTATGTATACTATATTTTTTCTTGTAGAAATATGCACACGTACTACTTGAATGTAAATGAATACATAATACTTTTCTCTCCTTAGTTAACTTGCAATTTTGTTACAGGGTTGAAGTATAATCCAACAAGCATTATGTTTGTAAACGTGCCCATAATTTCCAAGTTGCAATGGCACCCTTTCACAGTGACTTCAAACTGTCGTACAGATCCAGATGAGCTGAGTATTGTCATCAAGAGTGTGGGAAGTTGGTCTCAAAAGCTCTACAAACAACTTTCTTCTTCTTCAGTCAATCACTTGGATGTTTCCGTTGAAGGACCATATGGGCCATCTTCATTTTCCTTTCTAAGGTCAATTTTGCACAAACTCAAAATGTCAAGTTATAATATTAGAGCATTTCCACTGCGATCTCAATTTAGTGTGTCCATGCTAAATTTAAGTATTTGAATAGGAAAATTCCTCTCCAATGCAATGCTATTATTGTGTTAAATTTAGATATGCAATAGTTGGTGGTAAATTTAGTATAACATATGTCAAATTTTAACATTCAATTACTATTAGTTAATATATTCACTTTTTCAATTTAAGTATTACAACAATAACATTTTAACATTATTTTAGAATTAAAAATAATTTAATAAATTTCCGAACATAATGAATCAAATAGCATTATATATTAGAGCATAACTGAAAATAACATAATATATTCTCATTTTCACATTTTTTTCATGTTAAACGTACCATTTACATTGAAGATGATCTTATGCTCAGCTTTATAGGATTGCTACTTAAATCAGTCTCTTGCGATCTTCTCTCTCATGCAGGCACGAGTCTCTAGTAATGGTTGGTGGTGGTAGTGGTGTTGCTCCTTTTATCTCCATAATTCGTGAGATTCTCTTCCAAAGCACAAAACCCAATTTCCATATTCCCCGAATTACTCTTATTTGTGCTTTCAAGAATTCATCTGCTCTCGGCATGTTAGACCTCTTGGTTCCCATCTCGGGCTCAAACTCTGGTCAGATTTCCCAAATACAACTCCAAATAGAAGCCTACGTCACCCAAGAGAAAGAGCAGCCCAAACAAAAAGCCCAAAAGCCCCTACAGATCATTTGGTTCAAGCCCAACTCACTAGACAAGCCCATTTCGGCGACTCTAGGCCCAAACAACTGGCTGTGGCTTGGTGCAATAATTGCCTCCTCCTTTGTGCTTTTCCTACTAGTTTTGGGCCTAGTCACTCGCTACTACATTTACCCTTATGACCAGCAAGAAGGTCAATTTTACCATTACTCTTATAGAGTTCTTTGGGACCTGTTTTTGGTCTGCGCTTGCATTTGCCTAGTCTCTAGTGTAGCTTTTGTTTTATGCAAGAGAAGAAATGCAATGGAAGATAAGCAAATTGAGAACGTGGAAATGTCAACACCAACAACGTCTCCGGCGGCATGGTCTTACATGGCAGCCGATAATAGGGAGCTCGAAAGCCTTCCTAATCAATCACTAGTTGATGCTACAAAGGTGCATTTTGGTGCAAGGCCTGATCTCAAGAGTAAGTTCGTCATTATTTCCATGTAAACTAATATATCATAACGTTGTACTGAATACTTATAGTCATAATTTCTGTGTGCGTTGAATATTGTCTTTCAGAAATTCTGTTCGACTCCAAAGCATCAGATGTTGGAGTTTTGGTATGTGGCCCAAGGAAGATGAGACATGAGGTTGCGAAAATTTGCGCGTCCGGTGTGGCAGATAATCTGCACTTTGAGTCCGTTAGTTTTAACTGGTGAATTCTGATACATAGGATTTGTATCAGTGTGAGACATGTGATTTCATTGCTAGCGTTGATGTGCCATAATATTTATGATAATTGTTCAATGTTGCACAGTTAGTATGAAGTACTGTTTGTCGATTTTCTTTGTAAGTTGCCTATAGATATACTATTGTCCCATATCAGGGGAACTGTATCGAATCTTTGCTCTCCTCTTTGGTTTAATGAATAACATGTGAATTACTCGTATGTAAGTGTAAAATTTACTTTATTGAAAGGACATGTTTTTCGGTACTATGTAGGGCCCATTCTCCTCTATCACATCCCAACTATAAAGCGGGAGGTTTAATATTTTTTTATACTCAAAACTTAAAAGCAGGTTCAAAATTTAACACGGATGGATTAATACGTTAGAACAAGTTGAATGAGCCAAAGACGCTTCTATTTAAATTAGGATAATTGTTAATATAAAAAATATATATTTTTTTAAAAAAGATAAAATTTGCTCTAATGACAAATGTACAATATAATAGTGGTAATGAACCTGTTGTTGAATATGACAATTGCATTGGAAATAACGAACAAGCCAAGAGTATGCAACCCTCCATCGTCTCACTGACACTTTGAAAGTAAAGGTCAAACCTATCACATCTGCACATCTTCTTGTAATATTTTACATATGATTTGGCTAGCAAAATGACTACATGTGAATTCGTAGAAACTTGACATGTATAATGATCCGTTCCCCACAATTCATGAACTACTTTTTTGTATTAATTCTTTTTCATGGTACTATTTTATGTGATAACCAAGGTACATATACACAGGATTTCAAATAGACCCGTCACTGGGAGAAAATGGTGGAAGAAAGTGAATATTTTGAAAGAATGAGGAAGCTCAAATCACCAATTCTCTTTTTTCTGATAATGGTTTTTGTTGGCTACGTTATGATTTGGTTCATGATGCCAACCAATACCTTTTATCTTCATTGGTTGCCTGACATTCAACTAAAAACTGATTCAACCTATGTTGGACAACAAGGTTTGAATTTGATTGAACATGATTTTGTTTGGTAAAGAGTGTCTGTGTGTCTATAGACCATATGTTATAGAGTGTAGAGTCTAAGCACTTTTTTGTTACTTTTCTGCTTGGAAGGTGCAAACATTCTTGTTCATACATTTCCCATCCTTTTCATAGCAACTTTGAGCTGCTCATATCTTCACATAAGAAAGAAAATCGCAGACGATATGACAGAAAGGTATTTGGTTTCATACTTCTCTCTATTTATAGAAAAATACTTGGTGCGCATCCGTGATATGCAACACCATGACTAATAGAACACATGCCCCACTGATGGGGCCATATTGTGAAACTCACCTTCTACTAGTTGGTGGTGTTGGGCACCACTAGTGTCCTTCGATATTGTTCTTATTTAGATTGCACAGAGAAAAAATAGTGGTTGTGTATGAAAAATTATTTTTGTTAATAGTATCGCCGAAAATGTATATTTGGCATCATGGACGCGGCCTGTGCTCGTCAAAGGTCCTCTTGGAATTGTTTCTTGGATGGAACTATCCTTCTTAGCCATGTTCATTACTCTGCTTGTTTGGTCTTTCTCTTCTTACTTGCATGGTATGTTTGCAAATAGCAACCGACAGGCGGAACAAATGAGAGAGACTGTGTAAGCAAATCTGCTCTAGCTTTTTAAGCTTTTTTTTTCGTAGTTTCCCTGATAATCAAACAAGAAAAAGAGACTTATTCGATGTATTACAAGTCAAATGAATTTGGCAGGTGGGAAGCAAAGTTAGGAAGCTCAGCATTAATGCTAGGCCTAGTTGGGAATATTTGTCTAGCTTTTCTTTTCTTCCCTGTGACAAGGGGATCCTCGATTTTACAGAGCCTCACATCAGAGTCAAGCATCAAGTACCATATTTGGCTGGGGCATATTACCATGACCCTTTTCACTGCTCATGGTTTATGTTAACCTAGTCTTTTGGTCCAAGACAAACCAAATTTCAGAGGTAAGATCTAGAATTCTACAAGGGGAAAATCTGCGTTATTTGGCAACTTAAAAGCATCATTTGGTTAAACTCAATTGGGGTGGAGTGCAGATGTTGAAATGGGACAAGATTGGCATATCAAATGTGGCTGGAGAAGTGGCTTTGCTCTCTGGATTAGTAATGTAGGGAACGAGCTTCCCTCGCATTTGGCGAAAGATTTTTGAGCTCTTCTTCTATACTCATCATCCTTATGTTCTCTTTGTTGTCTTCTTTGTTTTTCATGTGGGGTTCTCCTATTCCTGTATCATGCTTCCTGGCTTTTACCTATTCTTGATTGATAGGTACTTGCGATTCTTACAATCGCAACAACGAATTCGGGTGGTTTCAGCCCGAATTCTACCATACCAGGCTGTTGAGTTGAACTTCTCCAAATGCCCAGGTGAAGAATGAACAACACACATTTTTATATGGCAAACATAAGATTTCTTGAATGATTAAGCTGTTGTGTTCTTTTTGTTTAATTTGATTTCTAGGGTTGAGCTATTCTCCAAGAAGCACTGTGTTTCTAAATGTTCCTGCAATTTCCAAGCTACAATGGCATCCTTTTACTGTTACTTCAAGCAGCAATTTGGATCCTGAGAAACTAAGTGTTGTCATCCAAAGTGAAGGAAGTTGGTCTCACAATTTGTATGATATGTTATCATCTCTCTGCGTACGGATCGCCTGCGGCTATCTATTGAAGGACCCTATGGACATGCTTCAACCAACTTTCAAAGGTTCTCTATTTAAGACTAGATTAGTTCTTTTAAGAAGCTATTTTATTTGACTTTTTGCTCTTTATATTTTGAAATCCATGTAAAATCTCAATTGCAGGCACGAAATGCTAGTTATGGTGAGCGGAGGAAGCGGCATTACTCCTTTCATCTCTGTCATTCGTGAGATTCTCTTCATGGCCAACAAGGCAACAAGCAAGACTCCAAACATATTGCTTGTTTGCACTTTTAAGAAATCTCTGGATCTCACCATGCTCCTCATCCTCCCAGTTTCTGGCACCAACTTTGATATTTCATGCTTGCCACTACGAATTGAAGTCTACGTCACAAGGGAGAAACAACCCCCAACTGATCATCACAAATTCCCACAAACTAAAAGGTTCAAACCAGACACATCAGATGTGCCGGTTCCTCCGACACTGGGACAGAGTAGTTGGCTGTGGCTCGCCATGATTGTTTCTTCTTCTTTCGTCATTTTCCTTCTGCTCATTGGTGTGCTCACGCGATACTACATATTACCCGATTGACCATGATTCTAATACAACCTATTCTTTCTCTTCTAAATCTGCACTCAACATGTTATTCATGTGCATCTCCATAGCCACAACTGTGACTCCTTGTTTTTCTATGGAACAAGAAACAGAACACAAACGCAACAAGGCAGATTCAGAACACGAACGTGCCATTGCCGATGAATACTTCGCCGAGCGCCTGGTTCTACAATGCTGAGAGAGAGTTGGAAAGCCGTCCTTGCCAGTCTTTGGTTCAAGCCAGCACAGTTCACTACGGCACAAGACCTGATTTGAAAAGTAAGCCATTTCTTAAACCGTTGCAGGAATATTGTTGGAGTGCAAAAGCTCGAGCATCGGTGTTCTCGTAAGCGGGCCAAGGAAGATGAGGCAAGAAGTGGCTGCAATATGTTCCTCTGATTTGGCAAATAGTCTCCATTTCCACCCCTCAAGCTTCAGCTGGTGAGGAGCAGGGACGCTGTGCCTTTTTTTCTGTCTTTTTTTTTTTTTTGGGAAATCAGTGGCTGTGCTTTTTATGTTTCTTTATTCTTCTTTTTTTTTTTTTTGAAAGCTTTCTATGTTTCTTTGAATGCTCTGTGGTCTCGTTTACCTACGTGTTTCCCAGAAAGCAATATCTCAATTTGCCCATGTACTAGTTCTCCCATACTGTTAAGATCAAGTCAAACTTATAGGATTCAAGTGGTCCAAGATTGCATCAATGCTTTTGGCATTCATTGACGAGGGACATCCACATTAAGAAGAAATTGAGACGATAAAAGAAACGTGTGTATCAAAAAAGGATGGCATTTTGCCTAATCATTATAACTGTATTAGCCTCGAAGAGGATACATATAGCCCAGAAGAGGAAAAAAAATTTCCCAAGAAAATAAAACGGCATGACAGAGTGAAAAAGAAATGAAATGCCAAAACAGGCCTACCCGGGAAAAAAAAATGCTAACAAGAGGGGTGAGAGGTAAGAATTGCTTCCACAAGCAGTGCCAGCCGCCAGGAAGTCAAAAGGTGAAATTCACATGCTCTCCTTGTTGTGGAATCAAAAAAAAGAAAAAAAAAAGTTAAACAAAATCCTATCTAATAGAGAGAATTGACAAAGCGAAGGAGAAAATCGAGGACCGACACAAGGCCAAATGCTCCAACAGTTCCCTCCCATTCTATGCATCTTGCAATTTCTCTTGGTTTTAAGAACAGAATAAAGTAATCTCTTTTTTTTCTTCTTCTTGTTTCAATTGGTCTTTCTCTTCACCAACTCGCCCACGTACACATTCCTTGGCCGTCTATCAGCACCACTGATATTATCAGTATCGCTGTAGTTATTATGAGTGTTACGTGACACAAAACTGTCTTCTTCGTCAAGCCGAAACCGCCGCACAACACTGTCAGAGTCAAAACGCTTTACTCGATGAAAGATCTCATACCTGCCTTCATGTTTTCTTCTTTCATTATCACTGCCATCATACCTACGCGGCCTTCCACCACCTCTTCCCATCTCGGAGAATCTCACGGGTCGCATTGTGGGTTCATAGTAATCATCTGAATTCAACCGCCGAGACGAGCCTGCAGAATCAAACCTCTGGCCCTGCTGGAATGTTCTTGCGGGTCTCCTGCCCCTGAAATGATGATCCGGAGCACCATTTTGATCATCTAACCATCTGGAGTTGTTATGTTGTGGGGAGAAGCGGTGCCGCTGCGGGGACAAAAAACCCACTTCGTATTTTGCTCCAAAATTTTGCTTCTGAAATGGCAACCTCATCCTCTCCATTCTAGCCACAAACCTATATTCAGGAGACCTGCTACTACGGTGTCTTGCAACCTCGTGTTCCCTTGATACAAACCATGCACCGGGAGAGCGGCTTCTTGATCTAGACTGAGATCTCTTGTAGGGTCTCCTATAATAAATAGGTCCTCTAGGAGGGGGCGAAGAGTTCTGATCTCTCCTGACAATACGATTAGGCACACGATGAGAATATTCGTCAGAATCATTGCGAGGCAGGGGCCTTTGATATTCCTCCCGGAATCCCCGACCAACTCCTTGTGGATATCTTCTAAACCTTCTCCTATCTGGACTAGAATCTCTCAGGGGCGCCATTCCCCTTTGCGTATTGTGCACATCAACCCTATTGATTGGCGATCTTCTTCTAAGTGGATGCCGGTATGAACCATTTGGGAAAGAATTCATTGTTTGTCTGTGGCCATAACTATCAGGTACCACACCTCCTGCTTCTGAATGCATTGTTCCATATCCACGGCTCTCAATTACACTCCTAGGTCTAGGACGATCAGAACCAAAGGAACCATGATAGGTGGGTGAGTGTTGGTGTCTTGAATCCCAGTAACTCGCTGAAGGATTTGCCACCCCTTCTGGGCTTTTACAACGTACCTGCAAATCAGATCTTTCCTTTTCCACAGAGTGAATGGCACAAGCCTCCTCAGGTTCAGGACACAAATCAAAATTGCCAGACCTGATGCACAAAAATAATTAGAAATGAAGCGAGATTAAAATTACATGTGAATTGACGTTTAAATCAGTAACTAATAATTGCTATTAGGAGGGAAAAAAATAAACACAGATCCCATAAAATTTACCTTCCCCTCTGTACAAAGACGTGATCATTCCTATGTAAGGCGTCAAAAGGTAAAGAGTCCGAAGTGCCCGGAAGCTCCTTTTGGGATGCCCCAGAATCAACGACTTTGGCCGGAGAATCTTTCCCATCAAACTATCCAGGCAGTCGGCTGTGTATTTCCTAGTTATGAAGCCCTCAGGTGCTTCTGCAGTTCTGCTTGGAGATAGTTCAGAACCTCCTATATATACATCAGACCCAGAAGTAAAAATCTTTGGGCCCACTGACTGTTGTTTTAAACCATCTCCTGCAAAACCATGTTCGACTCTTTCACATAAATTATCAGATCCAGAAGCCAATGCCCTCTCGACCTTCATATTCCCATCTATGCTCCTAACTTCTGGGCCACAAAATTCTTCTCCGCTGCATTCCACTTGCATGCCATATTTACTGGCCATAGAATAATCAGCAACATCATCACATGTATCAGACCCATAATCAACGCATTCAGCTTCCTCACACTCGTCCTCCCAATATGGGACATCTGATTCTCTCAACTCCCCATCCTCATACTGGGAATCATAACCGGTATCGAAGTCCTTAGCATTTCCCATGTCACCAGACTGATCCTTAACACAAACATCCAAGATGTGGCTGTCATTACAGGTATCTTCAGTAGCAAATCTAGCTAAGTCCCTTGTAGAACTATCACCATATTTTTGGTACACCTTGTGGGATGTAGTTCCAAGTTCTGCTCCCAGATTGGATTTGGAATTTCCCACCGACTCTTGCAATGCTTCCTCGGAATTGCAAGTATGAGCTAGCAAGGCCTCGCCACATTTCTTTTCTGAAATTCCCATTGATGCACCAGATGCGTATGCATCTTCATAACCAAGTTCGCTGTGGCCGCCACTCCCTGCCTCAGCTTTACCAACAGGCACTGGTGGTTGACTGTTATCTGACCTTACCGTTTCTTGAGTGCATTTCACATCACCACGCAAGCCAGATGCAGCAGCAGATTTGTCGCTGTCTTCATTTAGTAGAGTGCTGTCACCCTCAAAAGCAGCTCCTTCCAGCTCTTCTTCCGTACTAGGTTGTACACCTAAAGCAAAATCTTCCACAACCTGCTTCACAGCAATATCACTGGATGATTTCTTGGCTCCCTGAGAGATTGCACCGGCTTTGTTGTTGTCAAATCCAGAAGAGGGAGAATGGCTAGTGCACAGATTACTGGTGTTCTGAGAAGTTTCAGCAACAATATCAGAAGATGTTGACAATACAAGCGGCTTATCAGTAGAAAAACATTTATCTTCATTCCTATCAATGCCAGAGTATAGTTCCACTTTATGATCCTCCTCGATGATAGGCTTCACTGAAGTTGCAATATCATTTATATCTATAGATTCCTTCTGTAACTCACAGGCATCAAAAACCTGCAGCTTTTCAATCTGTACATCTTCTACAGCATTTGTTTGAGAATCCACAGTCGTATCCAATGGTTGCTCCCAAGCATCCATTTCAACATTTAAGTCCCAATGTAATCTAACATCTCGTGAAGAAACAGATCTTTCCACTGTTTTTTCATCTGCTGCATCATTATTATTGTCATCTGCACCATTATGATTTTCACTTGCATTATCAGGAATGATTGAGCCTTGTCTTGCATCTTCAATTACTGTGTCTACTTGAGTCGATCTATCTCTCCCCTCATTTAATGATTCTTGCACCGCAAGATTGTCTTCCACATGATTTACATCATCGCCCACATTGTTATTGCATGCAGCAGCAGCCAGTATTTCAATACCAGAAAAATCGTTGGTATAACCATAATTTACATTTTCCCTTCTCTTAGATGCATCCATTGCAGTAAGTTGTTTCTTTAGAATTGATTTTGAACAGGATAGCTGACCAGAAGAATATGGACCAGACACTAACCGTTCACTGTCTTCATTGTAAGGAGAAGAAAAGCAAGGCGGCGGCGATGGAGAACAGACTGTAAATCTTCTCTTCTTAATTGGTACATGCTCAATTTTGTCACCAAACCGTTGTCCAAGGACAGCCACTCCAAGCTGCAAAGTAAACACACATAAGATCAATAAACAACCAGGACATAGGAGGACTCTATTTCATAACCCAGATAAAGAAGAAAATAACCCATTAAGTGAAATAACCTTTACAGGAGAACTTGTAATATTAACCTTCTCAGATTCAGAAACTAGTGTATCCGAGGAGCTTTCACCCTTGTCTTGTGGATCTGCACCTGATTTGGGCTTCTGTCAATTGGTTTTCTTGATCGCCTTGTTGAGCTCCTATAGCCCTTTGAAACTGTTTTCCACGTCAAGTCGGGAAAATTAGTAAGTTCTAGACCTTTTGCACTGATCATGCTTGCAGAAATAGACCCTATTCCATCAACTGGTGGTCTGCCACCACAAGTTTTGCAGGATTCCGTTGTCACTCCCTTTCTACTTGGCACCACAGTAGTGTTTTCAACCCCGGTGCAAGAACAATAACAAGCCTGCATATCAAAGAAAATTATTAATAGCCCTACTCCGTTTCCGATTTTAAACAATTCTAGCCAGCCAGTCATTAAGTTACTTCATCTTACTCATAACCCAATAATGCTCCACCAAGTATATCCATGGATTGCATTTAAACAAATTAACTGGCATCATCGGTCCAATAACAGTTTTTGGAACTTGATCTGGTAAAGAAGAAACCAAAATTAAGGACAATGATAGATATAAGAGCTTACTATGGACTTGGTTCCTCCAATCTTGCCAGATATTTGAAAAACTTAAACCAGAAATCTCAAGTCCACCTACAAAAGGTAAAAATTGATTAGGGAAGAAACCAGAACTAAAATACAAGATATAATAATAGTATAGTCCCACAATAATTATCAAAGACCAAAAGCTGATAACAAGACTCCCAGCATAGGCCTCCATAGGCTATTACCTTGAGGCAGACCGTGTTAACCAGTTTAACGCCTGCAAAAACTTCCATTTTTTTTTCAGAGTTGGCGTTGAACGTACCCAGTTCCAAATATTCAGAACCGGGAAAAAAAATAAACCGAATTGATCTAACCTAAACAGGGCAAACAACATAAGGTTCATCTAGACATTTATGTCCACCAGACTAGTAGCTGAATATAGAGTTCTTTTGGGTCATTGTTTCTGCATATGGAAGGCTGCATAGCTATTCCATAATAAGATATTTGACATGCGCTTGCTTATTGCAGCCCAAAATAAGGCAGCGACTTCAGTTTGAATATCTAGAATCCAAAGCTTGAGATAACTAAGAAAAGCAAACGGAACCCTTGAAAAATATGACAATTGTCTTCAAAATTGCCACCACTCCATCCTTGCAGATAGGCGCAAAAAATAAAATAAAAAAGAAAAAAGAACCAAACCGAGTGGCAACCACTCCTCTACAGGATGCAAAAAGCAAGGACATGGGAGATCTGCATACGAGGCAGAAAATCACCCATAACCTACAGATCCAATCATATAAAATTAAAACTATATATTCAAACAATCTATGTATTATTCTAAAAGATGCATCAACGACCTTAGCACTCGTCATTCCTCCTGGAGAAAAAAGCCCTAATTATTTATTCAACGCCCCGAGGCTTTCAGGAAAGCACGCCTAGAACATTCGCCATGAAAAAATCTTCAACGAAATTTGCCGAAAAAAACATCTAGGAGGAATTTTTATACATCTGAAGGGCGACAAGAATAAAGACTTGGCAGAATTTCCGAGCGGGGAAAAAAGATGAAAGCAAATGGCAAAATCTCGTGGATAAATCGCCTCGATCGAGGTCTAAGCCCCTTCAAAACCTAGTTTTCATAAATCTAGACGATTTCTGTCAAAAATAAACTCTTTCCTTGAGGCAAAAACCCGCAGACCTTGAAGATCTCCAACCCATTCGGGTCATGACGTCTCGGAAACAGGACGATTCAGAGATTTAACGCAAAGTCAAGGCCATCCATGGATTATGAAATTCTGGCCGACGACGTTCCACATAAGAGGATTGAAGAAAAACAACCACAAAGAAATTTTATCAAAAGGCTTAGGGTTTTTCAATACCTGTTTCTTTTCCTTCCACACCCTATCGCCGCCACAACCGAAACCGAATCGAGGACAAAGAATCAACACCTTCGAGAAGATTCCAAGTATCACGAGGCCACCAAAACCAAGTCCGTAACAACAATCGGAGACGAAGAAGAAGAAACAAACACAGAAACAAAACAACTCGCGTGAATATCCGATTTGCTCTTCTTCTGGAGAAAGTTTTTTTTTTTTTTTTTCCTGAGACAAGAAGATGACGAAAATCTCAGGCCGATCTTGATCGTCGAATATGTACCGCACGATTAACCGGAGGTCAACGGAAGATCACTTCGCCTTATCTCCTTTGATTTATTCCCCTTCCCTTCTTCCTCTTCTCCTCCTCTTTTCCCCTTTGCTTTCGTCGCCCACTCTCTCTTCTTCTTCTTCTTCTTCTTCTTCCCTGTTTGGACGAAAATTGAAGGAGATCTATCGCCACCTATTTATTGTCCTCTTAATTCCCAAACGACCCTTGAAATAGTATATTACTAATTTACCCTTTAAATTTTAATTTTTTTTAAATTTTGTTTTAGGGTTTCTGATAAGAAAAACCAAGCAAGACGATTTAAGTAACGAATCTCGGAGTCTCGATTTGGCTGCTGGTCCAGAGTCAATAGTCAAATAGCGACCAATCAATTAGCTTCCCAAAAAAAAAAAAGGGGAAAATAAGAAAATAATACTAGCGAATGAAAGGGGGGGCAATTTTGACTCTGGGAATTATTGGGAAAGCGCAAAACTTCCCAATAATTTATTTTTATTTTTCGTAAAAGCAAAAACAATAATAAAAGCCCCTAAAAATAATAAATGGTTAAATTTTCCCCTAAAAATGTGGTTGAATCCCATTTTTTCTTCTCTGCTTTGAGCAATTTCTCTTGGCAGCCAATATTATGTGTTTTATTTTAATCATAAAAAATATTATATGTTTTATTTTCAGAAATGCATATAATAAAATTAGACGTATCTATCCTGAATTAATTTTCAGGAAACAGTTATCTGTCCTAAACTGAAGCATAAAATTAAAATAAATAAAATAAACCCTTTAACTTGCTTTTTTGTATTTCGAACAAAGAATTTCTTTGTCTACCAAAAAATAAGATTCTAGAGTACTCTAGAAAAAGGAAGGTGTTTAAAGCTGGCCATTAAGCCTATCATATGAGAGACATTGAAATAATTCGTTTAATAAATAAAACTCCTTTTTTTTTTTTGGTGAAACCTCGAGTATTCGAACTCACTATAAATAACACGAATCTTTAAGGGCTGCACGATTAATCCAAAATCGACCGATAGAGAGAGTTTTCTAACACTAACAGTCGTGCTCATAAGAACACAAATTGTCCAATTTTGAACAAAATTCATATTCTCTAAAACAAGATCAGTAAATAAAAAGTAAAAATGGAAAGTATAAAAAATTAGAAAAGAAAAATGTATAATAAAAACAAAAGAGAAGGAAATTTCCACTTTAATTCCGCGTTAACTTTTATTCCACGGAAGGAACCCCACCCACTGCCACTTGGGCCCACAAGTACGCGAAAAAAAAAAAAAAAGGTCAACATGATTCCTTTTCTTCTCTTGCTGCAAGGAACAGTCCAATTGCATCGCAGCCGTCCACATTGTCATATCACCGCCTAACAGTTCAAATTAAACTAAGCCAGCGAAATAACCGGAGAGGATCCCACCACCTGCTTTACATAAGCGGCGGCGTTGGCGTCCAGACGAAGCCGTTTCGCATATTAACAAAAGGCCCTTGACAGCAATAGATCCGCCCCATGTTTGTGCTTTTATCCCACGTGCCCCTCGGTTTCCCATTTTTTTTACTTTTTCATCCCTACATGCAAATTCCACAACTACTCATCGAGGTCTGACTCACATTAATGTTTGACCACTTCACAACCACTGAGGAAATGCCCATCCAACCAGCACTATGAAAAAAATGAAAAACTAGAAAATCTTTTCCACAATTTCTTTAACGGAACCGGGGAAAAAAATTACCCAATCATCCGTCAACTCTAGAGAAAAAAAAAAGATTTTGATAACTACCGATAGAGGGACTCATATTGGAGAAGTTCTTAAAGATATTTATTCTTGAAATACAGATAATTCTTTATTTTTTTCCCCAGTAGAAAGGCTCACTTCACTCCTACAGGGCTGATTTTACATGTCAAATCAAAAAAAAATAAAAAACGACCCGAAAAAAGACAAAAACCACCCGATAAAGATGTATCCTTTCTGGCTCAATCCCCAAAGTTGTGGAGAACAATCAATTGAGTTTGAATAATAGGCGCCAAAAATAGATATCATCTGGATGCACAAGGCAGAGCCTCCAAGTTTTAATAAGATTTTGCAAAAATGGCAACTTCTTTGGCGGGATTACCAGTCATCAAGCATGTTTTAATCCCTTGAGGCTGCTCAGAAGGGAAACACCTAATAGTTGCCCCCGTTTCTTCTTTCACTTTCAACTCCTCCGCGTCACTGGGTCAATTTGATCAAAGTTTCCGGTTAGAACTGCAAGTGAACTGGTGAAATTGAATAGTCACATAATTTATTTAACGACAAGGCAGTATTTACCTAGCTGACCAAGGACCCCTTGCCCATTTGCCCTCAAAGATTGCCGCTTTAAGTTCCTCGTACGAGGTAACATCCACAATATTGCTGCCCCCCCCCAAAAAAAAAAGCACTTCTTGTCAATGTCTGTTCATAATTTTGGCAAATACAGTGGGATAGATTCAGATGGACTTGGTTCTACAGCTAGAATACGTACATGCTGCCAATTGTTGACTCGAAACCAAACATACAAAGCAGTTTCAAAATACTGTTTTTTTCCCGGTGAAAAAAACAGCACATTTCAAACTTATAGAATTTTGTGGCAGTCTATGAAAAAATAACCCACTATAGAACACATTTTTTCAACCATTAAATCATATTAGGATCAAATCACAAGAAAGTATGACCATTAAACAAAATTTGACAAAAATATGTCGATTTTAAAACTGTGCCCACAGATCAGACAGGACCCACCATGTATGTCTCTTTGTATAATTAGAGTAGAATACAAGGGAAGCAAATATTAGAGTACAAGAATGCACCTATCTCGAAATGATGTTGCCCGACCCAAAAGAGTTGACTGGATCTCGTCCAATTTGTCTTTGACATAAGCCTCCAATATTGCAGGCTCCGTAGATATTCCAAAAACCTTTCCCTGCTTCCCAGGAACATCCCTCCTAGATATGACCACACTCCGGCTTAAAACATCACGGGGACCAATTTCAATCCTTAAAGGGACTCCCTACAAGAATAAGGCCCCTTTTTGAGGTGACTTAGAGTAGTACAATCCTCAGTAACATTTTCAGGGGAGGTAATCATAAGAAAACACGGATAGGTGACCATTTTTTCCTTCCAGGATTCCAACAAAATGCTAGATGAATAGCAACAAATCAAAACTTAGCAATTTTATTATTTCTATTCAAGAATAAAGGGCAAACCTTCATCTCCCAAAAAATTGAATTTCCATCCTGGAGTTCTCTGCTCAGATTCGTCAAGTTTAACTTTAATTCCGACATTTGCAAAACCTCCTTTACAGATGATGCAGCACTAAGAACTCCTGCCCTATCGTCATCTGTCTTCCAAATTGGTACAATAACCACCTAGAAGCATACAATACACCACCTTTTTACGGAAAAATAATAATAAGAAGAAAATAAAAAGAAAATAAAAATAAAATAAACATGCAAGCATGACCAAGTTCAAGCACACACAACCCAAAAAACATTGGGCTGTCATTGAATTGGATGAAAACAAACAAGAATAAGTTGAATTACATGTTAAATAAGAAACAATAGATTTCAATTTTTGAGCGCCTTAAGAAAGTAAATCTAAGAAACGTGAACAGATGAAATTTGACATCTTACAATTAGCATTGACTTTAATATAAATTAGGCATTAAGTTTATTAGTGTCTTTTCTTTTTCTTTTTTTGTAGAGATAAATGGCCTTTCTAAAAGAACTTTAAAATAAATGACCACAACTTTTTAAATTAGGCAAATGGTCATTTATCAGTAATAAACTTGAGTTTATTTGGTCATTTATTTTAAAGAGGCCATTAAAAGGCCACCCAGCCTAATTTCCCGAGTTATATTTTAGCTTTTCAACTTAAAGAAAAAAAAGAAAAGTATTTTTATAAAAGGAAGTTTTAGCTATAGAGGGGAGCTTGGGGAAAAAAAGGAGAATAATGGCAATAGCATTACAGATTTTTTTTTCTTTTTTGGATAGAGGCAAATGTTGTTTTTAAAAGTCTTTTTAAAATAAATGACCATACTTTTTTAAAAAAATTAGGCAAATGGCCCCTCTTTATTGATTATAAAGGCAAAATAATAAAAATAACCTTTCTTAATTATCAATCCGCTATAGTTTATCAATGATAAACACGAGTTTATTACTGATAAACCCATAAATAACAAGCCCTAAAAAAAACCCAAAATGCCAACCCTCTCTCTTCTCTCCCTCCCTCTTCTCTCATTGCACAGCATCTCTAGACATTGTCGGCACCACACTATTTATCAAGGTTTTAAAAGGCAAAAACGGGAACCGAGGCGTTTTGTCTAATTGACTCGAGGCGTAAGCCTCGAGGCGGATTGAAGCGTAAGCCTCGAATGCAAAATAAAAAAAAAATCAGAAAGTTGAATAAAATTCATAAACATGCCATAAAACACGCACTTAGTTCATTACAAAACCATAAGACACAATAAGAAAGTGTATAAAACACATACCATATATAATATGTATGCTACTGTTTTTCTAATATGGTTATAATTATATGGCTTTTATAGCACATAAGATAACCTTTTTTTTTGGGGGGGGGGAAAATGAAATACCTATAGATCTAAATGAATAAAAATCACATACTGCACTCTTTATATAACTTTCATTTTATATAACATTATAACTTTTGTATAACACCTACTTCTATAAAATATACATTACTACAGTAGCTATAAGAGGGGAAAAAAGAAAAAAAAATCCAACCTACAGTAGAAAATAAAAGAAAAAAGGGGAAAAAAAACCTAAGGAGTGAGGGCTGAGGAGGTCAGAATCTGAAGGTGGCTGTTGTCGGTGGGCCGTCGTTCTAGTCACTGCGCATAGGGCAGTGGGCTTCAAAGTTGCAGAGGTTGATGATCAAGAAAGGGTTGATGATGAAGAAGGGGGCAGATGACGAAGAAGTGTCGAAGAAGATGGTAGACTTAGGGTTTAAAAATCTATTTGCATATTTTTATCTGATTAAAGCCCGATTTTGATATTGGGTTGACTTTCTTTGAAGGGAAAAAAAAAGATTGGATTGAAAACCGGCTCAAAATAGCCTTCAATTTGAGGCTCACGCCTCAAAAACCTTGAGGCAAAAACGGCTCAAGGCACACACCTCAATGAAAAAAGGCGTAAGCCTCGTTCAAGCCATTCAAGGCTTAAGCCTTGAAGCGCTGATCAAGCGCCTCAAACTGAGGCGAGCCTCGAGGCGTACGCCTCGAACGCCTTTTTAAACCATGCTATTTATAGAGTTTATCAGTGATAAATTTGAGTTTATCACTGATAAACCCATAAATAACAAACCCTAAAAAAAACCCCAAACCCTAACTTTCTCTCTCCGCTCTCTCTCCCTCTTCTCTCACTGCACAGCATGTCTAGACATTGTCAACGCCACACTTCGTCAGGTCGGCCACCTAGAGTGTCGGTTAGCATTATTTTAATTAATAATACTGAAGGTTATTTTGTCATTTTGATTTATAATTAATAAGAAGAGGTCATTTTCCTAATTTTGAAAAAGTATGGTCATTTATTTTGAAGAAGCTATTAAAAATGCCACTCAGCCCAATTTCCCCTTTGTTTTATTTTTTCATGCGGCCATACCTGTAATAGTTAAAATTCACACAAGAGTTCCTCACGTAAACGAAGAAATAAGGCATCTCACAATCAGCATAATGTTGATATAAATACAAATGAAGTCTTTTTTAACTTTTTGTCCATTTCCCATGGCCTTTAAACCTGCAATCACATAGTTAAAATTCACACAAGAGTTTGATGAGTCTAGTTCAGCACAAAAAATGTCGTTCCTATTATCAGTTCGTGATTCAACTCAAATCACGTTACACAGAAGCAGTAATCGTTCCAACATTACCTGTATTGGTGCAATCCTCGGAGGAAGCATTAAACCTGTATCATCTCCATGCGTCATGATTATACCCCCAACAAAACGAGTACTGATAGCCCAAGACGTTTGCCATACATGTTGCCTTTGGCCACTTTCATCAGTGAACTGTACAAGCACAAAGTGGGACAAATTTCTCCATAATTGATAAAACCATAAATGAATAGACAAGGTGCACTTAATGAATCTAAGGAAACATTTGTACGCCAATTACCTGTGTTCCAAATGCGTGGGAGAAGTTCTGCCCGAGATTATGGCTAGTTCCAGCCTGTAACGCCTTCCGATCACCCATCATAGCCTCTATTGTATAAGTCCTATCAGCACCAGCGAATGTCTCAACTTTCGATTTCTACCTGCAATAACCGGTATTGCAGCTTGCTCGTAAGCAAATTTTGTATAGACATCAATCATCTGCATAGCCTGCAAGTTCAGCAATACAGATACATTAAGAAATATACATAGTACTACAACTGTAGGAGCATCCATCACAACAATAAGATCCAAACCTCTTTTTCTGCCTCTTCTGGAGTGGCATGAGCAGTATGGCCCTCTTGCCAGAGAAATTCAAGAGTCCTCACGAATGGTTTCGTGCGCATCTCCCATCTTGTGACATTTGCCCACTGAAGCAAACATAGAAACTATAACATAAGATGACGGGATTCAATTGCTCAAGTCTTCACAACTTTAAGCATGATAAATGAGAAAACAACAAATCAAACCTGGTTAATCATAAGAGGTAGATCACGGTAACTATGAATCCACTGAGTAAACATGTGATTTACTATGGTTTCACTTGTAGGTCGAACCTGCCAGAGCCTCAAGAAGTGCAAAAATCAAACCCACACCTTAGGTCATAGTTTTATAGGACCTTCAACAGAAATAAACATCAACTTACATCTTTAAAAGCAATAAAATGGAAACTGTGCAGGTTAGTTACAAAAAGGGAAACCAAAATGACAATACTTATTCAGTAGGGTACATACCACAAGTTTTTCTTCAAGTTCTTTTCCTCCTCCAATTGTCACTAGTGCTAATTCCGGACTGAAACCCTCAACATGGCTAGCTTCTTTCTCTATGAACGAATATGGTATAAGCTACAAAATAAATAAATACATAAATATATAGGTAAATAATCACATAAAAACTGAAACTTTAGAACAATGCCTAGTGAAATTATGATCTTGCATGATAACAATCACACATTTCTGGACTAGTTTGGTCCAATTATCCAAATCCATATACTTAGAAACAATTTTCTTTAAGTTCAGCTCCTAGAAAGTAAATAATAACATCTAACTACAGCTTTCATGAGAGAATTTTCATAACAAAAGGTTACACACCTGAGGGAAATACATATTACTATGACCAGTCTCCTTAAACTTCACGTTCAAATACTCCTACAAAACAACGAAAAACGCGTCACATGAACTTCAACACAAAAAAAGAAAAAGGGAAAAAAGTTAGAAAAAGGGAACAAAAACGTTTCTTTCTTCTTCGAATACCTGAATGGCTTCCCAAATGGCGTAGCCATAGGGACGAATGACCATGGTGCCTCGAACAGGGCCGTAATCAGCGAGCTCGGCGGAATCAATAACGTCGAGGTACCAAGCATTGAAGTCCTGCGACCGAGGCGTGACGGATCGGCCCTGGACACGGCTCCTCTGGCCTCCGTCGATGCGGTTCTCGGTCTCCGCTGCCGTGCTCTGTGCTGAGGCCCTGACGGAGAAAGGCGGAGGCCGGAGTTGGTGGCGCCGCAGCAGAACTGCAGGGTACCGGCAGGTCATGGAGAGAGAGAAGAGAGAGGTGAGAGAAGGCAGTCTCAGAGTGACCACCATTTTTGGGGTTTGGGTTTATTTGGCTAAGAAAACTCGAAGACGAAGGAGGAGGAGATGAGGAGGAATTTTGATAAAGGGTCTCCGGCCAAGATTTTTTTTGATAAATTGACTTCTTCTTTTTTCTTTTTTTTTTTGACAATTTTTGATATTAAAAAAATAATTTTTTAGACATTAAAATAATTTTAATTATTTTTGTTGAAGTTTTTTATTTTATTATAGTTATTTTTTTAAAAAAAAAAATTAAGACAATTTATTTACATAAAAAATATATTTTTTAGTTTAAAAAAAAAAAACCATTCACCTAATTAGAATTTTCTTTTGCCCTTTCGCCAAAACCTTCCGAGAAGATGACGTTCATTTGATATGAGTTGCGACAGGTGACAATGCATTGAACCTGACAGCCATTCGCCTCCATCACCGTTGGGCTTTGGAAAGGCCCAGTATCTTTTAAAGGCCCACAAAAAGACTTTACGGTCCAAGTGTCCAAATGTAACTTGGGCCCAGCACGAAGGAGGAAAAAATTACTGCAACTAAATAATTACAATAATTTAAATAATTTAAATTTTTTAAGATAGATTATTGTAGTAAAATTAGTTTAAACTAAAATTTTTAATCCGAATCACTTTTATGTATGAATGATGCTCGAATCTTACAATAAAAATAACATATTCAAATCCAACTCTTCAGAAGTGGCGTTTTTCTTATTAAACAGGCTTTGCAAAGCGTTCTTATATAAGAAAATCAGATTATACGTCATCTTAATACAAGAAAATTAGAAAATTAGACCCACTTTCCCGAAAAATTTTTTGCTATTTGAAAAAATCATGTAAGTTTTTATGGTCCTCATTAAATGCACATTCTTTCAGACCTTTTCTTATCAAAAAGAAAAGTAAATAAATGTTTGGGCTAATTCCTTTTTACCTCTCTAAATGTTCTCTTTATCACATTTTTTTTCCTCCAAACTTCAAAATATTACAAACCACACAATCATTTATTGAAAATTTTCATGTTTGGTCCTTCGATAAAGAAAAAAAAAAAACTAAAAACTCAACGAATTTAATATTGCGGCCTCTTATTTGGTTAGAATAAATTTTAACCCCACATATTATTAGCTAACGAGCTCATGTAAAAAACTAGCATGTAATAAAGAGCATTATTTTTTCTTTTTTTTTTTAATTTATTCACCCTAAAAAAAAGTTAAAATTTTATTTGGGAGTTATTTGGCTAAAGTCTCCTTCATTAACCAAACCAGGCATGTGAGTCATATGATGTTCTCCTTCCGTTGAGTTTTTTAATGATTTTGTGAGGGAAACACCAAGGTAGGACTTTGTGTCGATAGATCAGAGTCTGATTGCATTTTAAAATTTATGAGCGAAAACGGGAAGAGGTGCATAGTTTGGAGGCCAAAAATAGAAATTGATACTTTGTTTCAAATTCTAGATTGGTGGGGAACTTTTTGATTGTCGAGATTTATAATTTATCAAAGAATAAAATTAAAGGGGAAAAAAAAGAGAGGAAAGAAAAGAAGTCTAATTGTTAAGGAAACAACGGAGAGGGGAGAGACAGAACATGAATTAAAGAATGTATGAGGGGGCCCCAAAACCAGGATAAGATTAGCGGACGAAAAAGAAAGAAGAAACCTACCTAACCCACCATATAATTAGTTATATCCTAATTGCAAAGAAATGTTTTTCTTGGTGTTTAGAACCATTCGTTAGAACTGTAAACATTATAACATATGAGAGTTTTATACTATAGTAACTTTTTACTTTTATTGTAGCATATAAGAGCTTTACACTGTATTAATTTTTTTACTTTTACTGAAGCATGAGAGCTTTACACATGCTACAGTAAAGCTCTACTGAAAAGTTAGTTTCTAACTAAAAAGTTGGTTGAAACAACTAATGACAAACAAGAGTTCTCCACTGTAACTGGACAAACATCGCTTTCTAAATTAATACAAAGAAAATATTGTAGGCGACATATTTCTTTCTGAAACTGCAATGACATGGCTGGCCATGTTTTAGCATCACAAAAAATTGCTGTAAAAAAAAAAAAAGAGAAAGAAAAAATGTTGTATTTTTTTAGGGGAGAAAAAGACATTGAATTGAAAAGCAAAAGTTGTAGACAAAACTGCAAACAGCAAAAGTTGTAGACCAATTTATCATAGTTGAACAGTTAAGACGTTAATTCAGAAATTTGAGAAAATTAAAAATCTAATGTGCCTAAAGGTGAGAATATGTTCAAAGGGTAAATACTATAGTACCAAAAAAGAAAGATAGATATGACAAGTAAAAAAATCTAGTCACAATTGAACAGTTAATATGTTAATTCAGAAATTGCAATCACAAAATTATAAATCTAATGTGCCTAAAGGTAAGAATATGTTCAAAGGTTAAATCAACTACTTTAGATCACAAAGATCAACTACTTTAGATTCAGTAAAAAAAGAAAGACAAAGATCACAAAGTAAAAATCAACTCCTTTAGATTCAGTTGTAGAACGCTTAATTAATCGCTACGATATCAAAGGTCATAGGAACAGAACAAGTTCTTCACAAAGAAAGAACAAAAGTTTTTTACACACAAAAGTAATAACCACGGCTACTTGATATCCATCTTTGCAAAAAAGACTATTAATACTGGGTCTAGTTCCAGAAAACAAGAACCCAAGTCCATAACAAAGGCACAACAAAGCAGTTACGAGTGGTGTTGGGCAATTAGGGTGAGTCCATCAACTTAAAATTGATGCTGTCACTGTCATTCCAGAAACCAATGCTGTAAATTGGTGATTTAGGACTCCCGCAAGTTGGAGAGTTCATCTTCTGTTTCCAGAGGCATTCATCGTCAATTAGATAATCAGTGATCTCTTCCAATTCCAAAGTAGGCAGAGGATTCTGAGGCTGTGCAAGGAAAAAGATCATAAGCAATTGTTCGGTCAAAAAGAATAGCACAAAACAAAAACACAGTTGATATTAAAAATAAGAAATTCAAAGTTACCTTCATTTTGCTCAACTTTGCAGGAGGAATCAGTGGAGATTCATCCCGTTTTAAAGAAACTAATTGAAAAATAAACAGATCAGAATAATAGACAAAATCACATGTGGTAGCTTATAATAATATGCAACGAATAAGGGTAAGCTTTATATACCATTGGTTAGTCCAATTGAAACCAGAAATTGTTCCACATCCATTGGCTTAGTCTTTGCTTTGATGCATTCTCGATGGTCGTGCAGAAACTGTTCCTCTGTAATACTGCTAGGAAAGAGATGTTCCTCTTCTATAGCGCCTAGCTTTGGGTTAATCTTGTTCTTTGAAGCCTCATGAAGATGTGCTTTCCCTGAGTTTGAGATATCAGAGAGCGCTTTCCTGCTACGAGTCTGGACTTTGCCTGAGGTTTTAGAAGTACTTTCTTTGTTGCTTTCTTCACGAGTCACTTCCTTGATGAAACCAAAATTCTTGGAGTTCTGCTTCTTTGATGCCTGAGTTGAGGCAACATTGGTGGAGTTCGATATTTCACCAAGCGGTTTCCTTCCACCAAGTCCTCCTTTCTTCTGCGATTTAATCGCTTGCATCTTTCCCCCAGCAGAAGCTCCTGCAGTGTTGAATATTACCCATGTTGGTAGCTTTTAATGGTTGAAGAGATCAATGAATCAAGGAAACAAGTACAATCAGTAAATAAACAAAGAGCTTGCGCTATTACCAGTATATTGAACATTGAAGTTCTGATCTTGAAATGGGACACCAATTGTCGATGCCATTGTGCTTTTTCTGGGAAAAACTCAACTCAGGATTCTGCAAATAGTGCAAACAAATGAATAAACGGAGCCTCAACACACATGAGAGTTTAAGCACAATTTATATACAAGCCCATTGGCAAAAATGAAACCACAGAGTTAGGGCAAAAGGTGAAAATCCCAAGTGTCGCCAGAAGTCCTACGGACTGCCAACTTAGCTACTTACAAGATTCATATCCATGTTTATTGGAAACTTAGATACAAGTTTCAAATGTTAGAAAGATTCGTATCTTGAATGGCGGTGGTCAAATACCAAACCAAATCCGTGTTTAATGGCAACTTAGATACAAGATCCAAATGTTAAAAATACTCATATCTTGAATGGTGCTGGTCAAATACCAAACCGAATCCAAGTATATTGGCAAATAAACCAAGTATTCAGAAGTTTAAGCAGAATAGGGAAATTTCAAGTCGAAATCTGGAACACCAAAAAGCATAGCAAACCCTAAAGCTTCAAAAGATCCGAGAAACCAAATTCTTTTCCCAGTTGGATGCGGAAACTAACCCTAAAGGATTGGTGCTTCAAGAACCCTAAATTTAATTACGCCAAACCCAAACGAAAGGAAAGTTGCACGACCGAAACCCTAACTTGACTCATAGGATGATTTTCTTGTCAATTTCAGAAAAATGGAAAACCAAAAAAAAAAGCAAGAAAAGCCCCCACACAACATTCGATGTCTCAAGATTTCTCACATTTTCTCACCAACCAAACGGTCAAGTACTCCAAACAAAATTAAAGTTTACTACAAAATTTACAAAAAAAAAAAAAATGAAAAATGAAAATAAACAACCAAAGAACATTTCAAAAAGCGTAAGAAAACTTACAGAAAGGATTTTGAGGAAGACGATCGTTTAATGCTTTCGATTTTCTTGCGTTTTCTTGGGGAAGAATTTTTAATTTTCTCGAGCTCTGTAATTTTCTCTCTGAAAGTTTCTTTCTTGGAAGTTTTGCGATTTCGGGTCTTCTACATAAAGCGGGATCAGGCTCCAACGGTAAAATGCTGCGCTTTTACGGAAATACCCATCATTTGAACACATAATCACCAAAATGGCAAAAAAAAGTCCTCAAACGTCCGGTTTGGGCGCGCGATTGCACATCGACCATCGTTAAAATCTAGTTGGGCCCTTCTCTAGACTCTTTCCATGGGCCAAGGTTGGATCATGGAGCCTTTTTGTCCACATTTTGGAAAGAAGGACTTTTTTTTTAATACAAAGGATCAAATTATTATTATAAAATTGAAATTCAATCTAATATCAGAATATCTTAAAAATTTTTAATTAGATAGTATTATTTTAATCATTATTATATTTTGTATTATATAAAATAATTATTTTAATAATATTATTTTGATACATATATGAAATATTTACAAATTAAAGTTATATTTTAACTCAATAAACATAATTAGATTATTTGTCTCATTAACCTCCTTTTTTTTGAAAGAGGTGAGGATATTCTTTTTAAAAGAATATAAATAAACAGTCAAATTATCATAGGGTATTTAGAAAAAGAGCTCCTACTCTAAATTTTAAACCGCATACTATATAGCATACGAGAGCTTTACATGTAACATATAAAAATTTTATATTATTTGTTGTCTAAACTTTAAACTTGAAGCGACTCTCCAAGCACCTAGTAGTACAGTTTTACATGGTCGGATTTAATAAATTCTTGTAATCAAATTTGGTAAATTTATGATTTCCTTGCTTTTATTTATAATTAACTCGAAAAAATTTGAATTTACAAGCTTTATCCTATGAAGCCCCAATGCAAAAAGTTATTACATTCAAAAAGGTTATTAGTTTGAGGAAAGAAAAAAAAAATTGTTTCCTACCAATTGCCATTTTTTTTACTAACATTATTGTAAATTCCAATAAAGAGAAAAGTTTCCAATTTAACTGTCATGATTAATCAAAGTATATTAATTTCAGGAGAACTTAAAGTGCAACTTTAGTTACAGGAGTAAATTTTAATCATATTTGATAAAACTTGGAAGAAGTAACCCCGAAAAGCATATTTATTTTTTGCATTTTATTACATCTTATCAAGGAAATATAAACAGTTTTTTGTTATTGTTATGATAAAAAAATAAATTTTATTTATATTTTTTTTTTTTTGAGAAAAAAATAGATAGAACGTTAACAATATGAAAATTTTAGTTTAGGATTGAAAACTCTACTCTGCCAATAAGCATTGCTTTGAATGGTCGGATCCATATCAAAGCGGAACGCTTATAAATGATTAATGACCTATTTATTTCTTACTTATAAAATTGCACATGTTTCATTTTAAAAAAAAATGCACATATTGTAATTACTAGGGTGTTTGGCTAGTGGTGGGAACCATTAGTAGGAACCGTTTGTACTGTAGCATGTGAGAGTTTTACACTGTAACAACTTTTTTTTTTCTTTTTACTGTAGTAGATGAGAACTTTATACTATTTACAACTGAGTTTATAGTTCACACTACCCTTAGCCAAACACCGTGTACATGTCCTAATTTTTTTAATATATGATTATTGTATTTGGAAAGCAGAACCTCATTTCCAATAATGAGACAAACAAACTCAATTATTTTTAAAAATTTTAATTTTTTGTTTTCAACAAAATATAATAAAGGATCGTCATTAACTATATTTCTAAATTAGCAAACTTTGTATGTCATTATTTGGCTAAGTGTGCTTGTGAACATGATGTCAATGTTTTCTATGTCAAGTCTATTCTTCGTTGAATAGGCTCTCATATTCAGCTGACCTAGCTCAATAAAAATTTAAAGTTTTATCCTTAGAAAAAAGCATGTATATATAAATATATATATATAAAATAAAGAATGCCCCGGTTATATTCACTACAACAACAACACCTGGAATTCTCATTGTGCAAGGAGCCAATAAAATAAAACAAAAATTCCAGGAAATTTGTTTCCTTAAAAAAATATAGGAAATCTTCAACTCTTTTGCACACATCATTAACCAATTCGCAATTCGCATAGTAGAATTATTAAAAGGCTTATCTAAATCGTGCATATCATTCAAATTTCGATATAACCTAGTACTTTGTACAACTTCACTTTGCAAGGAATCTAAACACATTATCACAAATCTTACCGTAGAGAGTCCCATGTTTCTAACATTAAACGAGGACCACTCCTTTACCAAAATAATGGCATATCAAAATAATATCTCTTTTACCTTGCCTTAAAGCAATGAGATTTTTCTTAAAACAAAAGAGAGAGAGAGAGGGAATTCAGTAACAGGATGTGAACAAATACCCTGGATGGTTGGTTAAAAGTGGTTCACACCACAAACTCAGTTATGAATAGTGTAAAGCTTTTACATGTTACAGTAAAATGAAAAAAAATTGCTACAATGTAAAACTCTCATATGCTATAGTAAAAACGGTTCCCACCAATAGTTACTACCACTAACCAAACACCGAATACAAAACTATCGAATTACATAAAAATCAAATTTCATTTATTCGATGAAAATCCAACTATCTAGGTCGTGCTCTGTTGATATTCGAGACTATAACATATAACAATTAATGGTATCATTTAAAGTATATAATGAATCTTATCAAAGTAATTTTTACCCTAACTTTCTCCTTTTAAAACATTTCTGATCATGCCCTCAAAAGAAAAATAAAAAATCAAAAAAAAAAAATCTGCCCGGTTGTAGGCGTCTTCCCTCAAAAGATTGATGCCTTTTGCAAACTAAATCACACACCTTGAAACAATATTAAGAAGAGAGAACGAACGAAATGCCAGATTATTACGTTTGAAAAATATTTGTAATAAATAGCAGTAAAAAGAAAATTTATAAGTAAAAGACTTTTTTACTCCTAGTAAATATAAAAAATATATATATTTTTACCAAGAAAATTTTTTATTTACAACTATTTACTATAGATAGTTTGAAAACCTACTATTTATTTCAATAAGTTTTGAAAAATTTTACATTTACTGCAATTTCCGTATAGGGAACACAGAAAAAAAATATATATATCTATTGAAAGATAGGAATTTTTACATACACTACAAGTTGTTTGGTAGAGGGTCAATAGCTGTAATAATTTGGGCTTTCTTTAAGTAGCTGAGCAAATTTGTAACCGTTTTTCCATACATGACGTGCGATTATAGGACAGATTAAAAATACAGACGTAATATTGGTAGCTTTACACCAAACTTCTCAAACCCCTTTTTATTACTTTGTGAGGAAATAATGGCTCGGATTGGTTGAATAAATTATAGTGTATATTCATTGAATTTATTTTTCAATTGACATGATTTTAAAAGAAAATCTTTTCACATTAATATCACGCATCCTTGCAGATCCTTTTCTCAGTACTGTTCATTGTTCTTAATCAATCTTTTTAATCACTTTTACACATGGACCTTGATCGCCAAGTTGGGCGTCTAAAATCCCACCCCAAATCAACTTGATTTCAGAATTCAAATTCAGATGAGGCATATATTAAGCCCTTATTTGGCATTTCAATTAAAACCAAACCGTTAGTTCTAACCAACAAACATTATAAGACTCTTCAAAAATTCTTTAATACAAAACTCTCATACATTATAGTTTTTAAATTAATATTTTTAGTTCCAACAACTTTAAAATATGAGATTATACAATTACAAAAATGCCTGCAAAAAAATAATACTAAACAGTATAAAATCATTGTTATTAGAGGTTCGTCTAACCAGATAAAGCAAAATAGAAAGTTTTGACTTTACTATACAAAAAAAATGTAGATGCCCTTTTGGCCTTTTGCAGTTTTTTCATGCCTTGCTTTTTTGGGAAGAATAAAATTGTGATAAATCTCTTCAACCCATCAAATCTAACAATATCCTACAATCATTATTCGTCTTTTTTATCTCAATTTTTTTATTTTCTTTCTTCCCTTCTAACATAATTTATTTTGCTCTGATTACCTCATTCAAGAGGGGTAATCTAATTCAGCTGCACACTCATCCACACAACCATTTATTAATGGGCACTTTTTCAAATGTCATTTATTCGTTTCTTGAACGTCATTTATGCTCTCTTTTTCTACTTGTGTACCATCGTATTATGATCACTATTTGGTTTTGTCTCACGCCTTTGTCCCAGAGGCCTAAAAGGCCATCCTACAATGACTGTTTTCCTCTGCCCCTCATGATGGGAAACCCTCTAGCAATGAAAGTATTATTGTGCATTTATGTTTCTTTATACAAGATGCATATTGCGCAGGTCCTCATCTATTTGTCTCCCACTCTCTCTTCCCATGCACATCAATGCTTGGTTAAAGATTGACATGTTTATTATGCTACTTATTTTTTAAGGGATTTTTTTTTTTTTTTGAGTAGTAGTAGAGTGTAAAGGGCTACCCTATTAATAGGATACATCAAATTCCGTCAAACTATCTTTTTTTAAAAAAATTGATATTATTTCAATGTTATGTATTAGTTAATAATTGTATTCTATTGGTTTTTTTTTTTTGAAATTTTATCACAGAATTCTCCTATTTTTCAAATGAAGTGTAGAGTTTGGATTTTTGCAATATGGGCCCCTTTTTCCCACCTTTATTACTTTTATAAAGAGAATTGCAAGCGTTTATGGGAAAAAAGGAGGTGAAAAAAAAATAGAAATTAAAAGGTAGGATGTGCTTATCAATTTAAATATTAGAGCAACTTTTGGAGGGAATTTTTTAGTGAGATAGAGCTAGCGTTCCTTTCTCCTTATGAATTTTACTGTATATATATGAGATTCCATTTGTAAGTGATGAAAATATACATTATTTAGTGGCAAGAAGAAGTGTAGAAGACCAAATTTTAAGCACAATTTCAATGTTCCAAATACATTCCTCAACGGATTTACCAAAATACAATCCTCGTTGAATATGAATTAAGACAAGTTTTAAAATAAGGAGAATTTTGCTAGTAGGTTGCGGAAATATTTCTATTTCTTATTGATAAAAACACATTTTAAATTGTCAGATATACAAAAACCACATCATATTAAAAAAAATTAATAATTTAACAAAAATCGAACGACTTAAACTGTGCTTCACTGAGTAATTTTTCATATGCTCTCCTTTAAGTATTATCTTCTTTTTTTATTTATTTGTATGATGTATTTTTCCCATGCAGAGACCAAATTTGGAAGAAACATGAATATTGTTTAGAGGTTAAAAAGGTACTCGATGCAGAGCCAAGCGTAAACTACCCTTTGTCCTAATACAAATGCGGATGGTGATTGAAGCAATACCAGAGGGTGAAAAAAGAAGGCCCATCTTGTATCTTTCAATCGCACGAAACAATCAGGAAAATGATTTTGACAGTTGCATATCTTAAATGTAGAGATAAACATCTGATCAATAGTACTAATGTTTTAAGAAAACCTGCTACAATGTTAAGAGGGTAAATTGGTAATTTTCACAATCGTTTTCGACTTCTACTTCTGTAAGGTACAAATAAAACATGCCACCATTCAAGTAATTGAGTTTTTGCGTGATATCATGATCCAGCTAGCAAAATGTAAAATGAAGCTCTCTTAGAGAACAATACCCCAAAATGAAAGATTAAATCATGACAATGGCTGAAAGTGATGACAAAGAGTTTGCTTGTTAAGTTGTGGAGTCTCGTTGTTATCTTGATGAATGATTTTATCGCCTTAGGCATAAAAGTACTTAGATTGGCTGTCTTAATTTCTTACATATAAAAATGACGGCAATTTTAGAGTTTTTAGAAATGTTAGAAAATTTATAGTATTGAGCAGTGTACGATTTTCTCTTTTGAACTTATTTTTTATAGAATTTAAAATTCTGTAACGATTGAAAATGAATATAGTTATCACGTTTAAAGTAAACTATTGTGAAATTTGTATGTTTTTGTTTGCTTTATTTTTCCTTTTACGATTTATTTTGCTTTCGGTAATATAGAATTAGGTTCTTTAAATCACTTTCATTGCATAGCATGACGGAGAAATCTTTCCACACTTGGGGTAATACAAAATTTTCATCATCAATACCCTCTTTAAATAATTGTGTCATGTATAATATTGAATCATTAATTCGAGATACATATTCTTTCTCTAATTTATGGAGATTATGAAATAACTGTTTTAGCTTCTACATAAACTTAACTAGAGTAATACAACTACAAAGTCATGCTACTTTAGGTGGGATTTTCTTAGCATAAAAGAATCTCCAATTTCATTAATATTCTCAAAGGACAAAGTTCGTGACATAGTAACATAATCTAAGCTACATCGAGACATTAGGCGAAATCTAGGATAACGCGCGGGAGAAAAAATAGAGGGGTAAGTTTAATTTGTTCATATCTATCAAAGAATATTCATTTTTATTGTTTTCATGAGTAGACCAACCAATCATTCTTGAGCTGTGAAAAGAGAAGCACTAATATATATGCTTACTTATTAATTTGAGTGAAAGTGAAAAGCAAGTAGCCTAATAGGGTGTTTGATAGGATGGTTGAACCGTTTGTTAAAACTGTTTTTATTGTAACATGTAAAAACTTTATAATGTAACGATTTTTTTATTATTACTGTAAAATATAAGAGCTTTACACTATTTATAAATAAAAAAAACAGCCTATACAAATTACTTGACAAACAGGCTATAAATCTCCTCAACCTCTGTCCTCACCATACGTCTCTTTGTTGGATAATAATAATTAAAAAAAATAAAAGACAAAATATAGAACAATCCTTTAGGGACTTGTTGAATTATTTGCAGATTTTTATGCAACTATCAACACAGTCAATAAAGAAAAAGTGTAAGTTTATTGCACAACCACAAATACAAAAAAGATACTTGGGTTTTTTAGGTTACATATACATAGCGTAGGCATCTCAAGACCAAAAGAAGGTCCCACTTACTAAAAACTCATCAAGCTCAGCGAAAAGCTCAATCAAGTTTCATACATGCGCACGTGAAGTCTCTACCCTATCCCAAATTCAAGTAACAGGCGACGAAAGTGCTCTAATGGGACCCATTAGGACACGTAATTTCCTAGTAAATAAACATTTTTTCCCAATAAATACAAACAAAGGGAAAAAAGAAAAAAAAATAATAATCTAGAAGTGGAGCCCGTCCATGGTTGATACTTGGCAATGCAAAGCAAGCCTCAATCCACACGACAAATCAGCAAAATATACCAAACACCACCTTTCGTATAGCCAAGATTGATATTAATTAATGAGGTGCACGGGAATTTTCTCGGAATCCAAACACTCGATTTTTATTTGTTTCCGTTTGGTGGAGGGCATTTTCTTTTTTTCCTTTGCCATTCTTTCGGGAAAACGTCAATAATACTTTCTTTTATAGCAATTAATATAACATTTGCAAGAAAGTTGAAGTAAGATAATAAAAATTAAAAGAGGAAAAAAATAATAAAAAAAAGAGAAAGAGAAAAATGGGTGAAGTTAACGCCAAGTAGATGCGACGGTGAGAGTGCGACCCATCCAACCAAAGGAAACTCCCCCATTCTCTTCTTTAACCGTGAAACCCTGGTGGACTCGGTTGCCCGAACTCAGCCGAGTTTTGACGGCTTGACTCAGCGGTTTCAACTCAAACCCGGCCATTCCCATCCGGGCTCTCCACTTCCCAAACACCTCGCATCTCTCCACCCGGTCCCTCCCTTCGCACGCGACCGAGTTGACGAGTTTCCGACTCAGAGCCTCCTCCACCGTTTTAACTCGTTCCGAGTTCTCCCTCCCCACGGTCGACTCCATCGAGTCCATCAGCGCGCCGTAGTACGCGCACGTCTCTTTCACGCGCGCCATGAACGGTGCAGTGTTGGTGTTCAGCTCCTGCTCCACGAGCACGACTACGCGCGGCCCCATCGCCTTCACGCGCCGAAGGAGCTCGTCGCGTGGGTTGTCCGTCGACACACTCTCGTCCGGCGTCCTATACAACTTGAAGGCGAAATTCACGGCCAGAGGCTCGTCGGCCTCGCATCCGAGCGATTCGCGACTCAGCTCGCCGATCTTCCGACTCACCACGTTGAATTCCAGCACAATTCCGAGCCTCTCGGCGAGTTGCCTCAGCTTCTCGCCGACTGCGTTGAGCCTTTCCTGTCCGCCGCAGTTGGTGTCGGCGAGGGTGGTGATCTTCAACACCGTCACCGGAGGCTTACCGTTGTGATGACGCGTGACAAGGGCGTGGAGGAGGCTCACGTACTGCCCGCCTTGACCGATGTCGAAATCCACAACATGTACCTTGCTGCTGCTGCTCTTGGCAGCCGGCTGGCCGTCCGGTAATGTCGCCTCGAGAATCGCGAGGTTGGCCGCCATGAGGCTGAGGCTGAAGCAAGGCGAGAGATCGTGGAGCGATTGGACCGCTGCGGAATGTTCCGGAGAGAAAAGCTCAATCACCAGCGGTGGGTTCTCAGCCGGATTGACTTTTAATTTCAGCGCCGAGGCAACGAACTCCAGCACTCGCTGCTCCGAATTCGGCCTAGGGTTCGACACCTGTCCCAGGCGCGTGAGGATCTCCAACGCTGCCTCTGTTTTCCCTTCCGAAATCGCCGATGCGGCCTCCATCAGCGATTGCTTCAAGCAGGTCGTGGTTGCTGGAGAAGCCACCGACGAGGAAGACGAGGAGGACGAAGAAGTCGGCGACGGAGAAACCGGTTTCTGGCTCTGATTAGGGCTGATCAGATTCTGTATCGTCTCCGACCACTCGCTGTTGCTGTTGTTCGTAATCGCAGATACAGGGTCGCCTTCGTCCTCATCGTTATCATCGAGAAGCTGCTTCTCCAGCTCCTGAAGCCGGTGGTTTATCATCTTCTTCTCGGAATCCACCGCCTGCGCCCGGTTCTGCACGGCACTGTTCACGTACGTAGCACCTTGCATCGCCGGGGTCATAGGCTGAGGACGGAGCTGCTGAAGGATAGGCAGACCAAACCGTTGAGACAACAACGACGACGACGAAGAAGTGGTAGTAATCTCGGAGGGGGCCGTAGTCATCGTAGGGGAAAATTCAATCGGAGAAAGAGGGGATATCGGAGAGGATTGCTGATAAGCCCTGGGTTTGACAGAGCGAAGGTAGTTCACCTGGTTTGGAAGATATTGCTGATGAGACTGGAACTCGGCGAGGGTCCGCTTTCTGATCATGGTGGCGGCGGGGTTCTGGCGAGCGAACCGTGAGGTGGAGGGGTCGAGGAAGAGGCCTGGGAGGTTGGGCCGTGTGGCGTAAGGAGGCTGAGAGGGGGGGTTGTTCATGGCGGTGGCGATTGATCGGCCGTTGGTGGCGTAGAAATCGGGAAGACCACCGCCGCCTCCGGTGAAGCCAGATTGCATATTGTCGTGTCTTTTTTCTCTTGCTCTTGCTCCTTTTCCTTTTCTTTCTCTCTGGGATTTTTGAGAGATAAAGAAGAAGAAGCTAAAAGAGCTAGCTTTTGAAGAAACGCATGAGACTAGAGAGAGAGAGAATGGTCTCTTTCTCTTATGGCCTTAACAACAATGGGAAAATAAAATAAATAAATATGAATATATATAATCAAGAAAGAGAGAGGTTTCCAACTTTCCAACCAGCGCTTACAGGCTCTCTCTGGTTTTATGGTTTTCTCTTTTTCTTTTTTCTTTTGCCTTATGTTTCTCTACATCTGAATCTACGTGATTATATCTTCGCTATATCTGAGCCGTTTAATTCACGCAAGTGTTGATATTTATGAGTGAGGGACGGTGATTGCGTCTGCTATATGAACACTTCATCTACACGCAACGCCCGCTCATCCTAATGCAAGCCGGAAATTTGTTTTTCTTTCGTTTGACGAGCGTGAAAACACGGGCTAATGATTGCGAAGGTAAGATACACGCGCACTTGACTGTGAGCGGGACATGAATTCTGTGTTAAGTGAGGGGGAGTTTGATCTTTATTCGGCAGTGATCATCTGACTGAACAGTTACTAACTATTCTAAAAGGGTATCGGCGGAAGCCTGGGAATGCAATCCAGAGCACGATGAAAAGGACCCCTCGGCCACGTGTAGCGAATGGGAATGAGGCTTCACGAAACCTGAAACGACGGCTCCGTTATTTTGAAAAGTCTTTTCCCTGGTTCGCCGATTCGAAATTCTAGTAGATGGTTTGTCCTAACGGACGATTCCCGGTAGATTCTGCTTAGATTACCGACACGAGTCCGTCACTCGAGACTTTACGTCCGGTGAGAGACTTTTTTAAATGAAAATCATTTTCCTTCGAAGATTATTAAACCCCTGTTATTTATAAAATTATGACTTTAATCTAATTTTAATATATTTTTTAAATTAAATTTTATTATTTTATTAACAACAGATTTCCTATAAATTAAATAAAATTGCTCACTTTTAAAAGCTGAAAGAAAGACAAAAACTGCCTACATGTCAAGTCCGCGCCATTAAATTATTACCTCCAACACACCCAAAAAATTAAATGAAAAAAAAGTTTTAAACCAGATTTTTTAAAATTTAATTTTTGGAAAGGAAATTACTATACGGAGCTTCGTAAGTTGTAACTTCTGTTCCTTCAAATCAAAGTAAAATTCCAATCAGGTTTGAACTAGAATGACATAAATGCCCTTAGCCACAATATTTTACCTGGCGTGGATAGTTCACACAACTTGGTCGACATGATCCGCTAGTTGCTAGTTGTTTACGAAGATAAAGTTTGGTTATTTGGACCCCACATATGATTGCCATTTTATAAAACTTCGGTTAATCGACAAAAGATGTCTCTTTACCATAGCAATATTAAATATTAGCTTTGTGAAAACTATTTTGGATTTTCCAACCATTCCATTTGAATCCATGACCACCAATAAAATGTATCTTGACAACAATGTTGATGCAAATCGATTTTCATTCAAAAGGGGTTTCAATATTTAAGTCATAAATAGGTCAAATATGGTGGGAAATAAATTAAAACTATAAAATGTTTAGGAGAATAATCAAACCATTAATTTTAACAGGTTTTTGTTCAAAACACTATAACTATTGTGCTAAACGAATGGTAAATGTTAATTTGAAAGTGATAGGGATTCAAATTATAGCAACTGTTAATGGTAACATGGGAAAGTTTAAAGGGAGCTAACAAGGTTTGAACCTCCTTTTGCTCTTAATGAAGGGTATTATAGGAGGGTAGAAAAGAATATTAACAATTTTCCTGTCCTTCCTTGATGTGTGACTGTATCAAGTTCATATACCGAGTCAAGTGTCGTTGGACACACTTGCAATAAAGTATCTTCCTAAAACGAAATAATTAAGAGGCTGTTACAAACTTGCTTTAGCTATACATACCCCATACCTGACTAGTTCATTGGAGGCTCAACCATGTGATGCGATGAACGCACCAGCCACTAGTGACTTTTATTTTTTTTTAGTTCAAAATAGTCACGTTATGCTTGTCAATTGTTGAAGACCTGGCCAATGAATTTTGAGCCATAGTCAATTTAACCCGTTTTATTAGACATGTTGTTACTGGTTAATGTAGATGACCTAGTCCAAATTGAATTTGGAAGTTTTCTTTATTGTTTTTTTATTTTGTTTGAAAATCAATGATCTCTCCGAGTGATTTTTATTCTTTGCCTTTGGTAAAGCTCTTTCCTTTCCACAATTGCTTACATTCTAATAGATTATGTTACATGAGACTTTGAATGTGTTAGTTTTCAAAAGGGAAAAAATGTTGAAAGTATTTTATTAAACCTTTGAAAACCAGCGACCACAAGCTATTGCTAGACAAAGACACTTTTGTAGTTGCTTCCTTCCGAAGTTCACGCAAATTGTGAAAATTATCATTTGTAGTTTAATTGAACGTGGAACATCAACAGATTATTCATGTCTGTATTAAGTTGTACTCTAAGTGCATGTTTAGCACACCATATTGTATTGTATTACGTTATGTTTTTTGTATATAATACAATATAAAACAATACAATGTAATATGATACAATACAGTGTGCCAAACATGTCATGATTGTTTGTTATAATCCATTGAATTTGGAAAATATTTATACATGTCCTTATAGTTTTTGGTTCATCTAATTAAACAAGGCACTGGCAGTGTATTTAGCTCAGAGTATATTTCAGCTCTGTTCATGCATTATTCAATCTTGATATAAGAAACAATATGAATACAAAGCATCTCAAATCTCAATTAGTGAATATTATATTACCACAAAAATATTAAATACGTATATATACACACACATATATATGCGTAGTGATTATTTAAATGCGTATTATAATAGCTAAGCTCTTGGTGGCCGAAATCCTTTGATTCTTTCTACATATATTAACACTTGCAAAGTAAGTAAAATATAAATATATATATATACACACACACACACAAAATATACAATAATCAGAATGAATTCTCATTTCACTGGGTGGTTATTTCAAGAAAGTTTTTCCATCCACCCCACAATTGAATGTCGGCCATACAATAATCAAAATTATTTTTTGGCGGTACCTTTTTCATTTTATTTTATTTTTTTTAAAAAAGGGCATACTCTAATTAATTTTGAGGCATCTTTGCGCTTAAGGTATGATAATACTACATATTGATCTTAATCCTTGTATTTCCTATTTTTTTTATAAAAAATCCTTGTATTTTGATATTCATATTTTAATCCCCATTTCCAATTATTATGCTTATTTTAATTTCCTAACATCACAAACCGTTGGATAAGAGACTCAATCGAATAATTGAAGAACTTTGACCCATCAATCCATGTCATTTGTCCACCTTTTCGAATCTCTGAAACATTTCTCCAATACAAAAGAACAACCAAATTTTATGGAAAACTGGCCCCCCTCAAGCTTGGAAGAGCTAAGATGCGGGTCAACCATGGCGCCAAGTTATGGACGAAAAGAATATTTAAAAAATAGTTTTTATTAGTCTATTATTCGATTTACCAACATTAACCAGATTTCTCAAGGTTAATTTTGTAATAATATTGCTGACCATTTTGGAATTTTATAAAGGAAAAACCAACTTGACAAAAACCCCCTGTAGGAATTGTTTGACAATGATGAGAACCATTCAGTTTCCACCACAATCTCAGTTATGAACAGTATAAAACTTTCACATGTTACAATAATAATGAAAAAATATACTACAGTATAAAATCTTCACACGCTACAATAAAAATAGTTTCCACCATCGGTTCTCACAACTTTTCTAAACACCCTATAAGATTGCGTGTGGGCAAAATTTTGCAAGAAAATTGGTTGTCAACTAAACCATCCAAAGCGACCTTTTTATCTTCTATTTTTTTTCATTAAGCCACTTGATGTTGACACGTGTCAAGTACCAAATTTATGTACCACTTCTCCCTCTGCCTAACTCAACCTTCTTGTAACCATTAGTATATTATTATTTGACATCAAATAATTTTGCTTCCCAGGAAACGACATCCCACTTCCCAAATATCCATTATTTACCTCATTAATCTTTTTACTTTTTTTGTAGTGCTCAAAACAGTTCATGTGATACACTCAAACAAAAAGAGTTATTATAATCGGACTAATATTTTAACTGATAAATTAACTTTTTAACAAATTAATTTATAATTGTCTATGTTGAAAATAACAACATACGATGTTAAATTATTTTCAATTATAAACTATACAATTAAAAAGGTTAAAATAATAATTAAAATAACATGACTTATTTGTAGGAAAAAAAATGTTTGTTCTACGGTAAGATTTGTCAAAGAAAAAAAAAAAAGAACAGTTCTTGTGATTTGCATCCCCTACCAACTCCTGCCTAGAAGAAGAACTAACTAAGATATCGTGGCTATTTTAGTCATTTTAACCATGATACTTTATTAGAAACATCGTCTGTTCAGTAGTTGGTGGAGCTAACAGCATCACCGAAAGCTCTCTTTATACACTTCAGCCGAAAAAGAATAAACAAAAAAGAAACACTCTTTGCATTGGTGATCGAGGAGGGTATTTTCGTCATTTGAAGTACGTGGGCCCCTTTTGGTTACCTTGCTCTAGCTGGAGTTAACCGGGCGCGATCCGCTCAATTCAATCAGCGCCGACTGACATAGTCCCAAGAGCTTCTCGAGGCGTGGACGCCAACACGCCACGTGACAACCACACTCTCCACGCTCACGCACTATTGGCGGGGTTCGTGAAATAGACGGCCAAGATATGATGACCCGTCGATGATCAACGGTTTCGATTTAATAATCTAACTTAATATGAAAACCAATAAAATATTCGATTTTATTTTGCTTATTTTATCTAGGACATGGGACACAGCTCTAGTTTATGATTTTTTTTATATATTTTTTAAACTTGGAAAACAGAATTCAATGGTGGTCACTGAAAGGGAATACTAGAGCTAAAAAGGTGCTTTCCCAATTATAAGAAACATTATTTATATCGAGTGGCGGCGAATGGCTCTTTTTTCTTTTCTTTTTTTTCTTTTTCAAGATTTTTTTTTTTTTTTGCAACTTAAAATTTTTGCGAATTAAATAAGTGGGGGTGGTGGTTATTTATATTCGGTATGGACATGCATTTGCAATTTGCATGTATAATGGTTGGTGAATTTCATATTATTGGCCTAACGTTAAAGCTAACTCCTTTTCTAGAATTATTGAAAACACGCTGAAAAATCATATGCTCATCAGGACACCTTGCCAAAGACAAGGAAAAAAAAAATATCTACCACGTAATACACACACATATGATTGGGGCCAAGGGATATTTTATTATACCTATGCCTTTATTAAATAATTAAAAAAATCATTGTATCTCTATTTTATAAAAAAATTATGATTATTTCGCGCTTAATAATAAAAATACATAACAATTTATGTATATAAAAAATAAACAAAAATTATAGAAAATATTACTTTTTCAAAACTAATTATGATGAATAGCATATTTTGAAAATATTTTTAATAAATGTTAAATTTACAATGTAAATAATTTATTTATTTTTTTGTTTACGGTGTAAATAATTTTTATTTTACAATAAATATATTTATGGTGCATATAATGTATTTATCCTATTGTTTATAATGTAAATAATATCTCTTATTTACATAATAAATAAGTTATTCATGTCGTAAATCTGTTATTTACTTTAAATATTTTTAAAACTTGATATTTAATTTAAAATGTTTTAAAAATATGGCATTTCTCTCATTCTTCCTATAATAAAATATTATCATTATTTTTCTTCTATAATGTCATCATTGAACAAGTAATATTTTAAAATCATTTCAAAACCTGATATTTACTTAAAAAAAAATTAAAAATATGACATTTCTCTCATTCTCTCTATAATAAAATATTATCTTTATATATATAACATATATATATATATATATATTCTAGGAATAACGAGGACAGGTCAGATTTTTAAAAGCTTTTGAAGTAAATATCATATTTTAAAAATATTTGTAGTAAATGTCAGGTTTTGTAGTATAAATAACTTACTTACTATATAAATAATAAATATTTACATGGTAAACAAATAGATAAATTCATTATTTGCATCATAAATCCATTATCGTGTAAATAAGAATCATTTACACTATAAATAAATAAGTAAATAAATTATTTACACCATAAATATGACATTTACTACAAATATTTTTAAAACATATCATTTAATTTTAAAAAAGTGTCATTTTCTATAATTTTGTTATATTTTATTTGTCTATTAGAAGTTTAATTTCTAAAATGTTATTGAAACTACAAATGGTTGAAGGTACGGCTGATGGAACATTCATTGGCAATAAAAGGCTTCCGCCAGTTTGAATAAATATGTGCTCATTTAATGTAACTACCAATTTGATAGCACCACTTTTTTAATGGACATTATAAAAACGTTTATACCTTTATTTAAATCAGAGAGCTTGGACATTTAACCAAAAAAAAAAGAAAAAAGTCTATTCCATCCACTCAATACACGCGGTTACGTGAATATAATATATCATCACGCTTTTTAATAATCATTTTCAACATTTCAAGGCTAAAAAAAAAAAAAAGAATTCATGCTTTATGATAAAGTTTTTTTCCCTCGAATTTGGTCACATTATTTTCAATTTCCCATTAATGGGTTCTTTTCTCTTCTTTTCTAAATGATATAGAATGTAGACATATAAAAGATGCAGAATCTTGTTATTGTAACGTTGTTTACTTCTTCTTCTTCTTCTTAGAATGTTGCTTTTGCGTGAATTGCTGGATTGTATTACGCGGAAAGCCAAATTAAATATTATCTACACGTATATAATTAAAAGGAAAAAGAAAAGAAAAGAAAAGAAAAAGTCTAAACACAAGCTTATACATTTCCAAGTTCATGTTTTCATCCATTTTCTCGTGAAGAAACCTTTCAATTTGCACTTTGGCTCACGCGTTGGACGTAAAGAATATATAAAATCGTTGGACAGTTTTTTTCTTTTTCTTTTATTTTTTATATTTATATTTTTCTATATTTGTTAATATATGCATATGTATAGCTGTCATCTGCGCACCAAATTCAGTTTGCCGTTACAAGTTTCGTTACGCCGTTAAAAGTGAGAACTGACTTTGAAAGCGAACGTTAATCGTTATATTTGCTATATTTATATTTACATATTTTTTCTATATTTGTTAATATATATACGTATGTACGTTCGCTTTTAATAAAACGGACCTTGAAAGCGAACGTTAACCGTTACAAGTGACCTGTTGTTTTGTCCGTACATCCTTGAATGAACTGCCGCGTACTTGCGCAACCTTTTTTTTTTTTTACTCTGTATAACTCGCATATAAAAATGCTTGAAAGCCAAGCTTTAAAATAGAAACTTTAATGTTACAGTGTAAAGTAAAAATATACACGTAAAATTTTTATAAAATTTTAAGTTTTAATTTCAGATTCTAACATGGTTTTTAAATACTCTTTTAATTTTAATGGTGTATGTTTAAAAACTGTTAGATTTGGTTAAAATTATTTTTTTAATAAATTTGATTGTTGAAAAAACAGATACCCATTTATAAGTATCTTTTTTCGATTCTGACATGAGAAATTAGCTGTTTTTAAATGTTATCCGTGATAAATATTAAATAGTCATGTTACCTAAGTCATTACTTCTAATAACTGTCATTTTTTAATGTAACAAAATTTAGATTATTTACTAAAAAATGCTTAAAATGACAGTTTATTTTGAAACCTCTAAATTATTATAATAAGGTTGCCAGTCAAAAACTCGCATCCTTAAGAGTGTGTCGATTTCTTTTTATAAGGTTGCCAGCCAAAAATATAACAAATAATTAAATAAATAAACAATATTGTTTACAAAGGACTATTATATATGGCAGTTGCATGAGAAGCTCTTTTTTTGTTTTTTTTGTGTTATACTTTTTTTAACCTGCATTGGACAAATTACAAATAGTAGTGGCACCATGGGCAAATGGTTTATGTGTAAAATTAATTAGAAAGACGATATAAAGTTCAAAATACTGCTCCATGTATAATTTATTTTTTTTTAAGTTCAAAATACTGGTTATGCTGCCAATTGGGCAGAAAGTGGCATTATTTAAACGTGAAAAAGGCTTGGATAAATCAAACTTGTACGAAAGAAAGTTTCTTTATATGGATGCACTGAAAAGCCTTTTCATATTGTGAAACAGAAAGAATTATACGCACAAGCATAAACTAAAATCGTTATGGGTTTTTAGCCTTCCTCATATTGAGCACAAAAAGTTTTTTAGCTTAAATGAAACGATGGAAAAAAGAAAAAACTTTTATCTTATTCAACAAACTTTAGAGCCCTCAAGTAATAAAAATGCACAAGTAAATATCATATGCTATATATACTAGGCTAGACACTGTCACATTAACAAACCACGTGATAAATAAATTTCCAACACGTAAATTACTTACAACTCATATGATTTTCCAATTGTCTTATTCATCTACATTTAAATTAGCTCTAAATTTGTAAATTGTTAGCAATGACTGAGTCAAAAAAATATTTTTGTTAAGGGTGTTATAAAGAAAATTAGATATAATTCTTTATTGGATAAGAAATTAATTATATGTTTCAATTATTAAATGGAGGCAAGGTTATCTTACAAAATGGGACATAACTAAAATTCATGAGGTAGATGATTGAAATTTTAACCCAAAAAAAAAGAGTAAAAAATAACTTCTAAAATGTGAGTAGGATACACACATACATATAAGCTTTCGTTTGAAGAATCAGTTGAAAAATAAGTTTTAAGTTTAAAAACTGTAGTATGTGAGATATCTACACTGTAGTAATTTTGTGCTTTTTACTATAGCTGTTGAGAGCTTTATACTATTTACAGTTATAACTGATTGTTGGATTGATGTTTCAAATAAGGTCCCTTTGCCACTAATCACAATAGATTTATGAATTATATATAGCTATTTGTTAGTCCATTTTAATAAATGTTAGGCATTTGTATTTGGCATGTTAACTTTTTTGGTTGTTAATCATACTTTATGGTAGCATTCGAGTTTCCCATTGAATGTTTACCTATTAAATGCACAACAATACGTTACTAAAATAGAAGTTAACAAGACACCTTAATAAAATGGTCTTCTGCTGAATATAAATGTTCAAAACAAACGTAAAAGATTATTATTGTTTATTTTTTTCAAACAAAACCATATTATTTGAAAAACATAACAAATGCTTATTTTCTTTTAACAAGCGACTGGACATTTCGTTTTGATTAATGTTTAAAAAATGTTTTTAACATTGGTCTAAATGTAAGATTCAAAGAATATCATACTGTATCAAGCAATAATTTTCTCGACAAATAGCGTGCTACTACACAACCAGTCTTTATTTCTCCCCTAAAATATAAGTTGTTTGTTTCACTCAACTCAGAAATTTAAAGGGAAAGAAAAATTAACTTAATTAGAGTCTATTGATCTTTATCTCTACGAGGAAAAAAAAAGAAGAAACATATATAAGCCTAAAACATCAATTATAATAGGGGTAATGGTTCTCTTATTTCTAAAACTAAAAAAGAGGAGTTCATGTCCTTATGTAGTTTTAGGATTTTTTACATGTTGTCTCCTGAATTTATAATACATTAGCAATTTGTCACTTGAGCTTTTGATTTTTATAATCACACGATGAATCTATAAATTTATAAAAAATTATCTTCATAGATGGTTATATTAGTTTTTCTGATTGGTCACCGTCCCTTTAAGAAAAAATCCTTTCTTATAATAATGTTTTCTCTTATGAAATTTAAATAAAAAATAGTTTGAGGCATTCTTTTTGGAAGAATTTGAAAAAAAGGGCAAAAAAAATTCTTAATTGAGGAAATGACATCTTTTTTTTATACAAAAAAACACGCTTTTTTAAGTAAATAAACTGCTGTAGTTTTTTTCAGAAAAAATATGTAAATAACTGTAATGAGGAGAGAAACCTCAACAAAGTAGAAAGAAAAAAAACTTGAGCAGTTTTCATACTCAAAAAACATATTTTTTAGCGTCTAAAAACTGTCAAAAAAAATTATTTGTCTAAAAGTCATTTTTTCAAATGACCCTTTGTTTTTGGTTTGAAGCACACGTGTCAAACACTAGCTCGTAACTAAAATTCATTTATTCTTAAAAATATATTTATTTATTTAGAACCGAAGCATGATGAGGGCGTAAGTTGTGAGTTTTGAGTTTTCACATTCAGCGCCGTGATGCGAGATTTTTGTTTTTCTATTGTTAGAAAGCCGTAACTGGAGATTTTGAAGCTTCCTTTTTTCAAACCGTTGGATAAAGCTATTAGATTTTGTCGGTAATACGTGTTAGCTTTTTTATTCGTAAAATCAGTAAAATCCCCATTACGTTAATCTGCGGACAGGCCACGTGAACTCCTATACTTGTATGGCAAAAGCTGTGGCTACTCTGAATTGTTGTTTGAATTCGAATCCTTGGCAAAAATTTTCCCTGTAATTTTTCTACTCGATAAGAGGAAATAAACATATATGAATACCCTTTCCAAAAAAATTTTTTTAAAAAATCACGCGAACAATTTTTTTCATGGATAAGGAGTTTGTGTATATATATATTTTTTAAATTTATAGAGCGTTTAGCTGTTGGTTGGTTATTAACCAATAGATAATAAAAAGCTCTTATATGTGTTATATGTATTGTAAAAACTAAAAAGTTGCTACAGTGTGAGGTGAAGTTATAATACGCTGCAGTATTTTTAACTAAAATTTATTATAATAATTTCAAACACCCTGTTAATATTTGTGAACTCTATTTTGTCCTTTGGTAAACTATTATGTATATTACTATCAACAAATGACAGTCTGTGTGATAATGATCATATATTTGCATACTGTACATAAACATTGCAGGCTTTAATAAACTTCTAATCTTATTTTGTTATCACAAAATTGTAATTTTATGCTCCTATTTATTAATTATTACAGAGTTTTTATTGTTTGGTTTTATTGATTATGATGATAAACATTATCATAAAGTTTTAATCTTTATGATAGTATGACTATTTTTGCATATTGTACATAAATATTGTTGACATTTTAAATTTTTAATATTGTATCGTCGTTGCAACTTTATGGGATTAAAATTAAGAGTAGTAGCAGTGTTATTATTTTTAAAACAGGGATAGTAATATTATTATGCATATGATTTAGACAATTGCATAACAAAATCAAATTGTAGATCAAATTTAAAATGTACAATAATATTTACACATTTATATTATAAGTATACTTCTGACATTATACTTGATCAAAATTACATTAAAATAAGAAATTATGTAAAATCACGTTACAATTAAAAAATATGTAAATTTAACTGATAATCTGCTGGGAATGACGAATCACAACGAAACAATGCTCTGGTAGGATTTTTTTTATAATACCTCACCTTACATTTACAAATTTTTAGTAACTATCACGAGAAACTTTCTATGTTGGGGCATATCCATATCATTAGTGCACGTTTAATGTTAGATTTGATTAAAAAAAAACACATGAAAATGAAAGAGTATATGAGTGCGTTTAGCAACAAAAAAAAACAAAAGTTAAAATAATTTTACTGTAATATATGAGAGCTTTACATTGTAGCATATTTTTACTTTACACTATAACATACGATATCTTTATACTGCAACAATTAGAACGATATTATTTTAACGGCGTTGCTAAAAGCTCTCTATATAAGTGACAGAATATAATAGATATTTGATAATTCAAAACAGTGCACCACTAACATGTATTTTTCATAACCCACTATAGAATTCTCCTCATTATAAATGTACTTTTATCTTTTCTATTTTTCTTAACAACTTATTGTATGTCAACAGTTGAATGCAGTTGCGCAACTCTTCATGCCCCACAACATAATAATAATAATTATTATTATTATTTCAGTTTCTTTTTCTTCTTGCTACGTAACTCTTCCTTTTTCTTTTTGTTCACACAAATAACACAACTAAATACTTTTCTATTTCAAGAAACAAGCGAACTAGAACACGCATTGCACTCTTCTAATGGGGCCTAACTTTTAACTTTAAATAGTATAATCTATAGCCCATATTGGTTCTTTTATTAAATGGTCCTGCCGTTTACTTTCTGCTTTCGATATATTTTTAGCTTGTTTGTGGGAGTCACGTAACCTAACAGTGAATCTGTGATCTAGAAGACTTTGAAAAAGAAAGGAAAAAAAAAACAAAAATAACGTTGAAAAGAACCCATTTTATTGGATAGTGATTTTCGTAAGCCGGTTTTTCATGAACCATCGTTTTATTTGTGTTTGTTATTTACACAAAGTGCATGTCTGATGTGTCACGCAAGGAAGTTAAGAGCACAGGTTAAATGCACTAATTTATACAAAAGGAGAATAGGCAAAAAGAATCTTTATAGACACACCCCAAAAGAATTGAGTATAGAAGGAAAAAATTAGGAGCTTAGTTTAGAAGGGAAAATAAAAACAAGAATATAAAGAGCTTGGGTTCCTCCCACAATCTTTTAGATATTTTTTTGCTCCTAATCTTTTAGATATAATAAAAAATGAGCACCACAATATCCGTACATTTCATAAAAATCTTTCATCAATGCTGCAAATCCTTGAAAAATCTTTCATCAATGCTGCAAATCCTTGAAAGTTTGAGCGTTTGAACCGATTTTGGTTAAAACTATTGTAGCATGTGAAAATTTGAAAACTTTACAATATAGACATTTTAGTATGTGAGAGCTTCATATTGTAGTTTATTTTTTTCTTAACATTATAGTATGTGAGGGTTTTACATTATATCAAACAAAAGTTTTGATTAAAACTGTAAACGCTAAACATTCTATAAATGTATTTGTTCAGATCCATAACTTTGGATGTTGAGGGGAAAGAGAAAAAAACAAGAGCAAGAAGAAGAAGAATCTGATATCCATAAATCACGTGTGCAATAACCTAATTTTTTTGAATACATTCGATGGATATGATCATTATCATACTAAAATCTTTGAATTTTTTTTAAGGAATAATTTTTCTTACAAATCATGTGGGGATCATTATTGATGGTTCCTTTAATATTCTGAAAGAGCACGGCCAGCTTAAACTTTCCTTAAAAAAGTAAAAAATAAAAATAAAAAAACACATATGCTTTTATTTTATTAGAAAAATTGTAGTAAATAATATTTTCAAAACTTATTAAAATAAATAACAGATTTTAAAAATATTTGTAGTAAATAGCATTACATAAAAAACTTATTTAATAATTATGAGTAAACAAAATTTTACTGAAAAATTTTTTTAGTTTATTTACTACAAATATTTTTAAAACTTGATATTTAAAAAATTTTAAACATCTATTTCTCTCTGTCTCTTATTATTATGAGTAATCTTATTTAACTCCACAAGATTATAACCTCATTACTTACAAAATAATAAAACTCATATTAAGACCTATAATTTTATGAGGAACGGTATTATAAGTTTATAGGATGAAAATGATTTTTTTTATTGTTATTACATGTGGCCGAATAAGTAGAGACGGGCATCGACGGTGATTTTTCTTCGATGTTCAGTGGCCCTCGTTTCAACCCAGAATTAGTAGAGCTGGCAAGGGCCCAACACATTTTATTTGTTTTCTTTGTGAATTATTGAGCTCCATAATCCATTTTTACCTGGTCTGGTGGAATCATTGCAGAAACCCACAGAAAGCCATGGCCCAAAGTTTTTTTTTTTTGGGATGCATTTGGTTCGCAGATTCGAATAATAAACTTACAAACCTAAGGTCAATTTGAGAAGTACCGTATAGTGGTATTTTTGTTTAATTTATTACTCTTTTTACTCTAATTTTAAATGGGATATTTTGTTCTAATTTGATTTTTAGAATTTCAGAGGTGGATGAAGAAGAATAATTAAAAATGTTCCTTATTTTTTCTTTAAGATTTTAATTTTTTAATGTGTTTTTAGTATTATTGGCTTAAGGTCACAAAATTAGAAGAGCAAAAAGGTCATTTAAATGTCTCAAAAGGGAATCTAAGATACAATAATAATATTTTCAAAAACCACATGGTATGGTATATTTTTTTATATTTTATTGAACAACATGATATCAAGGTAAAGTTTCATCAAAATATAGGTTATTCAAATAATAAAAAACCCAAAAATTAATTTATAATATTTTTCTACAAAAGTTGGTTATTCCTCTTTCTTCAAAACTTAAAAAAAAAAAAAATAAAATAAAGAAGTTTAACTTATGGCAATACACATATCTTTGATCCCTTTCAAAAACAAAACAACCAAAAAAAATATATTTACATATTTTTTCTACTATTTGTTTTTTTTTAGATTTAAAAATAAAAAAGAACTCAATTCTCAAAATAAAACAAATATATGACAATAATTTATTAAAGCAACCTAAATGCTTTATGTCACTCAAATTAAAATTATGAAAGCTTAGCAAGCTAGATCTTCAAATTTTTTCTTAAAAAGGTAACTTGTTTGAGAAACCAAATTTCAAGGAAGCTTGGAAAGTCCCAGAAAATCTATAGTGTTCCACAAATCACTTGAAATTGAAAGTTTTGGTTTAAAAACTATACATATGAGAGCTTTATACTATAGCAACTTTTTACTATAACTGTAAAGAACCTTACATTAAAATTGGTTCGAGCCGTTGGTTTATACCAAGTTGCCAAACATCTTTCAAGTTTAAAATCCAGTAATAATGTGATGAGCGAAATTTGTCTTTTTTTTATGAATTATACTAGCACCCACTGTGTTTTACTCAAATTACAATGATGTCCTCCAAACCAAAACTAAGCACACTGGCATTCCTTGGACTTAACTCTATTTTTTTTTTTGTTTAAAATGACCAAATGACCCATTTAATCTCAACCATTGATCTTCAAAATTAAAACTCAACATTTGATTTGAACAAAAAAAATCCCTAAAACACTAATCAAACGAAAAAACCTCACGACCTCCCTCCCTCTACCCAACTACCTCGTCTAAGGCCCTGTCTTTCCACGACATTCCTCTGCCATCTCTAGCTCCACTTGTTGCCGCTCGAGCCATCGTCAGCTCTCGCTGTTGTCGCCTCCAGTTAGCCTTGGCCTACCACCCCTGAATTTGCAACAATGGTTTGGTTTCTTTTTTTCTTTTTATTTTTTTTTCTATTTGGTTTGTTTTTAGGTAAATAGGTAGTCAATGTTATTTGTGAAATTTATTGAATTAACTAATTTGTAAAATTAGTTAGTGTTATTTATGAAATTAGTTTATATGATTTATGATCTTGTTAATTTTCATCTTGTTGGAATTATCTAGCTTGTGAAATTAGTTAGTGTGATATTATTGTTATTTGATGTAGAGGAATTGATGCTTAACTAGTTTGATGGTAGTAGCAACTCTTGATGAATGGCTACCCTTTTTGTTTTACTATGTGTTGGTGGCTTTTATGTGACCATGACTTATTTTGTATAATACTTGATAAAATTTATTAATTTAAATCTATAATTTGTTTAGATTTAACTAATAAATTTTCCTTGATAGATCGTATTTTAATAAAATTACAATAGAATATAAGTTATATATGGATTATATTAATTTGTATTTTGTATGTGAATTTTGTACAATTCGGGATATTGTTAATATGAATTTTTGTGAGTTTAAATACTCAAAAATTTGTGTATAATATGCTCAAAATAAAAATCATATCACAATTTATTATAATATTGTAGTATAAATTAATAAATAATAGTGTTAATTAAAGTGGAAAAGCATGCCATAATCCAGGATCGCTAAGAAGCAAGGCCGGAGTGAGATGAGCGTAGGTTAGGTCAGCTACCAACTAAGCTAGGAAGCTGGGAAGAGCCGGTACGGCTAACTTTCCGATGTGTTAGTGTCGTTCCGAACTCTTAATTGACTACCGGCATGCTCAACGGCCTAGGAGCGATTGCCCGACAGCCATAAGACCTGACCGCTATCAGACTGAGGAGTAGATTTCTTTCATCGATCACCCATTCCCCTTTTACCCAATGCCCTCAATCGACGGGAGAAGAAACCGAACGTACTGTCAAGGGCTTACTGAGGCCCCATATGCATTCCTTCTTGCACTAGAGGCCACCACAAAAAGCCTTCAATCCCGCAGCGTCGAAACCTTTCTCTTGAACCACGGGTCGTTTCATACCCACCTGCACTTGCAAGGGCAGACGCATCCCTGGCTTCGTACGGATAGATACACGTCTTCGAATCTCTAAACTCCCACCCTCTATCGGAACTCCCATACACTCATCTCCATACAACATGTCCGCCCGTATAAGCCAAGTCTAACTCTTCATGGTTAATTACCAGTCAGTTAAACTAGTAAAGGATTATGTATCTGCAACACATCGGTTGATAAAGCGCAGTATAGAAAGATACACAGAGGTAACAAGGTAGATCATTTAGTGTACTTATACAGTTACAACAAAAACATAGATATATAGGATACTGTGTTAGGATTAAAAAAGCGAGTTAAAAAGTAAGTAAGTATATTCTAGACTATTAAGTGTATATTTCTTTAATTTTACACTAACAACATAAGAAAAATATAGTACATTGTAAACTTACACTATGTAAAAAGTTTGTAGGACCCACCAAAGGGACACCTAAAAAGGTGAAAAAATAGCCACCTTTCTCCCTTGTTGTAGGTGAATTATACCATGCAAAATTAAGCATTTTTACCATAAAATATGCTAAGGTGATAACTAATAGGGTGAGTCATCAAAATTGTAAAAAAAATCCCATTTTACTCATTAATTCTCATGCAACAAGAACCAATACACTCCCTTTCCCATTCCTCCAAAACTGGCAGCCTTTAGATCACTCCTCCCAAAATTTTCTCAAAAATTTCATCACAAAAAAATATATATATATATTCCAAGCAAGCACTAAGGCAAGATCAAGTTTTTGAGTTCAAGAATTGCTAACTTTGAAGGTAAATCCTAGACTTTCTCTAAGTGTTTCTAGGGTTTTCTTTGTTTGGAGGGAATCTTGATGAGGCTTTTCTTGTTATGGTTATGTCTAGGAAAATTGACAAAAATCAAGCTTTGTGGAGGGTCACAAGCTCACAAACCCTTTGGTAAAAAGCTTTATCTTATATTTTCAAGTTTGTTGTTGTTTTGATTTCTTTTTTATCAAGTTTGGTTCGTAGTTGCTTAAAATTAGACTATGAGATGTTTAAGGCATTCTGTGGCATGTTTATGTAGTGTATTTTGTGTATGTTTACAATGATTGAAGGCTAGAAATAAGGTTTATGTGCTTGAAATTAAGTTTGGAAAAAAAAAAAAAACTATCCAAATTGTAGAGTTTAGATGATTTTCAAAAAAAATAAAATAAATTTTGACATGTATAAATATGATTATTTTCTGAGTAAGATTTTAAACTTGTTCAAAACAGTAAGATTTATAACTTTTATGAACAAAGATTTGTGAAATTTTGAAATGACTAAATTGAAAGGATTTGTACAAATTTGAAAGAATTGGAAAATGGCAGAAAACTTCATTGTATAATTAGAATTTTAAAAAATTTAAAACACAAAAGTTGTAGATCTCGATGAAATTATTTGGAATTGCAACAGCTTGTCAAAATTCCATACGGTTTATGAGATATCAATTTTATGAATTTTTATCACAAAAATTTCAATAAATGTTAAAAAGAGTTTTAAAATTAAAGGAATTTAATTATAACTCTAGAGAATTTTAATCCTTACAAAAAATCAAGGCCAATAATATAAAATGATTATTTTTGATTCTGGGGGCAAAATCGTCGAAATTTTCATAATTCGAGTTAAAATCATGAAGTTTTGTTAAAATAATTTTTTACCACAAAAAGAGAATCGATGCCTCGATTTCTTATCCCATTGTCAATAAGTAACATTTTATGATAATTGAGCAAAAAGGGGTTTGAAAAGTCTAATAAAGCCCATCGAGGGCAAAAAATGTAAGTTTTTTAGCAAAATGGCCCGATCGGACCCCGAAATGCATGATTATAAAAATGTCCCTTAGCGGGAGTAATTCCTTATTCCGTTAATAATGGCAAGGCATCGTGAAACAAGAGAAATGAGCTTCGTAATGAACGGATTTTTAAAAAACCAAGTAATAACCCAATCTGACAATTAATGTTCACATCTCGTTATTGACATATGGTTCGATAATAGTGAGTTAACTAATGACGATAAATTATCTAAGCAAGACACTTGGACGGATAGCAAAGGAACAAAAAACTAGTTAACACTGTGTCAACTTCGAGTAAGTTCAAACCCTAACTACAATGTGGAATAAAAATAGAAATGTTATTTAAATCATTTAGTAAAATGCATTTGTTATGCACTTATATAAAGTGAATAAAGCATCATATATGGTATGTCAACCTAAATGAAAGGACTGGTAAGATGATTCATCAGACAAGTAATGAAAGTGTCGTACCAGCTCCTGACTCAAAGGGAGTCTTAAGTTATGTTACAATTTCGACATTACAATGACCCATGTGCATATATGATAGGAATACTTGTGCCCTAGTTAAGCTAAAAATATGGAAGGAATAATCAATGTTGATAAACAAGCATAAATGGATCATGCATAAAAGTAGGATATGCCTATGGACTATATTTAGACTTACTGAGCAATAGCTCATCTAGTTATTTCATGTTAGTGGAAATTTAGCCAAAAGGCCAGAATAGAATCACTATTGAGCTGGCAACAATACATGAGCAAATGTATAGGCAAGAGTATGAATACTGCAACAGGAAAGTTTTTGCTATATATTAAGTAAATTTGAAATGTGTAGTTTGAAGAAAATATTAAGTATGAAGTGTGATATAATATAAGTTAAGCGTGAAGTCTAAACTCTTTTAGAAACAATGTTGTAATAATTACATATGAAAAATGAAAAAGTTATATATATATATATATATATATATATAATGTTTCCTAATTTTTATAGTTAAGTAAGTAAGTAAAGTATTAAGGAATGACTTGAAAGGCTTAGGTCGCTACATTTTGAATATTTTAGACTTATATAGTTTTTTATTATTAATTATTTTTATTTTCATATCATGACTTATTGACTTTTTTGGACTTTAAATTTTTTTAATATATCATAACTTATGGACCTTTTTTTAGACTATGTAATTTTTAACAATTTGTTTTACTATGTGTTGGCATTCCTCATGTAATCATTACTTATTTTGAATATTTTAAGACTTATGCAATTTATTTATTTGTTTATCTTTATTTTATGACTTATTGACTTTTTTGGACTATGCAACATATTAGGGCTTGTTGACTTTTATTTGCACTATATAATTTTTAACATATTTTGACTTGTGAACATTTTTTAGGCTACCTAATTTTATTTTTTCTATTTGCTATGACAATATTTCATCTTACTTTAGACATATAATTGTTATCTTTATATTGTGACTTTGCATTATAGAATGCTAATTTGTATTAGATATATTTATATGTTGTATGCTATTATTTGTATTAGATATATTCTTTATCATTAGATTGGAATTTATAGTTACAAGTTACAAGTATGTTCAAATTATTTGTACTTTTTTTAATGTAAAATTAGATTAAAAATGTCATTCTTAGGTGCAAAAAAGCTTAAAAAGTTTTTTCCATGGATGGAGGTGCAGTTTGGGTATTTCAAATAAAATTAATAATCAACTCTAACGGTGGGGAGTCTCTTTATAATTCTTTTTGAAAAGTAAGTAGATGTTAACGTGATTAGTTTTGATTCAGGAGGTGTTAGGTAAACATAAAAAATCTTAGTGTAATTTACCCTTTTTTTTTAGGGGAAAAATTGTCCATGGTTGCTTAACAATTATGGAAGTAAAACGGACTGTATTTATGTCCAGGGACCAATTTTATTTTACAACGCTATATCGCGTCATTCTTAAAACGACAGCGAACGTCAGAAGTAAACGACTGTAACGCCCCTATATGGGGGTTAACAGTTTTTAATGAGATAAAATAAAAATAAATAATAAAAGTAAAACCTTAAAAATAAAATTTGCCCGGGACTTAAATGAAAACTCTCAACTCAAAAATAAAAATATAAACGACAAATAAACCACAGTTTTAATGTAGCACCTTAAATTTAATAATATAAACTGTTGTCATCATCATTTTAACCCTCAACACATTGTAATACAGTCACAGAAAGTAACAATTGATGCTTACATTATCATGAAGAACATTCTCAACAATTGAAGCAGTCCCAATGTAATATAGCTACATTACTTCCTCAACTATATTTCTCGTAGCCACCTCACACTTAGTGAGTCCTGAAAAGATATAAACATAAGGGTATGAGCAACACTATGCTCAGTAGAGAAAGCCATTACTCACCTCTATCATTACCACATTAAAATCTGCATGGTTAGTAAGTTACATCATATTCCAGATTATGAGGTTTATTATGATCACATCTTATGGATACCGTAGTTAATCATTACCAAGTGTCATAATTACACATTTATACAAATATTACCAATCATCATTGTTCCTAGGTATCCATGTTAAATTGAGTATCACTCAACTCATCGAAACCCAAATGGGCGCATTTGATCACCCTATAAACATTCCAAGGGTGTTCCGGTGAGGGGACATCAAGCCCCGAGTCCTCACCAAATCGATTCCTGTACAGTGTGTTCTGGGACTTTCAACCCAAGGAAGCGTCATCGCCTTCCCCCTATTTTACCTTTTAGGGTATTCATGCCCAAGGACGTAACCGTCGCCCTCTTCATGTCTCACAATTTCTCTATATTGAATCATTATCAATAGAGTTAGTTTTCCTAACCATGCTTCTCAATTTATAACATGTGTCAATTCATTATGTTCCTCGCCGTACAATACAAGACGAGTCCATGTCATAGTTTCATATGTGATAATCATATAATATCAGTTCAACATAGATATATATATATATTGCGGCAAAACAATCAATTCTAATTCTATAAAAACCTCACAAAAGATGAGTAATAGAATCCCTACCTTTTAAGCTTATCAACAGTCTCTTAATCCTGGAATCAATTAACGTTAGCTCCATACTCCCTTGATCCTAAGGCGTACATAAGGACAATTAAAACTAAAGCACAACATACAACTACATTCATAAAATTTATTTTAATTTAATCTTAGAATTTCAAGAAATAACCACTGCCCATAGAGGTATTATAAAGTTTAACAATATAAATTTTCTGTCTAGGGCATATACACTTAGACTTCATACATATGCTCCAAAATAGCAACAAACATATACTTAGGTTTAAGAACGCAAATTTGAATAATCCTTTAGTATAAAAGAAAATTTATAAATGAAAGACTAAATTTGTTCATAAGATTCTAACCTCGGATTATGGTTAGTTGGAAGCTTGAAATGGCTTCAAAACAGGTTCCTTTAGTTCGGTATGACTGAAATTCTTGCTCAAATGGAGGTGATCGTGGCTGATTTTTATGGCTGCCTTGAAGAAGTTCTCTAAGTATTTTGCTTCAGCAAAGAAATGAGAAGAAGAGTGTGGGAACCGTGGAAAAGAAAGGAAGAAAAGATGAAGTCTTTGAAAAGAAGTGATAGAAACAATTATAGAGGAGACATGTTGAAGCATGTCACGGAGGAAATAAAGAAAATGAGGGTCAAGAGTAGTTGGAAAAGATATCCTTATGTCTCATCTAAAGACTTTAACACACATAATGCCAATATGACATTTTTGAGATTTATTAGAAGTTCTAAGGCTTTTTAGTAATCATACTAAATAAATATAGGAGAATTTTAGAAAATTTAAAAATAGATAAAAATAAATATTATAAAATAAATTTAAATGAAGCAATTTTTTTTTTATACATTAAAAATTAATTTAATTACCTCAATACCCGTTAGGAGAATAACGGGTGTCACAGCTCTACCCCCCTTAAAGAAATTTCGTCCTCGAAATTTCAATTCTAGCAATACTAGTAAAAATTATGATTCCACTATGATTCCAATTCTGAGTCTAAACCGTTAATGTTGTTTGTCCTCCAAATTTAAGTTATCGTATTTCCACTTATTTACTTGCATAATAAATCTTACTCCTAAATCCCTCAATAAGAGTATTTCTGACAAGTTTCAACTTATAACACCGTATAATAGTCTAAGAATCTGATCAGGCATACATATTGACCATATCATGATTCCGGTCCTTCATTGTCCATGGACTGTGATTTACAATCACATTTAAGGAGATTGCCAGAGAAATTTTATATACTTCATCTTTAGGTTCCTTTTCCTTTTTGAGTAAGGAAAAGTCAAATATATTTGATTTCATACCTCAACTAATAAACTAAAACATAATCATAAAACATATATCACAAACACTTATATTCAAAACCATACATTAAACTTATTCATAGAGATATTAAACGGAATCTCAGAGTTGCAGACAAACCCGACATATTTTTCATTAAACAGCTATCCTCATGACACAAACATTCAACCCAAATAATATACTCATATTTCATATGGAATATCCCCATAACTGACTCTGGTACTTCCACATAATATTAACAGAATATTACACATTACAAACATAATACGGATACGTTTCGAGAGTACAAGGCACTCCGTATACCAGCTATCTATATCATGCATGCTTAGAGGATACAAAAACATTGATAAACAAAAGATCGGACCTTAAGAAGGATGCGTTTCGAGAGCATCAAGTACTCCGTATCCAGCCATCCCGGCATTAGGCTCAATGAATCTAAAAGATTGAACAACAACGTACCACAAGAAACACAGAATACAAGGCAAACGGTTATTCGTAACACACGAAATACGGACACACATGCCTACATGCCAAAGATTAAACAAAAAGATTACAGATGGAGATTCAAATCAATTGGCCGCTCCCGGCTTTCCCTTTCCCATTCAAGCTTGGATGTTGCAGTGTCGGATTCTGGATGTATGATTTGCATTTTATCTATCAATTCCTCAGCTGTTGAAGCAGTGACAAAGATTTGTCTCTCCGATTCTGTAGTGATGTTTTCTTCCACAGCGTAATCTAGAAATTTCAAAAGACCGTCATAAAAACCCTTTACGTTCAGCAGTCCCAAAGGTTTGGAATAAAAGCCCAACAATTGCCCACAAGCAACTATAAATATTTCCTCAAGAGTACCTAGACCACCAGGTAATGCTATAAAAGCATCAGAATTATAGATTATGTCTTTAAAATTTTTAGGGATACTCCTGACTCCTTCTCCCTTACCTATGGCTTCCTTACAAAGGTTTCCTTCAACTGGAATATGAGGCCAAATTCTTACATCAGTAGCGTCGCTAGACCTAGCTGCTAGTGCCATATTTACCATCATTTTTATACTACCACCCCCATAGATTATGTTAATCTTTTTGCGTGCTAGGACTTGCCCTAAGTGATTTGCAGCTTCTAAATAAGCTTTATCTTTTCCAAAGCTGGAACCACAAAAGACACAGACATTCTTTATTTTCTTCGTGGACTGGGAGATAGACATATTTGGTTTATAGAAGTGGTTGCTTAATGTCTGCTCCACTTAGACTTCGGGTTCTACATGAGTTTTTAAAGATGAGAAATATACAAAAAGGGCTAAAGAGATAGACAAGTAGGTAATGAAAAGGTAATCCAAAGATTTAAACAAAATCTTGTGCGGATAAGAAAGTAAGATAAGGTGATTGATAGTTTACAGAAAATTTGATTCACTTTTTGAAAAAGATTATACTCTAATTGTATAACTTTTGACAATTGAGAACAATTCGACAAAAGACCCTCTTGACACAACTGTAGACTTTTTGACAAATATACACCAAGTCTAGAAATTTAATATAAACGACAAATACTGTAGAACTTTTGAAATTTGAGACACAAATCTTGAAATATCTGGATAAGCTTTTCAAAATTCAAACATATTACTGTACCGTATGTGACGTGTCTGATAAGATAATATATTTTATTATATATATATATATATATTTAAGAAAATCATAAATTAAATAAGATATTAACACTTACTGTATCAATCTAATAATCACAATTATTTCAAACACAAAAGCAAATATTCTGAGTAAAAGAAAAACACAAACTGTTGAACATCAGCTAAAACTGCTTCAAATAAGTAAAGACTAAATAACCTTTATAGTGCGATGACTTATTCCCCATCCAGTTTTCTTATGGCTTGACAAACAGGATCTAGAAATACCATATTCCTGAGGCGTTGTCTTTCTGTATAAAATTTAGGCCAGAGTTTAAAAATAGCTCCTTGAACATATCCACTAGGGTGACCGTGGAGAGGAGGATGGATGCTATCCAAGTTCTCCTTTGAAAGTCCTTCCCTACAAAACCTTATTTTATCCTCTCTATTCGTTGACATATAACCAGGTGAAGTACATTTACCGTTACAATTTTGTCTTCCACATTTGTTACAAGCGACCACGATGGCACGAGCCCTTCTTTTCATTGCACTATGACTGGTACCTGTTCCTGGTAAACCGACATCTTGACTAAAGTCACTCGGACGGATTTTCCCCTCTATCAACATTCTCACATCACAAGGGATGCCAAAATGCATAAGAATCCACAACCGAGTAATTCTAGCCTTGTATTTCTTTCTGAGAATCTTTTGGGAGAGTGATGGGAAATACTTTCTCAGATGTTGGTACTTTGGGTCCATGATGAGATGAAAGAAGAGTAAATAGAAAGGAAAAATTAAGATAGTAAATTGTAGAATCCTAGAATTCCTTCTTCTTTTAGAGGAAAAGAAGAATTTTTAATGAAAAAGAAGAGGATTTGCGATTTAGAGAGAAAATAACAAATTAAGAGAGAAAAAGTGAACTCGGAGAAATAAGCTCCTATGCACAGTAAACGTATATGTAAACAATGATTAAACCACTGTATATGACACGTATAGAGACCACGTGGGAGAGACAGTGTGAATCAAACTGATTTAAGATTTGAACTAGGCCCAAATGTTCTTAGTTGAAAATGGTCAGGTTGTTTCGGGCCTTAACACATTTAGAACGAGTTAAATAACAAACATAAAATTGAAAACCAATTTGTATGAATCTTAAACCCAATTCAAAGTCCACTATAGATAAAGTTAACTATAAACAACAAATCTAATTTAACGACAACAAGGATCTTCCTGAATGATCCAGCAACTCAAATAATTTTGTTTTAATCAAAACCTTATTGAACAATACATACACCCATATGTTATTCCTAATACTCAACATCTATCAATGGATTCATCATCATTACTACCAAGGGTTTAGAATGTGACTAACCTTGAAATCAATACGATTTACGTCTTTCAACGTAGACCATATCAACGAACAAAGACACTTGATGTTACTACTTAAGAACATCTATAATCCCCACAATTCTACTCATACAATATATAATTTCCTCATATAACAAAACCTTAGGTAACCAAAAGATTTACTGATACACTTAAATACAATGTACGTAACAAAATATTCCAATTTTGAGATTCATGCATTCTAGACTTTACACAGTCTCAACAGACCAAAAGTCTAACATTTATCTCTCTCAAGATTCAATACCATGATTCCCAACTTATATCATATTCCTCAAATATATAGAACTTTTAAGAAAAGACATTGACACTTATGTGCTCCATCGAATCCACACATAATCATTACTTAGGTTTGAATCAATTACGAAAAATTTGGCATATCTATGTCAAACTTTAAAATCAATAAATCAAGCCTTATATTTCTCATTGTTTTTCACGAGACAAAAGGCTCTTAAATCCTCGTATCTACACGAATTTCTCATCGTTTATACGAATTAAATATGCTTATAGATCCTAATATTATACGAATCTCTCATAAGCATTCTACTTATAAACTCATTTCATATAATTATCATTCCCTCATAACTATTAATACTTTCCTTCTATATAATTATTGTACTCATATAACCATTAGTATTTTCATTCTATGGCCTTTCCATGTTACATCCTTCTAAACTGTATAAATCAATGTGAAGGTTCATTTTGATGATGACAATGAAAATTCAGCTTCAAAACCATCTCAAAAATATATTTTTTTAAAGTGGTGCTACACTCCCTAGGTTAACCGAACCTAGGCTCTGATACCAAAAATTCTGTAACGCCCCTATATGGGGGTTAACAGTTTTTAATGAGATAAAATAAAAATAAATAATAAAAGTAAAACCTTAAAAATAAAATTTGCCCGGGACTTAAATGAAAACTCTCAACTCAAAATAAAAATATAAACGACAAATAAACCACAGTTTTAATGTAGCACCTTAAATTTAATAATATAAACTGTTGTCATCATCATTTTAACCCTCAACACATTGTAATACAGTCACAGAAAGTAACAATTGATGCTTACATTATCATGAAGAACATTCTCAACAATTGAAGCAGTCCCAATGTAATATAGCTACATCACTTCCTCAACTATATTTCTCGTAGCCACCTCACACTTAGTGAGTCCTGAAAAGATATAAACATAAGGGTATGAGCAACACTATGCTCAGTAGAGAAAGCCATTACTCACCTCTATCATTACCACATTAAAATCTGCATGGTTAGTAAGTTACATCATATTCCAGATTATGAGGTTTATTATGATCACATCTTATGGATACCGTAGTTAATCATTACCAAGTGTCATAATTACACATTTATACAAATATTACCAATCATCATTGTTCCTAGGTATCCATGTTAAATTGAGTATCACTCAACTCATCGAAACCCAAATGGGCGCATTTGATCACCCTATAAACATTCCAAGGGTGTTCCGGTGAGGGGACATCAAGCCCCGAGTCCTCACCAAATCGATTCCTGTACAGTGTGTTCTGGGACTTTCAACCCAAGGAAGCGTCATCGCCTTCCCCCTATTTTACCTTTTAGGGTATTCATGCCCAAGGACGTAACCGTCGCCCTCTTCATGTCTCACAATTTCTCTATATTGAATCATTATCAATAGAGTTAGTTTTCCTAACCATGCTTCTCAATTTATAACATGTGTCAATTCATTATGTTCCTCGCCGTACAATACAAGACGAGTCCATGTCATAGTTTCATATGTGATAATCATATAATATCAGTTCAACATAGATATATATATATATTGCGGCAAAACAATCAATTCTAATTCTATAAAAACCTCACAAAAGATGAGTAATAGAATCCCTACCTTTTAAGCTTATCAACAGTCTCTTAATCCTGGAATCAATTAACGTTAGCTCCATACTCCCTTGATCCTAAGGCGTGCATAAGGACAATTAAAACTAAAGCACAACATACAACTACATTCATAAAATTTATTTTAATTTAATCTTAGAATTTCAAGAAATAACCACTGCCCATAGAGGTATTATAAAGTTTAACAATATAAATTTTCTGTCTAGGGCATATACACTTAGACTTCATACATATGCTCCAAAATAGCAACAAACATATACTTAGGTTTAAGAACGCAAATTTGAATAATCCTTTAGTATAAAAGAAAATTTATAAATGAAAGACTAAATTTGTTCATAAGATTCTAACCTCGGATTATGGTTAGTTGGAAGCTTGAAATGGCTTCAAAACAGGTTCCTTTAGTTCGGTATGACTGAAATTCTTGCTCAAATGGAGGTGATCGTGGCTGATTTTTATGGCTGCCTTGAAGAAGTTCTCTAAGTATTTTGCTTCAGCAAAGAAATGAGAAGAAGAGTGTGGGAACCGTGGAAGAGAAAGGAAGAAAAGATGAAGTCTTTGAAAAGAAGTGATAGAAACAATTATAGAGGAGACATGTTGAAGCATGTCACGGAGGAAATAAAGAAAATGAGGGTCAAGAGTAGTTGGAAAAGATATCCTTATGTCTCATCTAAAGACTTTAACACACATAATGCCAATATGACATTTTTGAGATTTATTAGAAGTTCTAAGGCTTTTTAGTAATCATACTAAATAAATATAGGAGAATTTTAGAAAATTTAAAAATAGATAAAAATAAATATTATAAAATAAATTTAAATGAAGCAATTTTTTTTTTATACATTAAAAATTAATTTAATTACCTCAATACCCGTTAGGAGAATAACGGGTGTCACAACGACATTCCCGCTACTTTTTACCTTTGTATGCCGTCAGTTTTTGCTTGGAGTTGTTGTCACCTGATGACACGCTGCTAGTTAGTTTAGACAGATATGCTGAAAAAGACTTGTATCGGAAGAAAGCAGTTTTTCGTCACAAGGTAGATATCGGTCAGCTTTAGCACTCGACAAGATTTGAAGGGGACGAAAGCTCACTTTAGGGATATACTAGATTCCTTTCTTTCGTGTTTAATGATTTGGTAACTACTGGGATGTGCCATTTTTAGTTGCTGTTGACTTGGCCTCTGTTGCTTCCACTTCTGGAGCAAGTTGTCACCTGTCTGCGCTCCATCATTTGGGTTCGCCTGAGAGTTTTTCTAGTGATGGGAATATCAAGTACCCTTTAGTCTGCTTCCTGGTTTATCCCTCAAAGGTGCTTTTGCGTTTATTAAGACTGTCGAGTTTTGGAGAAGTAATGCTCCGAAGTTGAAAATGGTGCAACCGTTTGATATATTCCTTTCGAATCCTCATGTTTCAGCTTCAGGGATCATTGGTTAAATGTTGCCTCATTCATTTCTGTCTTCGTACAACTTTTTTCCTTTAGCTAATGGACAAATGCAGATATTGCATTTAGCATACGCATAACTCGAAAGAAACAGTCCCTTTATATTTGCAACTGAAAGTATGATTAGATTGTGTTTTTAGTAGCGTGGTGGGGTAGCATGTAAACTACCAAGCTATATATATATATATATATATTATAGCTCGGCAAAGCCTGGAGGACACTTGACAATATCTGTTTTTGGAATTGTAAGATCATGCCTAACACATCATATAGTGCAACAACCACACCTACAGAGTGAATTTGAACAAATGTGGATAGTTTTTAGTATGAGGGCCAGGTTGGTATTGCTTTTATCGGCCCCCAATAGTCCTTTGGACATAAACGCAATGCAAGTAGTGTGTTTAATGAAAGTGTACAAAAATAGTTTGCATAGGCACCAATTGACTTTACCTTTGCTTACTGGCTTCTGCTTCTACTTCTCCAGTAGAACTTTCAAAAGCACAACATCTAAACTAAGCCTGGATGGTATTGAAAAATCTGGCTTTTTCATGCATTTGGGTGCTGCTGTGACTGCTTTTTTTGGGGACAATTCAGAGAAGCCAAGAACAGAAGAAACTTTTCAGGGTTTTAAAGGTTTTCATTTCGAATGTGGTGCTGTACAATCCGCCTTTGTGGGAGATTTGTTTGGATCGGTGTCATTTACAGCCCAGCACTGGAACTTCCAGAGGCTGTTGCTTGATCTTACCAGATTTAACGCGCGCCTGGATTTTCCTTCCGGTTCCAAATTTCTTTCAAGCGCAGCACGCTTAGCAGAAGACTGTCAATTCTCAACAGCCAAGTTTGGAGGCTCTCCAGGCTGTTTGCCCTAATACCCGTCTTTCTTTCCAGCAGCAAGTGATCAAATTATATAACAGTATCCAACTTTCTATAATTTTTGTGGTTTTTGTTCAATAGTGTGCCTAACTTAACTGAACTGTTTTAAAACCAATGTAGGTTTTCTGTGCTGGGAATTTTTTTGTATTAAATCTTTTCTCATACATTAGTTGCTTGTTTATTTACTGTTACTTGTGTTTTTATTTTTGCAGATTGCAGGACCTTTCATTTTTAGGATTGAGTTGGGAATCGCTATTGATTTGAGAAATGGTGACTGGAATATACACAATGAGGAACCAATATTCGCCATAGAGCACGCATTGCATGTCCTTGATTCTGCCAAAGCCATAGCTTGGTACTCCCCAAGGCAACAAGAATTTATGGTCGGACTTCGCTTCTTCGAGACATGAAACATGTTCCCTTGATTGGGTTTAGGAAATCTATTTGATGGGCAGTCTCTAATTAGATGTTCTGCTCGCTTGAGAGTAGTTACGAGAGGATTATCAGTCAGAATGTTTATCAATTAGTATCGGTTAAGCAGCTTTAGGGCGATGAGTTTCGCCTTCTGCCAAGTCCATATTATCCGTACTAAGGACTCGTGTGTCACAGCATCTGCTTGTGCTTTTAGTAAGTAAAAAATATAAACAAAAGTTGTAGCTTTTTAGTAATTGTTTGGAATCATATTTTAAAAAAAGCTTTAATAGGTCAAAATAGTTTCAATTATTTTTAAAAATCACAAAAATATTATATTTAAGCTTATAATGTATTGGTATAACGTACAAGTTTCAAGTCTATTTCCAAAGTGTTTTTTTAAGAAGCTGCATTTTGTGGCTTTTACATAAAGCACTTCTGGAGAGCAAAAACTCTTGTGACAGTTCATTCAAACACTTCTAAAAATAGTTTTTGGACTCGAAAAGTAAAAGCAGCTTTTAAAAAGCCCTTATAAACAGACCCTAAGGGAGGGAAACAACCATTAAAAAAAAAAGAAAAAAAGTTGGCGCCTTAAAGTGCAACACATATGGGTAGGAAAATAATTTTCCGACTGCCCTTATAAACAGACCCTAAGGGAGGGAAACAACCATTAAAAAAAAAGAAAAAAAGTTGGCGCCTTAAAGTGCAACACATATGGGTAGGAAAATAATTTTCCGACTGATAGTGGTTTCCTAATTCTTGTAGAAAAATTGGCATCAACTTCAAAACTGGGGACAGCTGTTTTCAATACTCCAAAGCATCATTCAATAACATTGCGTGATGAAGAATGTCTATAGTTTCAACAACTCAAATCACATATTTCCATTCTGTAATTTTGAAAAAGGTCCTTTATTGATTTAGACATGTGAATCTCGTAAAAATGTTAAACCATAATATGAAATCATCTGAATATATCTGATTTCATAAACCCTATTAATGCAAATCATCCAAGAGACAAGTTAAAAAATCAATAAAATCACATTATCATCGACAAACTTAAATACAAATGTCTCACCACAAAATTCACACTGTATAAATAAATTTGATGAAAGCCAAAGTTCAAGCAACCATAAACTTGGAAATATTAACAAGCTGAAAAAAACTACCCTTGCGTCCAAATATAAAATTGAGTGAGAAACTCACAAACGCTGTCATGCCAGCAGTGGCTTTGAGTCGTCCATATCATGAGCATGCTGTCAAAAAAAAAAAAAAAAGAAGGAGAAATTAACAGGAAATTATATTGCTGTTTGATTTGCAGTGACAGTATTAGATACAAGATCAAAATTACGGAAAAAAAAAAACAGTAAGCTTAGGTTACTAACATAAGGGCGCATTTTCAGTCGATGCCTTGAAGCCCGTGAATTACTTTTAAATTCTACTAACAATTGGTTTTGAGATAATACATAGTTGCTGGAGATGTTAATTTGGGTTGCATCAAATAGGCTGGCCTATGACCCCTTTTGGCCTGGGCCTCAACCAGAACAAGCCTTATATAGGTCTGGGTCTAAGATTTATGCCCAAACTAAAATTAGGCTGGGTCTCGCCGGCTTAGTTAAATAATTTTTTATTTTTATTTAATTTCTTAATGAAATTTAGGCGGCCTGGACGAGCCTTAGGCCTCTGCTGGTTTTGGGCTAAGCTGAGCCTTCCTTTTCATTAACTAAGACAATTTATCTTTTTGATCTATATGGATGGGGTTGGACAACCCAAATTGACATCTTTAGGTTGTAATAAAAAGACCTTATAGAACGGGCTCTTTATGGAACATGTTCACTGGGTAACAGGCATTTCCAACATTTTCTCAATGAACAGGGAAACGGAAAGAGCTCAACTAGAGCTTGTCCTAGGTTCTAGAAAGGTCACATGAATCTAAACTAGTGTACTTTATTGCATTAAAACTAGCCACATGAATGTACACATCAACGTCATAAACAGATACTTGCTAACTCTGTTAACTAAAGAACGCTTGGCTGAAATTTGTTTCGTGTAGTTTGGAGTTAGAGAAATATATCCTAGCTTTCTTGGACCAAAAAAAAAAAAATAGCGTTCTAACTTTGTTTTCAGTTACTAGGCATTTGTCTTCCACTTTAAGTGTTCAATTTTTTTTTTTTAATCAAATTTCAGAATTGTGGCTTGGCTTTTTTAACTTTGTTTTTGTTACTGGGTATTTGTTTTCTATTTTAAGTGTTTAAATTTTTTAGTATCAAATTTCAGAATTGTCGTTGCTTTTTTTTTTTTAGCAATTGATATTTGTGAGTCTTTTTTTTTTTAATCAACAACATCTAAAAGGCAAAAAAAGCCTCGAGTTTCATGTCGTTAAATTATTCAAAATAAATACGAATTTATAAAGGGTATTGGACTATTACACTTAACAAGATTGACCTTGTGGTTCAGGCATAATCTAAGGGTATAAACCACACTAAACTCTACTTGAAGGTGAAGACTTCGAATTCTTCCACCCTAAGTTTCAAAAAAAAAAAAGATTGACCTTTAAAAATGGTAGTCCACTTAACAAGTGAAGTGGAGGCATAGAAAAAGCCTGTTGTTGTTGTTGTTGTTGTGGTGGTGGTTAATTACATAACTATATTTTTTGTTTTAAATTATTTTACAATTTATCTTTTTGCTTTAAGCAATTACAAAGGTATCCTTTAAATTTAATATATTTGTTTCAATTTTATCCCTTACAGACTTTTTGGATTAAAAAATATAGAAATAAAATAAATATACCCTTAATTGGACTAAATTTATTTAGAAAATATATTTTTTTTCTTGAGAAAAATTTTTAAAAAATATTTTAATATTTTAAAAATTATAAAACTTAAGATCTTTTCTTGAAATTTGATGTTTTATTACAGGAGCTTTTGTCTTTTTAATTCTATGAGATATTTTTTATAACTATTTAAAGGTCAATATGTCATTTTGTCTAATTTTTTCTGTTTATAGGGATGAAATTGAAAAAAGTTTTTTAAATTTAAAGGATAGTTTAATAGTTTCAAAAAATAGAGAAATAGATTAAAAAATAGTTAAAACTATAAATAATAATTACGTAGTTAATTATTTATTATTATACAAAGCACAAACCTTTTTATTCTCAAGCCGTACTCCCTTGTGGGTTGATCCAATGGTCATCGCTTGTTTCTTTTTCTTTTTCTTTTTTTGAAGGGAATTTCTCTTCTTTTCATTTTGAACTTATGATGACCATGGTTTTGTTTTGCGAGATATTAAGGATAACCCGATAATTGTCAATATTTCCTAAACAAATAATTTCCAATATTTTAATTAGATAAATTCATAAAAGTTACATTTGAAAGTCATCTTGGGTCCCTTGACAGCCAGATGAATTGTTTTGCTCGTTATAACTTTGGCTCTTTGGCAGTACGAAATGGGTAAAAGAAATGAATATGACGGTTGGAAAGAAGTTCCGCATATTCTATCATAGATATGTACATTTATATGGTTAATTTCATCTCGTGGACAGAGGTCTTGTTGCAACTCCGTAGGAAAAAATGGTTAATTTTAGGGGAGAAAAAAAAAGCAGTTGCGATTCTATCCATAGGTGATCTCTGTCAAGCTTGCGCTCCATCGTAAGGGTGGTCGGAGGTATAATCAATTACAGTACTAAAAACATATGTATGCAGCTTGGTATGGGGAGTGCACTAGAAACGCTTTGTGGGCACGCATATGGGGCAGGGCAAGCTCGCATGCTTGGGATTTATATGCAACGCATCTTGTTTGTTTCTTGTTTTTTCCTCTTGCCCATGTTCATATTCGCCGCTTCTATCCTAAAAATGCTTGGCCAAGAAGAAGAAATAGCCGACATCGCCAGGGAATTCACGTGGCGAATTATCCCTCAGTTGTTCTCCCCTGCCATGAATTTCCCGGTTCAGAAGTTCCTTCAGGCTCAGACCAAGGTCAGTGTGCTGGCTTTGGGTGGCATTTATGGCACTGGTGTTCCACATTGGAATGCTTTGGCTCCTCACATACCAACTCTCTTGGGGAACACTTGGCGCAGCTTTAGCATTCAACCTCAGCAGATGGGCCATTGCTTTGGCCCGAATTGCGTACATTATGGGCTGGTGTAGAGAGGGTGGAAAGGTTTTCACGGTTGGCATCTAAGGATATGTGGGCCTTTGTGAGACTGTCATTGGCCTCTGCTGTGATGCTTTGCTCGGTGGTTTGGCACACCACTAGCATTTTCATTCTCACTGGCAACCTAGACAATGCTGTTGTTGCTGTTGCTTCTCTTTCCATTTGGTAATTGCAGATAATTATAATGAAATTATTATTATTATTTTACTGGTTTATGTTTTTTTTTTTCCCTCTATTTGTTCAGCTTGAGTCTTAATGGGTGAGAAGCAATGTTGTTCATCGGAATAAATGCTGCACCAAGGCAAAGTCCCCATTCCATTTATTTCAGCAGAAGATTGCATTGAATCATACTGTCAAATAAGTATTTTAATTTTAACATTTTTTTAATAGATAATCTACCAATTTAAGTTTACATTCCTAAACCACATGTGTGTGTCAGTGGTATAGCTACGGAAGATAATTTATCAAGGCTCTCTCACCTAACATTTAAGAATCGATTCTCGAGTTTGTTTTAAGGTTGAAAATATGCCTCTTATTAACCGACTAAATATGACTTAGGTGATATGATTTTAGAGTTCCTATATGCTAGTTGACAAAAACGTGCAGACATCACTAGTCTTTTTTTTCTTTTTTATGGAAAAAAAGATTTGAAATATTTAGAAACATGTTCAAAATAATATCTTATCATTTTCCTTCTATAAAATAGATGAATAAATCAATAAAATTTCTGTATAGAGATGTTACATGGAGGATTTTCTCTTCTTTCTTAGTTAAGCGTACGTGTCTCCAATGAGCTTGGCATGGGACGTCCGAGAGCAGCCAAGTACCGTGTCTACGTAACAGTCTTTCAGTCTCTCCTAATCGGGATTATGTTCATGATTATTATCTTAATAACAAAAGGCAAATTAGCCTTAATTTACACAAACGACATCGAGTTGCAAACAGCTGTGCCTCACCTAGCTTACCTTCTTGGTATCACCATGGTTCTCAACAGCATCCAGCTAGTAATATCAGGTATTTTGGGCTCTTAGATATTGGAAACACACAAACACGCGTCTACAAGTGTGTGTATATATATAAAAAAGCGCATATATATATAGAAAATCTCTATCTATTTGTTAAAAAACACAACGTTTTTAAAAGGTAACTTGGAAAGGTAACTATTAAAATTAATCCATATATATATATATATATATATATATATATATTAGAGTAAGATGACTCGAATTCAGTTTGGCCCGACCTAAAAAGTTCACGGTACGATAAATTGTGGTGAAAAACAAAAGTGAAATTTTTCAAGAGATTTGTGGTGGCAGCAGAGGGATCAGCCCACAACTGATCTCATCGGGGGTGCGGGGCTCTGCCCTCATGGTACGGACCGTTGTTGTTGGGCCGTTTAGTTTATATTTTTGGACCTATAGAGTTTTACCTATACCTATATATATATATATGATGTATTGCGTCAGGGCTTAATTTTTAGTGAATTTTGAGTCTTCCTAACGCCTCTATTGTAATCTTTAATAGTTTAGTGATTTTTTTCGTTTTAGGTTTCCACATAAATTTTCTGTGTGTTTTTATTCTTTGTTTCTATCGCATTAATTTGGAAACAATATATATATATATATATATATGATAAACTCTCTCATAAAAGAATTTCTACTTGTTGTCGTATGTAGGAGTTGCAATTGGAGGAGGATGGCAAGCAAGCTTAGCTTATATAAACCTGGGTTGTTACTACATTTTTGGACTTCCTCTTGGGTATATACTTTGTCACATAGCCAGCTTAGGAGTTATGGTAAGTGACTCTCTTTACACATACACACACAAAAGATTATTACATGATTGTAACTTTGTTTTACTTTTTTTTTTCTCCATTTATCTTTTTATTTTTTAAAACTTTTAAAATATCTTTTTGAATTTGAAAATTAATATCTTTTTAAACTTGCGTATCTTCTAGGCGTCGCTATAGGGTCCAGGCAGTGATCTCAGGTAATTAATAACCAAGCTAACCTATCCTCTACGTTATCATAAATAGCCATAATGTCAAAGATAAATCATTTAAATACTATTTTAATATCAATAAATTTATTTCGTTCCCATTGATTACTTTAATTGGGTTTCTTCGTTATCACAATTTGCAGGTGTTGCTATTGGAGGTGGCCGGCAAACATTGGTGGCTTATTTCAATTTGGGTTCTTATTACATTTTTGGACTGCCATTAGGGTTCCTTCTTGGGTATACAGCAAAACTCGGTGTTATGGTAAGTGGGCCCTGAATTAATTAAATATTCTTTTCGTACTTCTAGTTATACATTATTATATATGTTTGATGAAAACACAATGTATAGGACATAGGGGTGTGAGTCCCACTTTCTATTAGGTAGGTACTGGATAGGGGTGGCAAAACGGGTTGGCGGGTCGGGTTCGTGTCGGGTTAGAGTTAATTTTTACAAAATTAGGTCAACACTAACCTGACCCGTGACACGAATGGGTTAAAATTCTCAACCCGAACACGACCCGTTTTGACACGGGTTGACACGAACACGACCCGTGTCAACCCGTTTTTTATGTACAGTGTCAAAAAATATGAACCGTGACCCGTTTTTGACCCGTAACCCAATTATGACCCGCAACCCGCCTCTAACCCGCCTACATTAATATATATAATATTAAAAAAAAAATTTAAAACAGTTTCATACCACTTCAACAAGAAAATGAGTGATAAGAGAGGTAGGGTTTGATATTTTAAGAGCTTATATTATATATGAAATAATATTAATTTTTTTAAAGTTAATTAATTAAATACGGGTCAGAAACGGGTCATTTTCGTGTCAGACGGGTTGACCCGAACATGACCCGTTTTTTGACGGGTCAGTTTCGGGTCGACACTAAAATGACCCGTGGTCAAATTTTTCGACACTAACCCGCAAAAAACCGTGTCGGATTCGTGTCGTGTCGTCGTGTCGTAACCCGTATTGTCGGCCCTAGTACTGGACTAACGATTTTTTTTCTATGTACCTTATATGACGTTAATTCATATATCTAATGAGTAACACTTCTAATCCTGAACACAATAATAGAATAAATTTTTAAGGTCAACACATTTTGTTATTGAAGGGACTTTGGGGAGGCATGATATGTGGAACTGCTCTACAAAACCTTGCTGCTCTTGATTGTACTTTACAAAACCAATTGGAACAAGGAGGCAAGTGATCTCGAACCACTGTGTTTTGCAATAGATGTTCAAATTACGTGACTTCCATATTGTTAAGAATTTAATTTTTTTTATATATATTTTCTAGGCTACACCATTTCTTTCTATGTGCTGAAGAAAAAATTGATATTTGGCAGGTGGAAGAAACCACGGCGCATGAGCAAGTGGGGTGGCCAAGTGATCAGCGACAAGATGGATGCATGATTTTAGAGCCACCCTTTTTTTTTTAATTAGTATTTTACAAGTAATGGATTTGAGTGCCATTTTGGAAAAAAGCCATCCCTGCTTGTTCGCTTTTCATCATTATTGAGTGGATTTAATTTGTTTAAAGTTGAACTGCTTACTCTTTCAACTTGTTAATTGTGAAAATTTATTGGCTATTTGGTTGGGTGGTGGAAACTAAACTCAGTTATAAACAATGTAAAACTCTCACATGTTACAGTAACAATAAAAAAAATTGTTATAGTATAAATCTCTCACATATTATAATAAAAATGGTTTTAACTAACAGTTTCTATCATCCTTTAAAATACTCTCTTAATAGCTGATGAAATTTTATGTATTATATGAGGATTCAAAATTAATGCAATTGCTCTTAGCAAGAGACGCAAATTCCTCTTTTATTGACTGAAATATAAATTCCATATAAGAAATGCTTGGGCGCGAATTAACTGCAACTTTTTCTCTCGTTAACTATATTATTGTATGAGCCGTATGCCACCTGTCAGGATGGCCGAGTGGTCTAAGGCGCCAGACTCAAGTTCTGGTCCTCGTGAGAGGGCGTGGGTTCAAATCCCACTTCTGACATTCTAACTCTTTCCTCTTTCTTTCTTTTTCCTTTTTTTTTTCTCTCCTTCTCTCCTGAGGCCCTCAATCTTTTTAAAAAGATACAATTTGTTTTTCAACCTTTTTTTCTTGATTTAAATGGGTCTAATCATTAAAAGAATGTACGATTTGGTTGTGGTTGAGTGGTCTTTAGTGGGCCAAGCATCTTTTTTTTTTCTCCCGAGGTCCTCAACTTTTTTAAAAAGACACAATTTAGTTTTTAACCCTTTTTTTATTATTTAAATGGGTCTAACCATTAAAAGAATGTGCGATTTGGTTGTGGTTGGGGGGTCTCCAATGGGCTAGGAGTTTGCCCAGATCTGATGATGGTCTCCAAACAAGTTTTCAAGCATTTTTTTTTGTTGTTTTTAGAAATTTTTTTTACTGTTTGGTAATGTAAAAAAAAAAAGAATTTGTCTTTTTTATTTAAAAAATATTTGTTTTAATTTTATTAGTTTTTAAGGGTAATTTTGTGATTGTAATTAAAAAATAATATTCAAAAATTTTTTTAGTCTAAAATTAAACGGTCAGGACCAAATCGTATATTTTTTTTAAGAGTTAGACCTAATTCAATAAAAAGATTCGCCACTTAATCATACTTTTTAAAAAAGATCAAAAAGACCGCTCAAATAATTTATTTTTTCATAAATATTAATTTTTAAAATTTCTTTTTTATAAATAACTTAATAAGATATAATTTAATTATATAGTATAAGGAATAGCGTGACAGAATTTTTTCAAAACGAAGCATTAACGAATATAGTCATGAAAGGACGGCACAAGACGTAATTTTCTCTTGCGAAAAATAAAGAGTCTTTTAACCTTCTAGCAGGCGCACAGGCTCGTACCGTGTCCACTACGCGTGCTGCTCCAGAAACTTTTTGGCCCATTAACCTTCCTTGAAAAGAATATTCCCCACATGCACCTAACCAGTAGCCACGCCGTCCACGCATGCTTAAGCTTGATCACCTCGCCCAAGTCAACTCTGTTGAAACAGTAAACAGCCAATTATGCCGGTCACAACTTAATTAGCAAAACCTGCCACCCCTAATAAGCAACGACACGTGTCAACTGGCGCACTAGTTAAGAAACGCATCACAAGTAGTCCTTAATTGGTAAGATATCTCCTCCTTAAACCGTTTGTAGAATCTACCTCCCCCAGATTGATATCTCCCCATATGTGAAGTAGATCTCCGCTCTTCCCGCAGTCAATAAAATCCATATCACCAAACTACCCTTGCACCAAAAGCACATTCGAATCAAAACAAGGGCAAAATTATCATCCTATTATTTCGTTGTATTTTGTGTCTATTCATTCTTTGGTACTATAAATTGCATCAAGTGTGAAACTTTCCACAATCAGACGTCTTCCTCCAACGACAAGCTTTCTAGACTTTTTTTTTTCCCTTTTGTTCAAATGGCGTCCCGCTTTGAAGTAGAGGTGAAGCTCTACTCCGCCAAGGACCTGAAGAACGTGAACTGGCGCCACGGCCCGGTGAGGGCGTACGCCGTCGTTTGGGTCGACCCAAACAACAGGTGCTCCACCCAGGTCGACGAGGACGGCGACACCAACCCCAACTGGGACGAGACTCTGGTCATCCCTCTGCCGTCGTCACCGATCGACGGCGATTCAACCCTCTACATCGACGTCGTCCACGCCGGCTCCGAACCCGACACCAAGAAGCTGATTGGGTCGGCCCGGCTCAAGCTCCGCGAGGTCGTCGAGGACGTGGGCTACGGAGAGCGCGCCACGCGGACTCTCAAGCTCAAACGCCCCTCCGGACGGCCCCATGGGAAGGTCGACGTCAAGGTATCCGTCAGGGACTCGTACTACCGTGCGCCGGAGCCGTACGGCGCGACACCTTATGGCGTCCCTCCGCCAGCCTACGGCGGGGCGCCCTACGCCGCGCCCCCTCCGCTGCAGCGCGATCTTTCCTACTCCGCCCCGGCTCCGCCGTCGGGATACCCGTACAACCCGTACAGCGCGCCGCCGCCTCAGCCACAGTACGGCCAGCCGGGATACGGGCAGGGAGGTTACGGAGAGCCGGTGTACGAGCGACCCGGGGAGAAGAAGAGCAAGTTTGGAATGGGGACGGGATTGGCTGTGGGCGCGGCTGCAGGGTTGTTGGGTGGACTCGCGCTGGCGGAGGGTGTTGATTACGTGGAGGACAAGATTGCTGATGATGCGGCGGATAGGGTGGAGGATGATCTTGGGTACGACGGAGACGATTTCTAGATATTATCGTGTGGGACCCTCTTTTCTTCTTTATGATGAATGATAGATACTTTTTGTTGTGTCAGTACTTGTCTAATCATGTTATGGTTTTTGATTGATCGGAGGGTTGTGGAGAAATCTGGATGCTTCCTTTGATTAGACATAAATGCTAATCGAATTATGCCAGTTTGCAAGTTCTATCTGTTATTAAAGAAAAATGAAAATACAGAACAGGGTATCAGTTGTGATCCATGCTTTTTTTTTTTAATTTATTTGTTAGAACATTCCAGAAGAATATTGGATATTATGCTGCCATGAGATCCGTAATTTTTACAAGAATAAACAAGTAGAAATGTTAATGTTATCAATAGAATGCACAGCAGAATAAGGAACATTTTGACTTTGATAAAGGAAATTTAGTAAAAGAAACCAATTATTATTGTAATACAAGTTTTCTTGAACACTCTACCTTCTAGAAAAAGCACTCAAGTGGCTCATCTAATTGTTTTTCAACTATGTGAAAGGAGCACCAATAAATCTATAGTCCTCAATCGTTAGCAGTCGGGAATTAAAATTTTAGAGACAGTAAGCATTTTTAGAAAGAAAATACAAAATTGAGAGTAGGGTATTAAACACATATAATTCTCGCTAGATTATTCATACAATTATAGAAAGTATGCTACATATGTGACATTATATAATAATATGAAATCAAAGGTGGAAAGCTAAAGTAGGGGATTTGAGACCACAAATTAGTTATTAAAAGCAGAAGCGATCCATTTGGGTCAGATGTTTCAAATTTTTTGTACTGCAGTGTTTTGTAAATTCGAATTTCTGTTCAGAGTTTTTGTTCCAATTACCTACGAAACTAACAAACCAAGTCTAAATCTTAAAAAAAAAAAAAAAAAAAACAAAAGGCTTGTGCTTTGTTTTCCCTTTTTTCTGTAGTCTTGTATGTATAGCATGTGATGTCAACACGCCAAAGCTCGGGACAAGGCATCTGGTTACGTGGTGGGAAACTCTCTTTCAATAAAAGTGAAGAATAATGCTCGAATCTTAGCTGTGGTGGGGAATTTAGTTAGTGTTTGTTAGAGTAGGACTGGGGGGAGGAAGAAAAAAAAGGGTTAAATCCGAAGAATGATACAGCAGAAGTATTATGTGTAAGTATTCAAATAAGGTAAAATAAAAGTAGCTTTTATTTTTCATTTTTTAAGAGATACATGGCAAATATATTATGTAAAAATTTTCACCTATATATTACTGTTGCGGGTGGTCTCAGTGGGCCAAGACCTACGGGCGAGATCAGGAAAAAGCTTATTAAGAGCCCAAGGTTAAGAAGACATCTCGACGGGTAGGTGAGCTATTTGAGGCTTCCTATTGAAGTCGACACAATCCCAAGAGAACATGAACTCGAGATGACAAAGAGACTAGGTTTAGGTCACGTCCCGAAATCCGAGAAGTGAAGTGGTAGATTAATTAATTTAATTAAATCAATTTTAGATAAAATTTACCAATTAGAGATTTAGTTGATTATGAAAAATATGATAAATTCAAAACTTTTTAAACAATTATTAAAAATAATAAAACAGATAAGAGAAAATAAAATAATAAAGAGAGAGAAATACGTGTTGGATCCCACCAAGCCCACAACTTATACACACGTGGTATCAACAATAATTAAAATTACAATAACAGTCCAATATAAGAAAAGAAAATTAAAGAATTACATACCTTGATTTACTACAACAAATAACTTACTCGAGGTCTTCTATTGCTCGCGAGTCCGATCGGTGGACTCCCAGTCGGTCCTAAGCTGAATTCCACCTAGGGAAAAAAGGTTTTAAAACAAATAAAAAGTGAGTGAAAGGCTCAATAGGACTAGGTTTTAAAAACATTTAATTTGAATATAACAATCTATCATTCAGGAAAAAGTTTAAAAAACAGAATTAAATAAATAAATTCAATTAAAACATTCTTACCAAACACAGTTCATTGTTTGTCCAAAAAGGATATTATTATCTTTTCTTGGGCAAACCATAGGTATCACTGTAGTGGCCTAGCTGGGTTTCAGAACCTGCCCCCAATGTCACACTCTATACGACCTGATCTTTGAATATGGCATCATTCCCATCTATGCATTTCTATAGTTATTAAAATCTCATTTTACCTAGTGTATTCATTTACATTTATTATACGGTTCATTATGAATATCATTTCATTCAACGGTTTATGAAAACAACTGATAAAAATCTTTTTCAATCATTCATTGAAAAATGTTTGAAAGAAATCATTTTGAGGCCAAAACTATTTAAAAACCTGGTTACGAAATAAAGAGATAGAAGTCCTACCTCGATACCCGGCACCGTAACTCAGCACCGTAGTCTCGCTCCGCTATATATTAGCTCTACGAAATTACGAACAGCCTTAAACATAAACTAAGTTTATCAATATCTAGCTTAGGATATTCTACACTACTAAGTTATCTCATGGTGTCCTAATGTGCTATTTATGTCTATCAAATCATACTATAAAGTTAAAATCTCAATCTAGGTTTAAAACAGTGAAAACGGGTGAAAAAATGTCATTTTTCATGGAGTCCGATTGGCCTGTCGAACTTCACAGTTTGGCCTACAAGTCATTCAACACTAGCTTGTCAACCTTTTTCAAGTTTGGCCTTCCGGCCTGCCGATGCTCAAGATTGGCTTGTCAAGCTGAAAAATCTAGAAATTTCTAGATTCGACCTTTGGCCTCCCGAGCTCAAATCTTCATTTTCAACCTATTTTCTAATTTCCAGAACATGTATAATTGTCATAAATGATAGAAAAACATACTAGAATACTTTTAAACACATTTAAACAAGATTTAAATAGAAATTTTCAAAGAAATCTAAAAATAGAGAAAAAAGAGAAAAACTTGGTTTAATCCATTTTTCATCAAATCAAGCTTAAATTCTAGATGATTTGAGTCTTACTAACTTAGATTGAAGGTATCTTAAGCTCATAAAACTCGGATTTCAACATTCTAAGCAAATTTAGAAATTTGAGAAAAGTTTGAAATTTTGAAAAATAAACAACTAACATCAAATTTTGAGCTTGAATCCGAGTTTGTGATTATTCCAACGGGTTTTCGAGCTTCCAATTCACTGAGAATCGAAGCTTGAGCTTTGTTTTTCTGGATCAAAAATTGAAAAAGAGAGAGAGAAAGAAAGAGAGACGTTGGGAGAGAGGGAAAAAGAGAGAGTGAGGGAAAGAGAGGGAGAGAGGAGAGATAAATAGAGAGGGAGTGGAGTGGTTTTCAACAAGAAAACCACGTTCAGCACACAGGTTTCAAGTGGAACATGATTAATATTTGATAAATTATTTTGTTTCAAAATATAAAATAACAAATAAAAATAATGAAGAGTGATTAAAAATAATTAGAAGTAACATTAATTTAGAAATATTACAAAGTAGTTAAATTAAGTTTCAAATTACATTATGGTATATTAATTCATCATTTTATACACTAATCATATTTAATTAATTTCAGGGTGTTACAGTTTATTAGACTGAGGAAATATTCGAGTTATGTCATAGGCAAAATAATCTCTGTGAAATTAGGAATTGAGCCCTTCATGCATAATATAGGAAGTCAAACGTGGAGTTAGTGTGAAAAAAAATCAGGAAAGTAAATATCCTTAGATTTTTACTTAAAAATAATTTACTATTTATTTTTTATTAATTATTTTTACACAGGAATTTGTATTATAAATAGGGGCAAAACATAAAAAAAAAGGTCCTTTTGGCTCTCATATGATTCTATACACTCGAAGAAATAGAGAAAAAACTCTCTAAAGTAGACGTAACTCATAGGAGTGAACATTATAATTTCTTGTGTTCTCTATTTTTCATATTTTATTTCATTGTTTATTGCATAAACACCATGAGACATTGGCGAGATTAATGTTGAAAAATTTTCACCATCAACAAGTACCTATTTCTACATGCTTTTATGAACTACTATTCTCACTTTTTTTTTTTTCCGGATAGAAAATCTATTATTCTCACTTGTTAAAGAGTAAATCATAACTTATGAGATAAAGATCCAAACTACGAAGCCTTTTTTTTTTTTTTTAAGTTATAGTTTATATATGGGGGCAATGATCAATGGCATGAATCCGATCACCTAAACGTGTGAAGATGATCGAAGTTAAGAAATAATTCAAAAAAAAAAAAAAAGATTAGTATTCTAACACTGAGTAAGTAAAAGTGATCAATAATGGCTGAAAGATGAGAGAGATGTATGATGACATGAAAGGTGAGATGTGAATAATCAAAACCCACAAGCAAGTATTTATAGAAGCACAGAGAAAAGATTTAGAAGGACCCTTAGATTATTCGTTGGCATAAATACAGGCCTTTACCAGTTCGAGTTGACTAGACTATATGATTAATCATAATTATTTTTTTATATTTAACTAATATAGAATTCAAATTTATTTTTACTATTTATAATCCCCTTTCGTCGTAAAATTATAAATTGTTTCGCATTATCAGTTGCATTAGGAGACTTCCAGACTGTGATTGCAATTAAGTTGTTGATGTGGTGTAAGATAAAGAGTGAGTGTTATTTTTGTTGATATCTTACTCTTGCTATATAATGAAACATGTTTGCTGTAAGTAAATCTAAAAACCAAATTAAATAAGAAAATTTTGGAAGAATTATTTTTTTTCAAAAAAATTTATCGGTAAACTACACGATTACTCCCACCTGTGTTATGTACTTCAGCAACCCTCTTGTCGTGCCAAATATATGACCGAAAGGGAAACTCTACAATTTTACTTCCAGAATTATCCAGCAAATAATAATATGTCTTCACGTGCAATACAAGGTCCAAAAGAGAAGCATATATCCTGTTTTCTTACAAGCCAAAGCAAAAGAATATATATATGTATATATACATATATATATATATATTATATTGCTTTTAAAAGGGACTAGATCCTTCTTAATCCATTTAATCCCTTCTTTTATAAGAAGCAACAAAAGCTTCATTTTCTGTTCTCTCAGCATCTTCAACAGGTAGATATCATGTTCCTCCTAGTCATGCTACTTTATTTTCTGTTTTTTTTATTTATTTTTTTTTTTCGTCTGCAACTTTTGGTGTAGGTGTTTTTTTTTTTTTTTGCAATAAAGATCGAAGTTGTGGGACAGAAGAATGAAGAAAAGAGTTATCGCTCGTATCAGAAAATTTCTTTCCTGCACTGGTCGGTTCTCACTCCAGTTTATTTTTTATTTTTATTTTATTTTTGAGATTCCCAGTTTACTAGTTTAATATTGGCAAATTGTGGGTTATTTTATATTTAAATAAGGAAAAATGGTAGATAAGACAGAGGATGGAGAGAGACAAATTATTGTGAAATTGAATATCATCTTCAAGACGACAAGAAGTTGCTCTCTTAGGTCCCTCTAATGAGATAACATAAAGACTTTAAGACTTATTTTCCCTTGTGCATTGACTTAAGAGATATAAAATTATAAGAAAATAGTGCAAAACTAAACAAAGGAGCATAAATTTCCTAATTTTTCCTGCAAAATTTAAGCATGTATAACAAATTTTAATGCAATCCACAGAATTTGGAAAAGTAAGGGGAAAAAACTTAATTTATGCGTAAAAGTGGCATTTACTAGACTCAAAAAAGCGATACCTAACTTAACTTATTCTTAGATATGAGTGAGGAAATTAAAAAATGTGCTCCTCTTAACTCAGCTTTTTATTTTTATTCCCTTTTGAAATTATATAAAAGGAAAATTAGGGACATAAATCATATAGTGTTTGAGAAATGATATAAATTCTTGTTCTCTCTTATTAGAGGGGAATTTATTCATTCCTCTAAGCTTCTCTCTATGGTTTGAGTTGAAAAGCCCAAAATCGAGGCAGAAAATTAATGAAGAAGACATTTTTGTCCTTTTGTTCTCTTGAGATCCTTTTCCCAAACTCTCTCGCTTAAATGTCTATTTGAATACCAATTAAAAAAAAAGGTCATGCTTCCAACTTATCCTGAACCCTGAAGGATTATTAATGCTTCACAAACTTTAGGCAGAATGCCAAAATAAACATCGGAGGAAACTTGCGCACAATTTATCTTCCTTACTCTTAAATAAAATTACTTATACCATCAATGTACTTCTACTATTCTACCAACAAAATTCAAATCCTTGTATTTATTTTGGTGTCAATGCTATGCAGTGCCCGCCCATACGTCCCCCAACCATTCAATTGGTGTGTTGGATGTTCACGAGGAATACGCCAATGCCTTTCGTACAGAATCATACATAGACTTTTGGACACGTCTCATCGAAATATCCAATGCCTATTTCTCTCCGGCTATGTCGGTCGATTCCACCACCGCGGCTCGGCTCTCATCCTACCGACTTTTCGCCGAGCATCCTTTGGATCCGGACCAAGCAACGGTTACTCGGATCCTAAATGTGACCCTTAATCAACCCAAGCTTTATGCACTATTGTCTGATTATTTCACACAAACCGCAAATGCTTCTGTCCTACGTGGCCTTTTATTGAAGGACATCGAACGTACACGTGTCACATACCGATCTTTCAGAACCACCCTCTAAACCCTTTAAACCGTCCTATTATTGCCAGAAAACCATTTTTCAAAAATCTCAAACCGACTAACCGAATTTTCTAATTCCATCAGCCCGTTCGTTTCACCTATGTCATCCCTAAGTCGGGTCCGGGCTATTCAATCAGGTTGCTCCGAATTACTCCAACGTCTTGAGTTAAGCCGCGACAAGGCTCGAGCTAAGCTTAAGCTCATTAACAAGCTAAAACATGGCTCGGCTCTTGTTCTCGTGGCTCTAACGGCTTCGCTAAGTGTGATTGTTGTGACCCATGCTCTATCATTAGTTGTGGCCGTCCCAACCTTGATTTCTGCTTCAATTGAGCTGGCATCTTTGAGGAAGCTGGCTCAGCTTGATGCGGCTGCAAAAGGGACTTACATACTAAGTCGTGACTTGGACACAATTAGCCAGCTGGTGGCACGGCTAAATGATGAGCTCGAGCATATTCGTGCCATGGCTAAATTTGGGTTGGATCGAGGAGATGACTGGCTCCAAGCTAGCAGCGAAGTGGCGCGCCAGCTGAAGAAGAACGACTCTAGCTTCAATGAGCAGCTTGATGAGCTGGAAGAGCACTTGTATTTATGCTTCATGACCATAAACCGAGCCAGAAACCTTTTGGTGAAGGAGATTCTGAATCGGGCTCAACCAACCAAACGCCACTACATATTATCATACTAATTTTATTTGTTATTGAACAATAATATACGGTTATGAAAAGAAAAAAAAAATAATACACCTTCATGGAACTTTATTTTTCTATTTTTTTTTCCTTCTTTTCACCCCAAATATTCATTGTTTGGTTTAAAATCTACCTTAGGCAGTTAGGCGTACAATTCAATTTTTATTGTTTTGGCTCCTAATTTAAGGCTCAATCACACCAATTGCTTTGCTTACAAGTTCTAGCTTGAATCTTTTTTGGGGTAATTCTTCCCTTTTTTTTTTTCCAATAGAATATGATTTTAGTTTCTCTAGAAGGACGAATCGACAATACTAAGAAGTGAAACCATATGATAATTTAGCCAATTTAAACACCACTATAATTAATTTTACCTGACTAATATTTTTTGTGGTGGCTAATTGGTTCATATGATTAATTGGTTGAGTCATTCTTCCGACTGCTTTTACGTATACGAAATTACAGCAGTTGGTAACAAATAACCGATGGTAAAAAAAATTTAACCATGGCGAGCCCAAAAATATGAAATAAGCTGCAGTAAGTCTAAGTAATATACAAAGTATAGCAATGTAAACATATGATGATGACACAAAGTTCTTTTTGATTGAAGGTAAATGTAGAAGGCGCGACCAACCGTAACTATTTTTTTTAAAGATGACCAAAGACCTTGAGAAATATGTACATTAAATGATAGTTAAATATATCAGTCGGCCTCGCCAAGAGCTTAATGAACATTAAGTTGGTGAAAATAAGCTCGAGTTTTGTTATAAACTCGAACCTAATACAACAACCAAATTACTTGTAAGTCTAATTCAGTTGCCATCTCAGTGGTAATGACAATTTTGCTTTTGTTTGCAGGTTGATTTTTTTTTTTTTTTTTTTTAAAGGAGCGACTAATAATAGCTACTCTTTTTGAGCGTGACCAAAAAAGCCTTGCACGCTAAGCAACTTCTGTATGGCACTATAGTTACGTATGCTAAAAGACGAAGTGCGTTATCTCTTTTTATAAACACCTAATAATTATTTAATCGGATAGTCTAAAAAATAGTTTTAAAATGAGACTTGAACCTTAAATCTATCATCTACCGAACTACTTGAGTGTAAGCCTATAGTCCCGACGCTACCGCCATGGCAATATTCTACCATAAATGGCATTATAGAATGTCACTGATTTATTGTTTGTGTTTGGCAGTGGTGGGAACCACTCAGTTCCCACTACAATCTCAGTTATAAACAGTGTAAAGCTCTCATATGCTACAGTAACAATAATAATATATGCTACAGTGTAAAACTCTCACATGCAAAAGTAAAAGTGGTTCTCACCACCTTTCTAAACACCCTATTATTCTTCTTCTCTCTTGGCATGCCCAAAATTGTGAAAAACGACAAGGTCACCGAATGCCAACGTACATGTCATTTACGAATATAAATATATATTCTGCTGCACGCATATAGTTGCGTTTTTTTAGCTGTCCTTTTCTTTTTCATTTTCTTTTTCTTCCAAATTTTCACTTCGTACTGCACTCTATTAAGGACAATAAAAGTGTAGCACACGGAAGATGAATTGGATCAATGCTTAACTAGTGCTCTCAATTCTCATTAATTTGAAGAACCATGCATTATAATATTCATGAATTCATTAGTTTGGGCCAAACACTAGTCAACCCAGTACTGTTTTCATATCTTGTAATTATTTACACTATTTAAGTCCAATATTAACAATAATTTAGCATGCTTCTATGGGCTGTTTATTTTCTGATCCCCTCCAGTGTTGGCATGCAATCTACCTTTGTCGTCATTCTCGCATAAAGTTAGCTAGAGGCCGCGCGGTTGGCACCTTAGATAACGAAGTGTCTGTTTCACTTGTTCGAAAAAACAAAAAATGATTCAAACTAATTTTGTTATAATATTTTTTAAAAAAATTAAATTGCTATCGTATTTTTAGTTTCAAACCGATAAAGAAAAAGAGAGTTTTGAGCTGGTACAAAGTTTATTTTCAATTATCCAACCATGTGATTCTTTAATGGATCTTGTTATAAAAAAAAAAAAAAATTCTTGAAAATACGTGTTCCAACGTCCAACTGGTAACCTATTTTAAAAGATCGCCGCGTTTGTTATGTAAAGGCATTTATGCCTCGTTGCTATGACGTTATTACGTGTCAACCATCACTTTTCATTAGCAGCACATGGCCACTAGTTAATAAGGGTGATTCTAGTCAAACGTGCACTCGCAACATGACATATATTGGCAAATTGGAGATCAGACAATAACGGTGACAACAAAATGAAAAAGACTAGTAGTACTTTATTAAATTTCTGAAAGACTCCCCAAGCCAAAAGGGCAAATGAAAAAAAAGAAAGAATAACAATAATTATTTAACCTTATAGTATAATAATTTTATTATTTGAAAAATTATGAGCGGTAATTTAGCATATGACATACTTTTTGAATTGGGACCGATTATTTTATTGTTAACGGGGTTATAGTTTTATATAGATGAAAATGGTTTTTTTCTTTTTTAAAGGAAAAGGAGGAATAGAAAGGGAATAGAAAAGCTTTGAGTGGAAGGATAGCAATTAGCATCATAATAAGAAAGAAGAAGACGTGTTGATATAAATGACATGGCCAGAATCTATACCTTTTAATTGAGATTGGCATCTTTTTGGGCCAAATAAGTCAACAGATAATGGACAACAATGTTTAAGGTTTTAGTTGAGGAAAAAGGGGTTGAGACAACAAGAAGTTTTTTAAAACTTATATCATGAATCTTCTGCTCGCATAATTAACGAGATAAGCGTCCCTTTCTTTGCTTTGGTGGTTGTATTTATGTAAGTTCTTTTTCGGCGCCAATTGATTACGTTTTATTGTTAGATTAAAAAGCCAAGAACGTAGAAATTAACAGTTTTGGCTTGAGAACTGTAGTATATGAGAGTTTTATACTGTAACAACTTATTTTTACTATAGCACGTGAAAATTTTACACTGTTCACAGTTGCAACTGATGCTTCTAAACGTTTTTTCAAAGAACCTATAAAAAGAACATAGATGAAAAAGTTAATTTTTTCAAAATTTAACAATATCTTTAGGATGTTTGAAAACATAGTTAAACTACAAGTTAGAATTATACTACTATAATATATGAGAAGTTTACATTGCAGCGTTACACATATTATGAATTCCAAGTTAACAAACATGCTAAATTGCAATCGTCTTATTATTGCATGTAGAGAAATAGTAAGGTGACTTGAAATATCACCCCTTTTTTCCTACTTGTTTATGCTTGAAAAATTGTAAAATTATTAATCTAATCAAAGATTTTAACGTATCATTACCATATGACACTCACTTCAAGGCCGTATATACACACACGCACACACATATCTAGCTTAGGTCATGAGAGTAAAAAATCTAGCTTAGGGTTTCCATTGATAGCCAATATACATATATATATCTAAACACACACACACACACACATCTATATATATATATCAAAATTTATTAAAGGTATAAAACTCAAATGGCGGTGCTTTTCCACCTATGGAAGTTGAAGGTTGGGGGTGAGACTTCGAGCGTGAAAAGCACTGAGAAACTCTGAAACTCAAAAGGAAATGAAAAATAAATGGCTCAATTAAAATCTCAACAATGCCAACAACAAATTGATGAAAGAGCCATTAAAATCTCTCATATGCATCGGTCGGTGATCAGCATCACAAAATTTAATGCTTGGGCCGGGGATAAGGCTAAAAGTTCCAATCAAGGACTTCTAGAGACGCCCTTTGTCTCAAAGTTATATACCAATAATATATATATATATATATATATATATATGAGTGTAGTTTTAATTGTTACGTTTTTAATAGGTGTTGTTATTATTAACTATTTGATATAAATCTGTTGTTTCAATGAGATAAATAATTGACTCAAAAATTTAAAATAATTAATATGATTGAAATTTTTATCACACGATATCATCAATTATTGTTCAAATATACTTTTATTAAAAATTTTAACCATTAAAATCAAGTCTGTATCAATTCATAAAATATACCTTTATGAAATTTCAAATTGTTCATGAAATCACTGCATGCTACAAAGTGTATATAGCTCCTTTGACAGTATCCCTTAAACTCATTGTCAGGAAAATCTATCACAGATAAACAGACCCACAACCAGTACTACAAAGACCGGTAACAATTAACCATAAGATCATGATGGACAAAAAATTTTGACCAAATATGAATTGGTGGAAAAAACTTTTTTTGTAAAAATTTTAGGAAATGTCAGTCAAAGTATCAATTTTGGAGGAGTCCGGTAGTGTACTATGTATTAAAAATTGGAAAAATATTAGAAATTTTCGTAAAATTTTGAAAAATCAGCTGTTAGATGTGTTTGTGATTTATATTCTATCAATAGTCTATGAAATGAAAAGGTGATTTTTCCTTTTAGTTACTACACTTCTTCAAAAAAAAAAAAAATTATTGCCCAGGTCTTTAAAATAATTATGTTGGGCTATAATAGTGTTTAAAATCCTAGCTGCTCTTTCGACAAGACTTTCATGTTTATTATTCATATAATCATAATCATGATTGTTAGCAACTTTGATAGGTATGAAATCTTCGATTACTCTCATATGAACATTCCACTGCTACATTTAGCATACGATTATGAGAATTTGTAATTTCTCATAAAGATATAATGGGAAAGGATCAACAAATTTATACGTGACATATTCATATCTATGTTTTTCATTTTTTAAATAAGATATCATTACACCAATATAGTTAAAATGAAATCCGACCATTTTTGAAATTCAAAAGACTTACTTTTGATATGTTGAGATTTTTAAATAATAAGTATTAAGTTTTTCATGGAAAACTTTTTTACTTGTGTACTTTTAATGCTTATCTTATCTTGAAATATTAGAAAAAAAAATTATGCTTAGAGTAATTTTTGATAATCTCTTGATTCCTAAAGCAAAATTTTGGAGTTTTTCTATATTTGGAGCAATTATATATTCATCGATATGGGTATTTTCTTCAAAATTCCTCAAATTTGGAGTGCAAATAACCTTACCCGTACCAATATTTTAATCCTCGTATAGGATTAGAGGTCAAGGATGCTGACAATTTCTACGGGAAATAACTTGTATTATTAAAAATGACTTAGCTGTTTGACAGTCTTTGAAGGGAAAAAAAAAAAAATGTCCTACAAGCAGTGATGAGAGGCAGCTCTCGAACAAGTTCTCCTCCCTGACCGAACAACCATACTACTGGGGTCCAAACACCAATTGAACCCATATCCCCTTATTACCCAAACATGACATTGTTGTGCATCACACACACACACACACACACGTATTTTAACTTTTCAACTATCTGATCTATAACTGAAAATAATTCTAAGTTGCGTGTTGTAATTTTTAACATGAGCTGTCGTATATTAAAATATTAAAAAAATAATCTAATGATTAAGATAACAAGACTTACTTGCAAGAAAATATATGTCCTACCATTAGAGCTCTTTTACTGTAATCCTTAGGAAGAAAGATACAATAAGGGTCTATTTGGTAAATAGATTTGAATTGTGTTGAATTTGGATTACTTTGATTTGAGCTGTGTGATTTGAATTGGTAAATGTCATCGACATATAAAACTAGGAAAATATACTTATTCTCACCGAACTTGTGATATATACAATCATCAATCACATTCATCTCAAAACCGTACGAGATGATAACCTGATGAAATTTGTAACACCACTGATAAGAGGCTTGCTTAAGCCCATAGATGGATTTCTTTAACTTGCAAACCATCTTCTTTGCATCTCTCAATACAAAGTTTTCTGGCTGCATCATATAGATTGTTTCATCAATGTCGCCATTGAGAAACGCAGTCTTAACATTCATCTAATGAAGCTTAAGATCAAAATGCGCCATTAATGTCATTATAGTCCTGAAAGAGTCTTTCGAATAAGCCGGAGAGAAAGTCTCTTTATAATCGATGCCCTCTTTTTGTGTAAAGCCTTTAGCGACAAGATGAGTCTTGTATCTCTCCACATCGCCTTTTCGAATCCCTCTTGATCTTAAATATCCATTTGCAACCAATGGTTTCGCTCATTCAGGCAATGAGACAAGATCCCAGACGTCATTGTCCTTCATGGACTTTATCTCCTCATGCATGGCATCGATTGACTCTTGAGATCTAGAACTCTCCATGGCTTGACGAAAGTTGATTGGATCATCTTCCACCATACCAATGTCAAACTCATGTTCTTGGAGAAATATAATGTCATCGTCTGGCACTGCACTTCTCATTTCTCTAGTGGATCTCTTTAATAGCATAGGTCCTTGAGATGGTATAGTTTATTCTTTTGAAACAATTTTTGGAATGGGAGGCTCTTCGATATTGTCTTAATTTAGGTTTGCTTTTTGAACAATGTCAGGAATAGGAGCCTAATCAATGTCAATAATAGTTGTAGGAATGTCAACATATTCCTCTTCATAGACAAAGTCCCTAATCTTATCTCCCCTCGCAAACTCGACATCCTCAAAGAACGGGGTGTTTTCCATCTCAAAGATCGACTTGGTCGTGAGATCATAAAATTTATACTCCATAGATATTTTAGAGTATCCAATAAAATAATAACTCACCGTTCTTGAGTCATTTTTTTTTTCATTAAGCTTATTAGGCCTTGTCTTAGCTGGATATCCCCAAACATACAAATGCTTTAAATTAGACTTCTTGCTAATCTAAAGTTTGTAAGGAATTTTGGCAATTGCTTTAGTTGAAACTCTGTTAAAGATATATGCTGCAGTTTTAAGTGCTTCTCCCCAATATTCAAATTGATGTTTGAATGTGCATTTAAAGTGTTAATTTGAATATGGACTAAAATTAAAATTTATGTTTAGATAGATAGTGGAAAAATCTTTTGATTTATTAAGAAATCTAATAAAATCTTAATGTTTTTGATCCTAAAAAATATACAATATGGATATTGATTTATTCCTCTCTTTATTAGAAACGCAATGAAAGAAGAATCGTCTCAATCAGATGTAAAATGAAAAAGATTATCTTTTTCCTCAAATATAGGAGATAAAATTTCAGTTTTTATTGTAGCAAATATATCCGAATCAAAAGAGTTTAAGGAGATAAAATTCTAAGAATTTAAATTCAAAAGATTATTTTGATTTAAATTTAAAAAAAAAAAACATACACATATTTTAATAATTCTAAAAATTTAAATCCAAAGTTCACAAAATATATAAAACAAACAACCTAAACTTTTTAGCCCAATTTACCTCCAAACCAAACCCACACATCAAAAGAAGAAACATTTAATGGCCACAACTGTCCCCAACGAAACCCATGAATGCTACCCAACTACACAAGAAGGAACCCACTTCTATGTGACTATAAAGTACACTCAAATCTCTTACAAATTTTACAACCCACTAAAAAAAAAATCAGATAAACGTATTTATCTCTTGTACCTCGTCTTCTCACTAGCCATGGAAAATTCAACAGTGAAAATCACTAACAAAACACATATCAAACCCAACAAGGAAATAGGGAGAAAAGAATGTCAATTGGTCACATTCGATCTCCCATATTTAGCCTTTTACTACAACCAGAAGCTCATGTTTTACAAAGGGAATGACTTTGAGGGAATGGTAGGGAAATTGAAAGATGGGCTTGGTGTCGTTTTGGTGGATTTCTATCAGCTGGCTGGGAAGCTGGGGAAGGACGAGGAGGGTGTGCTTAGGGTGGAATACGACAATGAAATGGAAGGTGTGGAAGTCGTTGAAGCTTTGGCTGAAGAGATTGGGACGGAGGATCTGTTGGTGGAGGAGGGCACTGCTACTTTTAAGGACTTGATTCCTTACAATGGGATCCTTAACTTGGAGGGCACTCACAGGCCGTTATTGGGAGTTCAGGTAATATAATTACTAATTACTAATTTAACCGTTTTGATTTTTTGTTATGCATTATGAGATGATAATGATGATTAATGCCAGCACTTCTTACTAATTATCATGATGATCAACTAGGATGTTAGAAATATTAGGAGTGATGATCCTTATTGATATTCTTACCTTCTGTGATCTAATTTAAAGTTGCAACAAAGTATAGTTGAAATTTCCTAAAAGCATTACTAAACAATCAAAAAGTGTCAAAATTGTTATGTAATGATCAAATGGTACAAGAGAATGGCGATCTCTCTCTTTGGGAGACCGTGTTTATATATATATATATATTGATTGAGCAATATTTACAAAGTATTTGATACGTTGGTTAGAACTATTAGTTAAAACTGTGAATATTATAGCATATAAGAGCTGTAACTTTTTTGTTTTTAATATAGCATGTGAGAGCTTTATATTGTTTCTAACTAAAAAATTATTTAGAACTAATTAATGTTAGTGTTGAAATCAATTTTAATAATTGAAATGGTCACTAAATCAATTTGATCGAAGCAGAATAGAAGTCTAGTTTTGTTTACTGTCTATCTAACGTAGATCCATCATCCATGATCATGTGGTTGAGGAGCAAAGCCACATATCTGCTTATCACACAAAGGGCAAAAAAAAAAGGGAAAAAATGAAAAACTAATAAATAAAAAAGAACCGGGTTTGTGTAATGTCACTGTGACAGTGTTGCAGCACAACCACCACCTTGCTATTATTGGTGCGTCACTAAATGCATTTTTTTATGACAGAAGCAACCAATAGTATGTATGTGGCAATTTCTAGTTATAATAATAATATATATATATATATATATTTTTTTTTTTTCAAAATGACAAAGTCTGTGTATGAGAACATGGCTGTGCCTGAGACCCTCATCTCCTTTGATCTAAAATTTAATAGGGTCATAATTGAACTTTACTTCTTCCCTTCAAAAAGTTAAAAATAATTGAAGTTTCTTACGCACCTTATTTAAGAGCCTTTTGCTTGCTGTTAGTATTCATAAATGTTGAGAAAAAAACTGCCATTTGTAAAACTAGCAGTTCCTTGATTCTTTCCATGCTAGATGCCATCAATTATATTGTTAGTTTTACAGGTCAACTGCTAACTAGATGCTTATTCCTCTTCTAAAAATAATATAAAACAAAAAAGGTTCATTTCCTTTTTTTTTTCTTTTTTCTTTTTTTTTTTGCATTTTTTTCCCAATAGGAAGGGTGACAAAAATAAAGAAAAGAAAAAAGCTAAGGTATGACATTGTTTGTTATGTTTCAGTTAAAGCTTTGCTGTTGAACATAAGCTCCAATAAGATGAGTTTTGTAATTGAAAGGTTTCACTAGAGTTCTTTACCAAATTTGGCTTTTGTTGTGTGTCATTAATGAATTACCCATCAAATCTATGCCATAACTGGGGTTTCTTTTGATCCCACTGTAATGTCCAAGTACGAAGTCAGACCAATTATTATGTTGTTTTTGGAAGCATGGTAAGAACCAATAAAATTATTATATTATATAAAAGTTTTATATTGTAGTATATTTTTACTTGATATTTTACCATGAAAGAGTTTCAACTGTAGCAATTAAAAATTTTGACTTTAACTAATATTACCAAACACACTTTAAAGTTTAGGCCTCTAAACTGAGATGAATAATTGTTAGGAATCCTTTTATTTGCCTTCGCAAATTGCTACATAAATAAGAGAAAATAAGAGAAAAATCTTGTATTATATGCTTCTTTTGTAAGGGGAGGGACATTCATTTTTTTATTTTAAAAAAAAAGAGCTGTCGTTTTTTCAAAAAAGATCGTGACAAAAAATGAAACCAATCAAAAGACAAAAACGCCAACCAGTGTATCCATCTTTTTTATTAATTTACTCAGTGATCATCATCGTACGGCCCTTTAATTTCTGTGGTCCATATTCATTCATTCAAACTGCTTCTCATGGTCATGCCCACAGTTAACCAAGCTGAAAGACGGGATCGCGATCGGGTGTGCTTTCAACCACTCAATTTTAGACGGAACCTCCACGTGGCACTTCATGAGCTCATGGGCCGGGATCTGCAGTGGGTCCGACTCCATCTCGGTCCCACCCTTTCTCGAGCGCACCAAAGCCCGCAACACCCGCGTGAAGCTCGACCTCACTCTCCCTCCGGACACACATGCTTCATCCAACAGCGAATCGAACGACCAAACCCCCTCATCCAACGGCGACGCCAAGATAACTGGCCCACAACTTCGAGAAAAAGTTTTCAAGTTCTCCGAGTCCGCCATCGACAAGATCAAGTCCCGAGCCAACCAATCCAACGGCTCAAAGCCGTTCTCCACTTTCCAGTCCCTCTCCGCCCACATCTGGCGGCACGTGACCCTGGCACGTGAGCTGAAACCCGACGACTACACGGTTTTCACCGTATTCGCCGACTGCCGGAAACGGGTGGACCCACCGATGCCGGAGAGCTACTTCGGTAACCTAATTCAAGCGATCTTCACCGTCACCGCCGCAGGATTGCTCCTCTCAAACCCGGCGGAGTTCGGGGCAGCAACGATTCAGAAGGCAATAGAAGCGCATGGGGCGAAGGCAATCGAGGAGAGGAACAAGCAGTGGGAGAGCGCGCCAAAGATATTCCAGTACAAAGATGCCGGAGTGAACTGCGTGGCGGTAGGGAGCTCGCCGAGGTTTAAGGTTTTCGAGGTGGACTTCGGTTGGGGGAAGCCGGAGGGGGTGAGGAGCGGAGGCAACAACAGGTTCGACGGAATGGTGTATCTCTACCAGGGAAAGAGTGGCGGCCGGAGCATTGATGTCGAGGTCTCCCTGGAGAGTTCCGCCATGGAAAGGCTCGAGAAGGACGACGAGTTTCTCTTGGTTAGTGCTTGATTACAAGAGGTCATTTGTTTTTGTTTTTGTTTGTTTGTTTGTTTTTGTTTTTTCTGTGTTTGATATTTTGATGCAATTGAGGTTTGTGATTTTGGCTTTTGGAATTTGGTGGCAATAAGTTGGCTGAAATCACAACGGCAACCCCAATTGTATCCTGCGCTGCAGACTTTGTTTTTGTCTTGTCTTGTTTTGCATCTCTAGGTTCCAAGAACTATTATTTTTTCCTTTTTTATTTGTTTTATGAAAACATTATTGATGTTAACTTTTATGTGTTTTGTTGATTGCTAATCGTTTACGTTAGTAATGGTATGGTTGGTTTTTAGTTTTGGGAATTGGTCGACTCAGGACGTTTTCTTTTCAACTTTCAAGTACTTGTTCAATGTCTCTATCCGATGACAAAAGCATATTCTCCTTGCATGATTTTGTGTATCAATATGTATTATAATCTTATGTTTTACAAATAAGTTGAAACCATTAATTAAGTGAATAATATAAAACTCTCATGTATTATCTTAAACCATACTACACCGCAGAACTTTTATTTGTTACAATACAATGTTTAAATTTAAACTTGACGAACATCATCTAAGCTTTCGTCTTTATATGAAAATCATGGTTCCAAAGGTTTTTTATTGCTCTAACCGTTTTTACGGCCCTATTTTTTTCACAATATTTAAACCATAAATATTAACAATAATAAAAGTTTCAACTGTTCTCTCAAATAAACTAGTTAGTAATGTGTAATGTAACAATTTTTTACGGGATTCGTCCGTGTTTATGATGGTAGATTTATCATTTTCAAGGATTGGCAGCAAATATAATTCCTATAGGAGTTCATGTCCATATGTCGTTTTCCATGCTTAAAATGCCACCACACTCACGACAAAGACGTGTGTGTCTCGCAACGGCGCCAACGCAGAACGTCATCTTGTTTTATTGAATTAAAAACTTTAAGTACGAATGTAATGTAGATTGAATAAAACAATATTTTTCTTTAAAGCACAAACCACAATAATTTTTAGAGGACGTGTTATTGAAAACATTTGTTGTAAATGATATATATAATTTATTCATTATGTAAATAAGAATTATTTACACTTTAAATATAAGATAAATAAATTAATTACATCATTAATCTGTTAGTTATTACAAAATTTTAAAAACTTAATATTTACTTCAATTATTTTTAAAAAAGTGATATTTTGCTACAATTTTTGAAAAAAAAAAATAAGAATCATATCAAATAAAAATATAAACTACATGTAATTTGACTTTATTACTCTGTCCATGTAAAACATGCGTGTTATTATTACTATTTTTTTTAAGCCTAATGAAGAACTCTCATGTAACATCGTTAGAATACGGAAAACAAAACACCTTGAAAGTAAACAAAATGTTGTTCATTGAACAAGAATCAACTATCATTTATAAACAACGTCTCGAAATTATGTTGTTTATTGGACACAGACGACAATGAACTTTGAACGTAAGCCACGTGTAAGTTAAATATAAACGACCGTATTTTTCAAGTTTCGCACAATAACGTCATATGAAAAGCAACTTGGACATTGTTGACTTTAAAAGAGATGTCGTTTTGTCAAAGGTTATCTACAACAGAAAAGAAACTTGACTTGAGCAGACAAATTAAAGGGTTTTTTTTTATAAGATTAATAAAACGTATTTCACAAATAATACCCATTTTGATTAGTTTATGTTGTGTCATTCGTACTTTTAATTTTTCGTATTACGTAATTAGATAATCACGATAATGTGTGTTTTATGAAACATGTTCGACAATGATTGCTTATAGTAATTACCGATGTAGTATGCTAGGAAAATTAAAATAAGTGTTATTTATACCGTACTTTTTGTCAAATGTTTTATAAAAAGTTTACCGTTATTTAAACAAGCGATTTATCATTTTCTAGTTTAGGTGACAACATGGTCAAATTTGGAAAAGTATCCAAAAGCCATAGGGTAAAAAAGATCTCTTGAGAAAAGGACATGTTTTTTTAACTGCCGCAAGCATCAAACTTTTCCACAAAACCAGTGGCGGAGGGACGTTAACTTCTTTTAAAAAAGTTAAACATAACCTATTTTCTCAAAAAAAGAAAAAAAAATATAACTGCGTTTCTATTAAATAATCAAAAAATATTTTATACATTATTTTATAAAAAAATTACAATTACGTACTTACTCAATAATAAATAAGAATATATAATTATATATATATATTCAACAAAATACTATCTCTTTTTTTTTTCCTACAGTGCTCAGCTGAACAAAAATTGTACCTCAGCTACTGCATCAAACGATGTCATAAATACAAAAAACAGTGACTACAATAGAAACGGCCGTAGGTTGTCACACCACACCAAAATGTACACATTAACATGAATGCCACGTCTGCAAAAGACGACGTGTCAACGGATATGATCTTTGAGTTTAACGACAACAAATTCTGGATGGCAACACATGTCGTTTCTTACCAAAGCGTGTTTGATTGAGGTCTAGCCCTTTTTAGGGTAACCGACAATACACATAACATACAAACGACATGTTGCTTTATTCTCATAAAAAATGATCTAATAAAAAAACGACATGTTTTGAGAAGTTCAAAATGTTTTTCTTCATGGTTTTTTTGCTTGGAAAACAAAATCAATTTTTTTGACAGAAAAAATCTAATTTATTGCCTATTAAATAATATTAATTAATTAATCGAGTTTCGAATACAATTTGCACTTGTTTTCATATCTTTGTATTAGTTCTATTTTTCGAATTATCTTTTCGTCACTTTATTTTGTTTTTTAAAATTACCTCAACGTTATGTTCATACCAAACAAAAAACCTTTTTTTTCCTTGCTATAATCTTACCTAAAATAATTCGAGGCCTTTTTAGGCGGAGAGTTAAAGAGTGCCTTTTTTTATTTTTAAAATCTACCTTTTTTTAACTTTTTGATAAGAGAAAAAAATACATTATTATTAATAATAAGAGTTTTTTCCTAAAAAAAATAATAATAATAAACCTTTTCTTAGGATAAAAAATCATACCATTTTTTTTAAATGAAAATGGAAATTATCAGTTAATCTTTGCTGAATACACCAGTAGAGTTTGGGAAAGAAAAACGAGTTTTGTTTTACTGAGAATAAAGAAGAAAGAAGACATCTCAATATTCAATAGCAGTCGTTGTGTCCGAGTTTCAGCGGAGGGAGACAACTCACCCACGAGCCTGAAGACCCTAACTCGTAAGCTTTTTAGGATTTTCAACCTCTGTTCTTCGCAATCTCCTCTCTGATTTGCAGGTACCTCTCTCTCTCTCTCTCTCTAGAATTATTGTATCGCAAACTTTTCCTTTTTAGGGTTTTAGATTTCGTTCCTTTCCTTTGTGCCCTAGAAACTCAACAAATCTAGAGGAAAACGATATAATTTTTTCAATATGAATTGAAAATTTTCAACTGAGGTTTCGGAGGAATAGAAAACCTAAAGGACTTTTTACTTTAATTGGATTGTAATTGCTTAAATTTTCATCACTGGAACATTGGTAAGACTATAAATTGTAATGTCTATTCTTTTCTGCTTCTTCTTCTTCCCACTTTTTTCTCGGTCTTCCCCTAATGTCGTGCAACCACAAAGTTTTTAGCCTTTTTTTTTTTTTTTGACGAAGTGATTGGATGCAAGTATTGAAATTTAGAGACTATTAGGGTTTTGAGTGGATTGATGCATCTCTTGACTTAAATCTGAACTTGCAATAGTAACTGTGCTCTTTAATCGGGCCTTTCATTTTCACTTCTTAAATGGTTGGAACTATATACTAAGTGAATTGGGGGTAAAATTTATAAAAAATTTGATTTTTTGGTGTTTGCTTGATGAAATTAGGTTTTTAAATGTCTCTATCTCTCTAATTTTCTTTTTGGGTATTAGACTAATGTGGGACGAGTTTGAATCTTTTATTAGGAGCTTATTTATTTTTTTCCCCTACATCTACTAGGGCTTGTTTGGCGCACCGTATTGTATTGTTTTTTCTGTATATAATACAATAGAATATAATACGATACAATACGGTATGTCAAACATGCCCTTGGGATTTATTCTCTTATTTTTCAAAATTACAACAATTAGGATTTTATGTTTTTCTTTTTTAAAAAAATTTAAATTTGGATTCGATTCGTATATAGGTTAGCATTTATCAGCCTATGAATAAGGCTTGTCTTTGTCATTTAGTTCAGTTTTCTTCATCATTATTATCAAAATAATTCCAGAGCTATTTTATAGTCTTTTTGGTCCTAGCTTCTTGAAAGAGAATAAATTTCATATTTTCTTCTATTTGGCTGCACAGAGACTTAGGGGTCGATTATGTTTCCATTTGAATATTGCTTAAATGATTCAAATTGCATTACTATCTTGTGGATTCTCCTCTTTTCCAACTTTTTCCTTTTTTGAAATCTGGTTGCAGGGTAATTTTTGTCACGTGCATTTTTAGGGCATATGATCTGCCCCGGATGTTTGTCCATTAAGAAAAGAGGAATTAACTAGTTATTTGCTGCTTGAGGTTCCAATGGACTCACCTGAGCACACTCGGAGTTATGTAAAATGGGAGATGGAGGATGGATCAGATGTGAAGAGTGATAGGGCTGGTAATGATGATGATTGGGAAGCCATTAATAAGAGGAAGCACAGGTCAAGTAGGTCACGAAAGTCGGGTAATGGAGAAGAAGCTGAAGGATTAGATGGAAGTGGGAAAAGAAAAAGTAACGGGGACAGAATTGAAGCAAGAAAAAAATCTGGTGGCTCAAGCAGAGCTGATAGTGAGGAAGATGATTACAACTCTAGAAAAGAGTTGTGCAAGCAGGTGAAGAAAAAACAAGAGGAAAGCAGCCTGGAAAAATTGAGCAGTTGGTATCGGGATGGAGAAGTAGAGAACAAGCAATATGGTGGAGATAAGTTAGATGGTAGAGGGAAAAACAGAGCTGAAGAAAGTGAGAGACGAATAATGACCTCAAAGAATCCAGAGCATGAAAGTTCTCAAAGTAGAAGTAAAGTCAAGGAAGACAAGCCACATGACGGAGAGCTAGAAAAGATGCTGGATAGAGATTCCAAGTGTTCAGACAGAAAGGAAAGTGGACGAGAGAAGAGTCATGGTTCTAGTGAGCATACAAGGAGCTCGAGGAGGAGATGGGATGAAACAGAAGTTGTCAAAAAGTCAGAAGATAATAGTTCTGAAAGAGCTGACTTAAGAAGTGGTAAGGACTCTGATCTGAAGTACGAGAGTTCTCGAGAAAAAAACACTTCTAGAAATGAAGCCAGTGAAAGTAGAAGTAGAGGTTTAGATTCAAACAGTGACAAGGGTGCTAAAACTAATAACCGAGAAGAACGAAAAGTTGATGCAGAGAAGAGCAAGAGTAAGGGCAGGTCAGACCCAATAGAAGAAGACAGTAGGGATAGTCCTATCGGTCGTGAAGACAGATTAGGCAGGGAGAAAACTGAGAAGCATAAGCAGCAGAGGTCATCTGGTAGGGATGTTTCTGAAAGCCGAGAGAGAGCCTTTAATGCAGATGAAGATGGGAGTTCGTGGGTAAAAGATAAAGGTTCAAGGGAAGTTGGAAGTGCTAACAGGTCTAGAACTCCTGAGAGAAGTGGGAGGCGTCATCTTGATTCAGATTACTCTGATATGGAATTTGAAAGAAATTATAAGCGGAAGGAACTTGAAAAGGACAGTTTTAAGGATGATCGATCTAAAGGCAGGGATGATAATTGGAGTGAAAGGAGTAGGGACCGAGAAGGTTCTAAAGAGAACTGGAAAAGAAGACAAAGCAGCAGTAATGATAAGGACTCTAAAAATGGGGATGTTGGGTATGAGCATAGCAGAGAATGGGAGATTCCTAGACATGGTCGTGACAGGGGTGACAGTGAAAGACATAATGAAAGGCCTCATGGTCGAACTGGTAATAGAAAAGATGGAAGTAGGGGCGAAGCTGTGAAAACATCCTCAAACTTTGGAATTTCAAGTGAAAATTATGACGTAATTGAGATTCAAACCAAGCCTCTAGATTGTGGAAGAGTAGAATCAGGTTCTAATTTTTCTAGAAGAACAGATGTTGCTCAGCAGTCCGATGGGAAATCAGCCCGTAATGATGAAGAATGGGCATATGCAGAAGATGATAGGGCAAGGACTGATTATGGTTCTGGTCCTCCTAGCGAAGATTTGAAAGAGAGATACATGGATGATGGCACCCCCATACGAGATCTAAATTTAAGGAGGGATGACTGTGATTGGCATGGAGGGAAGGGAAGAGGCCAGAAAGGTATTATGTTTGGTCGCCCTGTTGGTGGCCAAAGTTCTAGTGGTGGATCTCAGCCTCCATATGGAGGCCAGGATCCAGGATCTTTCAATAGAGCTTCTATGCAAGGCATAAAAGGGGGTAGACTTGGGAGAGGAGGAAGAGGCAGGCCTACTGGGAGAGACAGCCAACAGGCTGGAATCCCACTGCCAATAATGCCGTTTGGACCTCTTGGAATGCCTCCACCAGGAATGCAGCCACTTACCCCTAGCATGTCACCAGCTCCAGGACCACCCATTTCCCCTGGTGTCTTCATTCCACCATTTACTCCTGTTTGGCCTGGAGGGCGAGGTGTTGATATGAATATGTTAGCAGTTTCTCCTGGACCATCAGGCCCAAGATTTCCCCCTAATATTGGGTCTCCTGCCAATCCTGCAATGTTCTTGAATCAATCAGGCCCTGGGAGAGGCGGTCCTCCTAGCATGTCTGGCCCTAATTTTAATGCTGCAGGGCCAATGGGTCGTGGAACTCCACCTGATAAAACTCCTGGTGGTTGGGTGCCTTCTAAAAGTAATGGACCCCCTGGTAAAGCTCCTTCCAGAGGAGAGCAAAATGATTATTCGCAAAATTTTGTTGACACTGGTATGCGACCCCAGAATTTCATCAGAGAGCTAGAGCTTACTAACGTTGTGGAGGATTACCCCAAGCTGAGGGAACTAATACAGAAAAAGGATGAAATTGTTGCTAAATCTGCGTCTCCTCCCATGTACTACAAATGTGACCTGAGGGAGTTTGAGCTGTCCCCTGAGTTTTTCGCGACAAAGTTTGATGTCATCCTTGTTGACCCGCCCTGGGAGGAATATGTTCATCGTGCTCCTGGTGTGGCTGACCACATGGAGTACTGGACATTTGAAGAGATAATGAATCTTAAGATTGAGGTAATTGGTTCCAAAATCTATTTGTACTATCATCTTTAAGAATTTCAAGTTGACATTTCTTCCCATATCTTTCACGTTCATTTGATGATGGGAATACTGGCAAGCCTTTTTCCCTTGCCTCACTCTGCCAAGTGTTAAAACAATACTACGTTATTTGGTTTCATGTGATATCTGGTGTCTTGAATTGATATTATTGAGCATTTGTGTGGATATCTTATGTCATATGTGCTCTTTCCTTTTTTAGTTATAATCTATGACTAATTAATGCTATTTAAATATAATTGCTAGGACTGGCGTTCTTCCTTTCACATGTCACTCGGATAACTGATTTTTTTGTCCTTTTGTTCACAGGCAATAGCAGACACGCCTTCTTTTATTTTCCTCTGGGTGGGTGATGCTGTGGGACTTGAACAGGGCCGTCAATGTCTAAAGAAGGTGTTTAATCAGGCCTTTAGGACTTTGATATGCTTGTAGATTTTCATCTTCTGTGAGCAAAATTTAAATATGTGTTTGTTACTCAATTATTTGTTATAATGTTGCAGTGGGGATTCCGAAGGTGTGAGGATATTTGTTGGGTAAAGACAAATAAAAATAATGCAACTCCAGGGTTGCGGCATGACTCTCACACTCTCTTTCAGCACTCAAAGGTTAGCTTCTGATGTCTTGTGGATATGTGTAGCTTCATTGATGACCTCCCCCTTTTTTTTTTGGTTGCATATTTTTTCCAAAGTTTCTGCAAAAATAAAATAGAACTAAATAAAAAATAAAAAGCGTTATTTTTAAAAGCTTATTATGTTTTCAATTTAATGTAGGAACACTGCTTGATGGGCATAAAAGGCACTGTTCGTCGCAGTACCGATGGTCATATAATTCATGCTAACATTGATACGGATGTAATTATTGCCGAGGAACCACCTTATGGTTAGTATCTTCATTCACGTTAATTGCTGTAGTAACCTTTTGTTTCCTTTCTTTGGATGACACTCGTTGAAAAAATTGGTAATAGTGCAATCGCTTTCCTGCAAAAAATTTATTTCAACTGCAAAATTGTGGGAAACTGGTTGTTGTGACACCTTGATCTCAGTTTCCTTCCTTGTGTAACAATTAATTGTGGACTGATGAAATGAGCACTTACTAAAAGTTTTATGCCATTGAAAGTGCAGGCTCAACTCAAAAGCCTGATGACATGTATAGGATAATTGAGCATTTCGCCCTCGGCCGTAGGAGGCTTGAGCTTTTTGGTGAGGATCACAATATTCGGGCTGGCTGGTTGACCGTTGGTAAAGATTTGTCCTCGTCAAATTTCAATGCTGAGGTACAAGATTGTGCACGCATGCTTGACACACAAGATTTCCATTTTTTTTCTTTTTATTTTTTTCTTGGAATTTCCAGTACCTTTTTTATTTTAAGTTGTGTGTGCGTGCTTGTGCGGGGTAATGAGAGAAATTTCCATTACTGTTCTTAAACAAAATGAAAATCATGCTCCTTACAGAAAGAGGGGGAGTTAAAGAATCATGATACTAATTTATATATTGTATGTCGAGCATTATCAAATGTCATCTTGTGCAGGTTTAGAAATAAGCCTGTCGCTGTTTCAACCCAGGATGTGAACCTTTTTAATGATTGTTTTTTCTAAATTACTTTCGCTGGTTTTTTGTAACAAGGTCTGACTTGCATTTGCCTGATGATCCAGGCCTATACCCGGAACTTTGCTGACAAAGATGGAAAAGTGTGGCAAGGAGGGGGAGGGCGGAACCCACCTCCGGAGGCGCCTCATCTTGTTGTAACGACCCCTGACATAGAGTCTCTTAGGCCCAAATCACCGATGAAAAACCAGCAGCAGCTGCAGCAGCAACCGTCAGCATCAATTTCTCTGACAACAGCTAATTCTTCCAATAGACGAGCTGCTGGAAACTCGCCTCAAAATGCAACCGCTTTAATTATGAACCAAGAAGCAGGTTCCAGTCTGTCAAATCAAGCTCCTTGGGCTTCACCAATGGAGGATTTCAGAGGTCGAGAGGGAAATTTTCCTACGGATGATAAGATTTTTGATGTCTATGGCTACGGCGGGGGGGTAAATGGAGAGTATCTGGATTTTGAGTCCCACAGACAAATGAATTTGTTGTGACGAGGCACTTGGCACAAAATTGTGCTGCAATGTAACATGTAATTTTTTTTCTCCTCTATATCATAAATGAAAAAAGAAAGAAAATAAATTTAGTTCCCATGAGTACATCCTCAGTGGTACCGCTTGCTGTTTGCTTGCTCCGCCCGGTTTATATTCGTTTTGTTCCCCCCGCCTGTTCATTTTCTAGGACTTAGCATCATAATTATACTAAATAATTAATAATTGGCAATGAATTTAATAATATTAGTAATTAAATGATTTATCAAATAATCAAGTAATTAGTAATTATTAATTAAATATGCTAAAGAGCCCCTAAAAATAAATAAATAGTGGCCGAAATTTTACAGTCAATACAATCATATCCGAGCATCTATCAAAAAACAATCCATATCTGAGCATGGATCTAATGATTTCTCCATCGTAGGTGCCATTGTCATTTGGGAAATCTTGTGTAAAAAAATGATTTTACTAGATTTAATGTTTGAAAACGTGCACTACTAGTGAGAGTCCTCACCAGATAAAAAACCCTAAAATTTGCATAGTTCATGGTTTAGACTTTAGAACTGATATTTTTCCTCACCATTCCAAATTGCTATATAATTGTAAATTGAGGGCCAACAATTATGCTTTTGAAATGAACATCTTTGTGAAGATCCAAAGGATCTTAACTTCTGAAAATTTTGGGACCCTTTACGTCTTTATGGGAAAAATAAGTGTTTACCACAAATGGATTCGAGAAACACCCAAAACTTGTCATTGATATCTTCACGAAAGTTGGAATCTCTAACAAACTCTACAGCTCTAAACTTAAAATTGCGAAAAGACAACAATCCGAGTGTAGACTTTTCTTAAGCTGTTTCTTCCTGTTCTTGTGAGGTCTCATGTCTCGCTACCGGGAAAGATGGGACTGGCTAAAATGAACGCCCTTTAGATGTATTGATCTTCTGGACACTTTGATTATAGGTTGCGGTGCTGAAGGGATTTTCAACTGGCAGCTTCCTTGACAGTAGCTGCTGGAGATGATTTCTGTTCTTGCCCTTGCTCTTGGGAACTAGCTGCTATCGGCTGCTGGTCTCCAGCTTCTAAGTTCTCCCCTGCGTTATAAGTGCCGTCTGCAGAGGAAACGCCGTCTGCAATAGGTGAATCATGATATTTGTACAGTGTGTTAGTGTCTTGTCACACATAACGCATCGAATGTGTTTCTAGGAAGACTGACCTTGAGAGTTGGTTTCAGCTTCAAGCTGGCTTTCTGACTGCAGGTGGTGTCTGTCCTCGCTGTTGGGCAGCGGCTGCTTTTAGCTGCTCTTCGGTAACTTTTAAGTGCTCCTCACTGGTGTAAGCATTGTTTTGGGTTGAACTGCCATCTGCGATAGAAAACAACAAAGTTCCAGATCTCTTCACAAGAAGGGGGATAGATATAACTATAAAAAGTGCAAGTGGGAAACAAAATTGATGCGGATGAGTGCCATTGACACGATTGTTAATGAACCAAAAGTTGTGACTTCATCACTTGATTGAAAACAAAAACCAATAAAAAGAAGAGAAAATATCCTATGAATCACCATTGGTGATGAAGTCACCGGTGTTGGCGCATCAAAGTGCCACATAATCATGTGAGACCTAGTAATTTCTCTTTTCGCCATGTGAAAGTTCCTATTCTACACTTCTACTGTCACAAGTGTGGTGCTAGTGATGTGCAGTGCTCAAAGAAGATTACAAAAGACTGCTTGTGTCACTGGGCAGTACACTGAACCCCACTGAAAGGTCTAACCGCAATGGAAAAGTATTAGATTATGTACACATTTAAGATATTATTGGTTTAACTTCTTGCTTGTAGATAGACTAAAGAAAGGTAAAATCTTGTGAGAAATATAAATATATATCAATGTAAAGAAATAAAAGAGACAACAGTACAATAATTTGAAGCTTAGAGCTTCCAAAATACGGTACAAGAAATAGAAACAATGGGCTAAAATTTCAAAGAATCTCATTCAGTCCTTCCTAGCATCTTTTGCTTTTAAGCATTGTTCTTGAAGCCAATAACAACTAAACTTTCAGGATGTCGCTTTGATTATTACAAGCATGCAAAAGATACTAAATAATACATAAATGAAGCAGCCACTAAGTACCAGCCACGTTTTAACACCACCCTAAATATTTCAAGAGAGTCTATATCACTCACTGGGGTCAGCAGCCATCTGGTTACTGAAAATTGATTGAAGGCTGGAAGGGTTGGTTTTGTTGTCTACTGGTGGGGTTGAACTTGAAATTTCATCCAAACCAATCTCCTTTTCAAGAGTGCTCTTGAATTCCCTAGAAACTTCCTACATGGAAATATACAGATTACAGCCATGAATAACACATTCAAAAGCAAATGCTTTATTATATGTAGCTACCTGAAGTTCTCTAATGGTGGGTTGAAAAGCACGCAATGTCTTCCCTAGACTCCTGGCAACCTGCGTCGGGGTAAAATTTTAAGAGATGTCAAAATGTTTAGTACAGTCACTAAATATAAATTTCTTAGAAGAAATCTCAAAATCTTGATAACTAGACTCTCACACAGATTGTCACATTCAAAGATAGTCTGTCTCTTTGTGCATTCGACTATCAACATAGTACTTCAAGATGTATTTACAAGATGATGCTACAATTAACAGTTCAGTCTTGACTGCAATGAAGTGCCATAAACAAATTTAAAGCCAACAAACCTAAATAGCTCTCCAATTCCAAAGATTAAGAGAGCCATAGCCCATACTCTTTGAGATGTATAAATAAAGGGATATTCTGTTGTAGAGTATGAAAAAAAAACAAAAAGAAAGAAAGAAAATCACACACACACATGCTCACTGTTGGCAGAGCAAAATCTGTTAAAGTATGATACTTTAATGGCACTTGATGAAAATTTGACAAGTAAAACCTATGTTCGACCGGTATTGCAATTTTTCCCTACCTAAGAAAGAATTCTCCCACCTAAGTAAAGATGGATATTGCATTCAAAGACATTCCACAACTTTCAGGGTGGGTCAAATATAAACTTCTTGTCATCTCGCAAATGAAATTCAAACCTACAGCTATGCTCAATGAAGTTGCACATCAATTTATTCTCCAATTCCGTAGGAACCTTACTCCTTTCCAATAGCATAGTAACATCTACCTACATTCAGTTTTTTTTCCCCTCTTTCATAGATCGAGATAATTTTTTTTTTTTTAATAAAAAAAATTGCCCCTAACAATCACTCTAAAGAAGCATAAATCATAAAGCAGTCTAGTAAATCACACAAATTTAACACAAAACAACATAAACAAGAGTCCTTAAAAAAAAGGAAAAAAAAAAAGGAAGCTAAACCAACCTCAGCAAGACCTTTGGGACCAAAGACCATCAAAGCAACCACACCAATCACCAGAGCCTCAGGAGCTCCAACTCCAAAGAGAGATGCATAAGCCACCCTATCTTTACACTTCTTCTTCTCTGCAACAACCATCATAACAATTAAAAATTACTAAAAATTTATCCAACACCCACCAAAAATGAGCCAAGGACAAGGAAAAAAAGCAACTTGAAGATTAAGAGAAAAAAAACCCATAAACCCAAACTAGAAAAACTACCCAATTTCAAAGATCTCCAGGTCACTGAGACACCCAGATGCTTCAAACCACTCCATGGTGAGAAAGGACCGAGACAAAGTCGAAGTCTTGCGGTTTTGGGGTTCAAACTTAGAGAAGAAGAAGATAGATTGTTGAAGATGGTTAGTTTTGTTGTCGTTGAAGACGACGAACACAGACATGTCGTAGCTCGAATTGCCGAGGAAGCCATGATCGCATTCACGATTGAATTTGAGGTCATTTTCAGATTTTTAAGGCGTTTTGAGCCGTGTGCTTCTCATTTTTGTTGCTGTCGGAACCATTTTTTTAATTATCCAAAATTAGTAAGAAGCTGAAATTTTTTTTTAAAAAAAAAGGAAACAAAAAAGAAAAGAAAAAGTCAAGTTCAATTAGGACACAAATTGGTCTCAAATGTCCACTGCGCCTCGCCCAGATATGAAAATGCGTTTCATGTCATCTTCTGATTATGGATCATTACAGTAAGCCCAATATTGTGTTTAATGGGCCACTGGGTGGGCTTTTCTGTCTATTGGGCTCATCTTTTTATGTAACATGGGCTATGGCCAATCTTGGGCTTCACAGCATGTCAATAATGAGCCTTTTAGAAAGCCCAATTGTTTAGTCACGATCAAAGCAAATGAGTGTGGTGATGACTGTGACCTTGATGGGGCTACTAATATTATTGTCAAAAAAAAAAAAAAAAGGGATTGCAGTTGCATGCAGCTGTTTCGCTTTTGCACTTATCCTCAGAGGATGCCAAAGAAATTATTATTATTTTTTGTTAGAAAAAGGTGTGGGATCTTAAAATTTTGAATAATAATAAAGAATTTCTATAAATAAAAATGATAATAATATTAATAATATTTCGTGGGATATATTAAAAGCTTTTAGATGAACTCCCACCTACTTGATAGCTTGAACACGTGGTGTGCTGGTTTAGCTTTTGGCTTGTGGGACCAAAAAACCACACCTAAAGCCATCCCATTAGGGGGTCTGCTAATGAAGTATCCAGTGGTTGCACCTCCTTGTGGGCCCCATACCTTTTTTATTCTAGTTATGACTTTACAGAGTTATAAAAATTAAAAAGATAGAGAGGTAGGAAAAAGAAAAGATCATTTTATCATAATTCTCAACTTTAATAGCCCATCATTCAGTGAAACATCCGTGTAAAAAGTTCAAAAGCTAACCTGTGAAAAAAACTATTTTAAAATCCTAGAGAATCAATATTGGTCCGGCTGCGTTTGGATTCAAATAAGACTTTATTTGGTAGGAGTGAAAAAAAAAAAAAAGGAAGAATGATGAGCTATAGTTAACTCTTTGAGCGTGATTAAATGGGATTTTTTATATATTGAAAAATGTCTGTAAAAAGCCATAACAACTTTTGTTAGGAAAAAAAATTGCGTCATTTCAGCTCTATCAATTAGTTGATGAATATTGAATTGTTAACTTGTAAATGATTTTAAGCACTTTTTTATGGATTTCTAACCCAAAACCAGTGATGCTACGACCACATCAAAGAACGTGGGATAAGACTTGAATGACCAATCAACTTTTTTTTTTTGGTATTTACCCTTTAAATCTATTGTTTTCCTCAATATTTGACATATTGTTATACTTTTTTTTTTGGGTTGGACAAAATGTTTTCCCTACAAAACTATCTTCTTTTCTGCTCTACGTTTGACATATTTTCATACTTTTTTTGTTGGTTTTTGGGTAACAAAGTTTATCATGTTATCCCTCAAAAAAAAAAAAAGGTTCATCAAAACATCTTTAGCAAGTATTTCACAAATTCAAGCTTGTTAAAGCACATTAAATCAGACATTATTTCAAAAACTGCACGTTCAGATTCCATGCACTAGTGCATTCATAATTTTTAAAAACGGGTGATAACTTTAAATTTCAGCAGTGAATTTTAAAACTAAACTTTATTAGATCACATCCACCTCTTTTCATTTGCATTCACTAACAAAAAATAAAGACAATATGGAAGACTGAACAACATATTTGTTTCCATTTGTACTAATAAATTTTGATCAGATCACGCACGTGATTACAATCAAACCAAATCTTAGCCTGATATCATGTCAAGAATTTTGCAAATTAATTGGCCCTTTAGTGCCATGAAAAAATAGCCTCTATTTTCTGGTTAAAACAATATATATATATATATATGTATAAAATAAATAATCATGGCTTTGAACTCATGAACTGTGTGATACAACATTCCTACTAACTTGCACACATGCACATTAGAAAAAGGTAAAAGCGTAGAGACACAAACAATTTTTCAGTTAAAAATATTATAAAACTTTTATATATTATAACAAAAATAAAAAAATTATTATAATATAAAATTTTTATATATTATAATGTCTATAATTTTAATCAATAATTTTAATAATCAAACATTTTATAAACACATACTGAGAAAAAAAAAAAAAAAAGGTGAACTTGGGTGATGGATCACTAAAAAGTGACTTTGAGACGTTAAAAGGTAGGAGTTAATGAAAAGCAACTTTTTTGAGGGACAGAGAGAGAGGGCGGAAGGAAAGAGTAATGAGGCCAAAGAGAAGAGGTTGAGATATCATTATCAGAAAGCAAAAGGATAATTGGCTGAAAGAGAACCACCCGTGCAAGTGTTTTCTTTTCTTTTCTTTTCTTTTTTTTACTTGTATATTTGCTAGAAAAATAAAAAGATAGAGAGAAAACGGAAGAAAAAAATTTGAAAATATAAATAAGAAAAAAAAAGAGAAAAGAAAATGAAAGAAAAAAAAAAAGAAAAGGAAAAGGAGGGGGAGAGAGAGAGAGAGAGGGCGTCACTGTCTCACGCACGAGGGGTGCGCACAAAAACCCATTGAATACAAAGTAGATGTGGACCTGCACACGTGCACACCTTTGACGAATGAAAACACGGAAAAGTTTTTGCATTAAAAAAAGAGAAAGTAACAACAGAAAACGAAGAGAAAAACAAGGAGTAATCCTTAAAAACACCTTTTGACGGAAACGCCCTTATAATTACACAAATTTACAGAGTAGTATCTCTTTTATTTTATTTTTATTTTTTCTTTTAAGATTAAAAAGTTGTTGCTGAAGTTACACAAAGAAGACTTACACATGAACCGTCCATACTAAAACGTGCATACGTTATGCTCTTTTATCCTTATTTTCCTTGTTTTCTGCCAGAGAGATTTCTATACGCTATTCCAATCATTACTCTTGAAGTCTTCAGAAGGGTGAAAAAACCATGATAATTTTTTTTTTCAAAAATAAAATGAGAATTTTGCAGTACAGTAAAAAAATATATATCGATGAAAAGAGTTCATATCATCTAATCAATTTTTGACAATGCCATAATTATGAGTTGTCAATCTTCTAGAAATTCAGTTAATGTGATATGTTTTTAATTAAAAAACTATATATTTACGGGTGTTATTGCACATTTCTCTTTTTATAATTGATGTTATTTCTCCGGAATGTGTATATCTAAAAAATTCAATTTGGTAGTTGGAGAACCATTTTGAGGAATGTTATAAAATGAACCCAGATGGTTGAAATTTGTTGAAATACATAGCTTGTTTTATTAGCAAAAAAGAGAATTCAAAGATATATGTATATATACATGTATATATTTGAATTAGATTGTAAAGAATTTTTATGAACCATAAATATTGTGTACCAACAACGTTGACATCTATTTTCATGAAAGAAACTACTAATTTTGGAAGTAATTTTCAAGATTTAAACAAATAGTTTTAACAAAGAAAAAAGTTGTAAATAAAAAAGGAATAAAAAAAGATTTTTTTTTGTTTTCCCAAAAAAAAAAAAAAACTATATTGCAAGGTGCAAACGAATCCAAGTGTGTTTTTGCAATGAATATCTTCATTAGATTTGGCTCAATTGAGTAAATTCCAATTTGTTGGATTGGTTGATAAATTTATATCCCACCCATAATAGGCGTCTACCAAAATTGTCCTTATCCCAAGTTGCGTACGGCATGCTATTTCCAAGTGATATGATCATCATAATGCCAAGTGCCTAAAAGCCTAGAACTAATACGATAGATCTTACATTACTCATTAACGGCCACGATTGCTTTGTCAAAATTACTTTTCTACCCCTGTAGGACCCAACCAAACAAATACAATCACGAGGGTCATGCTTGGGGATATATATGGTGGTACAAATAGAAGGGGAAAAGAGAAAGTAGGAACTTTATTAATTGTATGAAAAGAACAAGATCACGAGAGTCTCACACCGCACCTGGTTCATGGGTCTCTGCATTAATAGCCACCGTTTTTTTTTTATTTTATCATACACTTTGTGGCATGATGGTATATCCCGGCTAGGATTAGGGGCAATTATGTCAATTCGAAAGTTGATTTAATTTTTAAATATCTTTTACAGTGGCTGCTTTTTTTTTTAAAACAAGACATGGTATTGCTATTAGGCGTTTGAACCATGAAGACGCATAAAAATAAGGCGATTTAATGCAAAAGCACACCACAAAACTAATGCTTTAAGGAAAAATAATTACACAAAAGAAAGAAAGAAGACTAGTAATAATGAAATTGTGGGAAATAATAATTGGTGGGTCCCAATTATCCTTTGGAGATGACGCGGCAACATTTTGTTGCGAAAAAAGGAGAAACCGGAGCATAAAGACTTGAGGAGAACCACACCAAAGAGAGAGAAAGTTAAGAGAGAGAGAGAGAAGGTTAGTTAAAAAAGGCTTCCTTTTTAGTCGCAGTTGTTTTCTTTCATATTTTCTTATTTCTTCTTCTTCTGCTTTGCCATTTTGCTGAAGCCAGAACGGAGCACTGAAGAAGAAGAAGAAGAAGAAGATTCGGAGCCCAAAAAAAATACGATACCCTGATCCATATGTTCTGCGAATCTCGCCGGAGAATACACCGGTAATAGCCTTTGTAGCCGGCGGTGAAAGTCGCCGCTGCTGCTGCCGCCGTAGGGGGAATTCGATACTTGGAGACCGAGGAGTTTTGATTTATTTTCTTTTCTTTCTTTTGTTGTCGGATCAAAATCGGAATCGGACGATGAGAACCGTTAACAACAGCGTTGAGACGATCAACGCTGCCGCCACTGCTATCGTCTCAGCCGAGGCTCGGGCCCAACCCGCCACCGTCCCTGTAACTCTCTCTCTCTTTCTCTGTCTTTTGCCGCTTCTGTTTGTGTATACGTGTTTGTATATACGTGTGTATGTATTGAGTTTTTGTGTTATTTTAGTGTTTTCGGTTCTGTTTTGATGAGTAGAAAAAGTAGGATCTTGACTTTTGATGTTCTTCTTTTTGCTCGAATTACGTTTTTCTGAGCGGTGTTCGGTGTTTTTGGTGGAGAATTAGGCTTCGAAAGCAAATTACTTTCTGGATTGGTTTCTTCTTTTTGTCTTTTTTGGATTTTATTTTATTATTATTTTTCCCGTTAAGTTGCTTTCCTGTTGTGTTTGGTTGCTCAGAATCAAGGGAAATGACGGAAAGGAGAAATAAATCTCTTGGATTTAACTAATTATAACTCTTTGGTTATTTTATTCAGCTATAGATTTGTCGAGAATTTGATTTTTATATCACACAAAATTTCAACTTTTTCCTCTCAAAAGTGATACCTTTTATTCGAATTCAACCAAGAAATAGTTCTTGGTACCGAATTTAACTCTTGATTTATAGGCTATTTGCTTTCTGGTTATGTATATTCCGGCTTGAACAAGTTAGGATGGTATTAGATTCTGTATTCTGAAGTGATAATTTTCATTAGAACATCTGGGTTTCGGGTATTCTACATATAGAAAACAGATGTTTCTTGTCGTTACGCAGTAACCCTCTGCAGATTTTTTCTGTGAATAATCCTACTAGAAAAAGAGTTTAGTATAAGTTTGGAACTTGAATTTAGGGGTAATGAATTGGCATGGGAAGAAGAAATTAAATTGGTCGTATGACGCGTTACCCTTCTAACGCCTCACCCTTATCTTGTCCCCGGGGACCGTAGTCATAGAGGTGGTCCTTTTCGGATGGGGTACCATAATAATGTCCACCTACAAACATTTTTAGGAATATTCACTTTCAAGTTGAATAATCCATTAACTTTGAGCCAATTTCACATGTCATGTTCGAGGAGAAGGGTGCATGTGCCTTACATCCCTCGGTTATTTGGACCCAAAACATTTGTGGAGCCTGAAATTAGCTATAAAACAGTGAACTACCTTTATGTCAAGTTCCATATCTTCACGTGGAAACATGACATTATCTTCTGATGCAAAATTGATGTCTTTTTTTGTAACTTTACAAAAACACTTAATAATTATCTTGGATGTTTTCTCACTAACTTTTTTAAGCACTTTACTGTGGATTTTTTTAAGCGTGCCATGAAATCTCTATGCTGTTCCATTGAAGGCAGAATTCTTCACCTTTTTTCCCCCTCTAGCCAATGCCTTTTAAGCATTACCTGTTAGCTTTCCGATGTAATTCAACTAAGCTCTGTTCCTGTTGATGAGGGCTATAGAACCGCCTTCATTTTTTAAGGTGGCAAGAATTTGACAATTTCTTACATATGTAGCCTTGTACTGACAATGTTGATGCAAATGCTTTCCAAGCATCACCTGTTAACTTTTCAGATATAATTCAACTAAGCTCTGTTCCTGCTGCTCAGGGATATATGATAGATAGCTTTTATTTTTTGAGGTGGCGAGAATTTGACAATGTCTCATAGACTGACAAAGTTGATTATAAATTTATTTGAAGGTTGTTGTTTGTGTTAAAAATAGAGATTTAAAGAGGTTATGATAGTGAAGTATGATACTCTGTAGCTTTGGTTTCATTGATGGATATAAGCCTTTGACAATCCTATGATTGAGTTACCTAAACAATTCACTTAACATCATCTATTAGCTTTGTGTTCCTAGCTTGAGAATGAAACAAATGTTGCAAAAATTCCGAGTAATTGACATGTTTCTTTTTCACCATTTTGCTGCAGAAACGGAGATGGGGAAGCTGCTGGAGCCTGTACTGGTGTTTTGGATCACATAAAAACAGCAAGCGGATTGGTCACGCCGTACTTGTTCCTGAACCAGTGTTGCCAGGTGCTGCAGCCCCTGCAGCTGAAAACCAAGCACCTGCAACAGCCATTGTTCTACCCTTCATTGCCCCTCCTTCTTCTCCTGCGTCTTTCCTCCAATCAGATCCTCCTTCTGCTACACAGTCCCCAGCTGGACTTTTGTCCCTCACTTCCCTTTCCATCAATGCCTACTCTCCTGGTGGACCCACATCGATTTTTGCTATAGGTCCCTATGCATACGAGACCCAATTAGTCTCACCACCTGTGATTTCCACTTTCACCACTGAACCATCCACGGCTCCTTTCACTCCTCCACCTGAATCCGTTCAACTCACCACACCTTCATCCCCTGAAGTGCCATTTGCTCAGCTTCTGACATCTTCATTGGACCGAACTCGGCGGAACAGTACCGGTGCCAACCAGAAGTTTTCAATCTCTCATTGTGAGTTTCAGCCTTATCAGCTGTACCCCGGAAGCCCAGGTGGCAATCTCATATCCCCAGGATCAGTGGTCTCAAACTCTGGTACATCTTCACCTTTCCCTGACCGACACCCAATTCTTGGGTTCCGTATTAGTGAAGCCCCGAGGATTTTGGGGTTTGAGCATTTCACCACTCGGAAATGGGGTTCAAGGTTGGGTTCTGGTTCTTTGACCCCAGATGGTGTGGGGCTCGGTTCAAGGCTGGGGTCTGGCTCTTTGACCCCAGATGGCTATGGGCTGGGTTCAAGGCTTGGTTCTGGGTCTATGACCCCAAACGGTCCAGGACTTGGTTCCATGTTGGGTTCTGGAACTTTGACACCTGATGGTTTATTGGTTGTTTCTGGAGATAGTTTTCTTCTGGAGAATCAGATATCTGAAGTGGCATCGCTTGCCAACTCAGACAACGGATGCCAAAATGATGGATCAGTAGTTGATCACAGAGTGTCATTTGAGTTGACTGGAGAAGATGTTGCACGTTGTCTTGCAAATAAATCAAGAACTGCATCAGAGTCCTTGGAGGATTCAATAGCCGAATGCCCGGCTAAAAAAGATGGAATATCAACCGATAGCGTTGGTAATTTCAACGATCAGCCGTGTGTTGAGGAAACTTCCAACAAAACGCCTGAGAATGTTTGTCGAGAAGGGGAGGATTATCATATCTATCAGAAGCATAGATCCATCACACTTGGTTCAATAAAGGAGTTCAACTTTGACAACACGAAAGCAGACGTCTCAGTTAAACCGACCATCGGCTCTGAATGGTGGGCAAATGAGAAAGTGGCTGGGAAGGAAGCAAAGGCCGGTAACAGTTGGAGTTTCTTCCCAATTCTGCAGCCTGGGGTCAGTTGACAAATAGAGAAAAAAAGACTTTGAAACAATGAAATGGATTTGCAATGGTAAAACCACTAACCCTTTCTGTTGTAAAATCTAGAGGGAGAGAGAGAGAGAGAGAGAGAGTACAATTTTGAAGACACAGCTTGGTAAAATTGGGATCAATTTATTTGATGAATGAAGTGCAGCAGCAGTTAGAGAAGAGCTTCTGAATGTTTCGTGACCCAAAGACACGATGCAGAAAGGAGATATAGCTTGTAGGATTTGCTAGTGTGAGTAGTGATAGCTAAGCTAGCGCATTCTTTACAATTTTCCTCCCTTATGTTACAGCAAAAGGATAGCGTTTCAGTATAGTGTTTTGTTGTGGGCTAGATTTTCTTGTAATGTGTACAAAAAAAAAAAAAGTTAAAAAATATTCTCCACATAATAGTACCTCTGACTTCTGAGACGAAGATCGTCTGATGAGAATCTATTTGGGAACCATGTGTTACAGGCCTGTTTCAGAGTTTTGACTTCTAATCTCAGATCTCCATGTTAAATCTTCAGAGCCTGGTCTGGGAACAAGCTGTTTACTGCAAAAAAATATACTGACTAGTGGACCAGGCTTTTCTAAGAGGACACTCCATATGAAGAGTCTGTTATGGGTTTTAATTTGGGATAATGTCCTTCCAAAGAAACAAAAAAACGTGTGGGGGAACATGGACCGCATTTAAGTTTTGATAAGCGTGGAAAATTTCACACTTTTTCATGAATGTTTTGAGTACCATTCATTATAAGCTCTTGGTTCCAACCACTAGGGAAATAGTATTATTCTTTAAGGACTAACTACAGTTGTTAAATCAGTGAGAATTTAGTACTAACGTCCTTGAATTATGTAGGGTGTACATTTTTTGACCGGTATAGAAAATAAGGCTAATTATGGATTACATTATTGCCATTTAATGGTTGGTGCCAGCAGTATCTTATGCTGGCTAAGAGATAAGCCTCAATAATGTCAATCATCATATCATATATATATATAACGGCCAAATCTCGTGTCCCTGTCCTTTCGACTTTGCCCCCAATACATATACTACAACCGTGACAGAAGAAATAGGCTGTGGTAGCATATGGGCTTTTCTCAAACCATGAGAGATTCGGAGACCTTATTGGAAAAAGATAATAATAATACTGATAAATTGTTATATTTAAAAGATAGCGTAAAAAAAAAGCGTTTATTATATAGGTTTGATTAAACTGTAACACGTGAGAACTTTATATTGTTTATGATTTAAACTCATGAGCTTAAACTCATTTGCCAAACCAGGGACATTTTTGCTGTAACTTTGAGGCTTATCTGTGAGAAATTAGTTTTCAGTCTTCTGTTCTTTAGTTTCAAAAAATGTAACGTTAAATAAAAACAAAAAAGAAACTATTGCATAACAGGGAATGGAACCGCTGTCTCACAGATAAAAACCCTGCATGTTAGCTACGTGGAACAAGGTGAATACACAAGATATTACCTACATTATATACATATATATATTAATAATTTTTATACTTGTTATATATACTAATAATTTCTATATACCATACATAAAACTTGTCATATGATTTGCCCCGACACGTCATGTCGTTGTTGACACAAATGTTTCGTCACGTTTCTTCGTGGCAATCCTCATGAACAACTGTTCTTACAATGGTTAGACTTTTTTGTTTTAATTCATATAATTGTTACTTACCCTGATGCGTTTACGACAGCAAATCGAGTTTGTTTGCCCTGTTGTACAAGAAAACAATGTAGGACTTCTCAACTTTCACTTAACCTGCTATGCAGCAATTTGGAATGGTCAGAATTGTTTCATAATTTCTTATTATTAATACAGGTTTAAGTAGTTTTCACAGATGTACGAGTCAAAAAAGAGTTTAATGTACCTAAACAAAATGTGAGCCACTAGGAAGATATTTTTGTTTTCTTTAAGTAAGAAGGGGAAAATGAGGTTTGAAGTTGTTCTATGAGAAAAACCCAATTTGACTAACTGCAAAAATAATTAATTCCCATAATTGCCAAAGCTAAGTTTTGAAGAAAAGTTGCTAATTTCCAATGGGGGAAATGCATGAAATTTGAAAATATCAGGGGATGATAGTCTCATCAAATATGTTTTCATGTAAAAAAAAATGTGAAGTTTATTGGATAAACATAATACTTGTACATAACATGCCTAACTTGAATCCCAATTTATTGGAATCTAAAAGTTTAGTCAGTAATGTTTAGTGACATGCTCAAAATACTAGTATGCCAAGTTGAGAAAGAAACTAGCTTTCCAATCATATTCCAAGACATAAAAAGGGATAAATACTCTCTATTAAGAAAATTTGTGGATGAAAATGGGGAAAAAAAGTGTGATATGAGTCTCACAAGAGGATGGTGTTACATTTTGCTAAGAAGAGGCTTATATTACTTGGACCATTTTAATGTTTCAATAAATAGGTTTATTGGAGAAAATAACGACTTTTTGATATCCAATACTTTATAAATAACTTTTGCGTAAATGAGGTGTGTGTCACTATTTTTATTACATCTATTGTATTTTACCATTTTTTACTCTTTTATTTGATTCATATAATTTTTTCAAGCTAAAAAGTCAAAACACCTTTAAGTAAGTACATATTTGCCTAATTTTAACTTGAAATATTTACAAAAATAATGTATTTATATTTATTGAAAATAGTAGCCTTTAAACTTTGTTATATGAAAGTCCTTAAAATTAAAAAACAATACGACATAATTGGTATTTTTCAACTGGTTGATAACTTTTTGTCGTCGTATCAAAACAAACTCATAATTATTACCCTGTTGTTCACATTTTCACATTCAATTATAAGCTTATATATCTAATCCTAATCAAATATGTCTCTCCCTTAATTTTTAATTTTTCTTTATTAATTTAAGTGTCTTATTTATAATTTTATAGATCTAATCAAATGTTCTCTCTCCCTTAATTTGGCATTCCCCTACTTAGTAGATCTCTAATGTAATTAATTAAAAAGAGTTTGGTGCCGCACATGTTGACATCCAATAATTCAGGAAAGTAATTTTCCTTTTCAACGATGTGACCTTTTGAGAAAAACCAACAGTTACAAAACCAAGCAACTGGGAACACATGTCACAGTTTGTCTTCTGCCAAATTCCACTTGACTCGTTAGCTCTAACACACCATCATGAGATTTTCAATCTTGAGAAAAACCAACAGTTACAAAACCAACCTCTTATATTATATATATCCCCCTCTTCCTATTTCACATCCATGAGATTGCCTTGAAAACAAGATTGAAAATCCCACCATCATAAAAACCTCAAAAGCCTTCAATCCTTCACCCCAAAAAAAAGAAAAAGTTCATTCAATTTAGTCCCCACTTTTTTGGTCCTCCTATCCACTGGGGCAAAAGAAAAAAAGCCCTGCGCTGATCCACTCCAATAGCTACAGTGAACATGAATGCCATATAAATACACATAAAAAGAGCTACAAAAATCTCAACCGCTACAACTACGGATAGTTTTCTACAGAACCCAATACAAAAATGGCTATGGCGTCCACTGTAAAGGTGGTTTTAGGCTCAATAGCGTTCGGGATATTCTGGGTAATGGCTGTTTTCCCATCAGTCCCATGTCTTCCCATTGGCAGAACCGCAGGGTCTCTCTTAGGCGCCATGCTGATGGTGATCTTCCGAGTCTTGTCCCCTGACCAAGCCTACAACGCCATAGATCTCCCAATAGTCGGCCTCCTCTTCGGCACAATGGTCGTCAGCGTCTACCTCGAAAGAGCCGACATGTTCAAATACCTCGGCAAATTGCTCTCATGGAAGAGCAGGGGAGCCAAGGACCTCCTCTGCAGAATCTGCCTCATTTCAGCAGTCGCCAGCGCGCTCTTCACCAACGACACCGCTTGTGTCGTTCTCACGGAGTTCGTCCTAAAAGTCGCCAGACAACACAACCTTCCGCCCCACCCATTCCTGCTGGCGCTCGCCACCAGCTCGAATATCGGATCGGCCGCGACCCCGATCGGGAACCCGCAGAACTTGGTCATTGCAGTCGAGAGCAAGATCTCGTTCGGCCGGTTCTTGGTCGGCGTCTTGCCGGCCATGCTTGTTGGCGTCTCCGTCAATGCCGTCTTTCTCCTCTGCATGTACTGGCGGCTACTGACGATCAAGAAGGTCGAGGAAGATCCCGCCTTGGAGGTCGCCGCGGTCGAGGCGGTGAATTCTCATAGATTTTCTCCCGCCACGCTCTCCCACTTCTCGTCCATGGGGTCTCAAGATTGGAGCTCAAAATTAGAAAATCTCAATGTCCAGAACTCGCCGTGTCTTAGTCACGCGTCGTCGAAAGTCGAGAGGCTGAGAAACAGGCCGAGCTCGAGCGAGACGGAAATCCACAGAGTTCTCAGCGATGCTCAGGAGAACGACGGAGGACAAAAGGATGTCGCCATTGATGTAGTGGGCTCGCAGAGGAAAGAAGATCAGACTAGTGTTAACGTTGTTGTTGGGAGTGTTCATGGCTCGAACAGGATTGCTTCGGTGAATACCAATGGGATGTCTGATACGTGTTCTTTGAGGTCGGCAGATCAGGGAGTGAAGACGCCGCCATTGACGAACATTTGTTATCCCAAGAAATGGAAGAGGGTGGTTTGGAAGACTTGTGTTTATCTTGTCACTCTGGGGATGTTGGTCGCTCTGCTTTTGGGACTCAACATGTCATGGACTGCTATTACGGCTGCTCTTGCTCTTGTCGTTCTTGATTTTCAGGACGCTCAGCAATGCCTTGAAAAGGTAAATTCAATAATGCTAATTTATAATTTGTTTTTTCTATTCCACTGAAAAGTCAATAATAATTTTTTAATTATTGTCAATAATCTTTACATTTTGACTTTTACTTTCCGGTTCTGCTAAGAAGTACAAATTCTTTCTCTAAACTACAACCAAGAGTATAATGGTGATGGGTTTTTAACCTTGAGGTTGATCGGTTGAAATCATATACGTTTTTTGTGTTTTACTGTTTGTTTGAGCAGGTTTCGTATTCGCTTTTGATTTTCTTCTGTGGGATGTTTATAACGGTGGATGGGTTTAACAAGACAGGGATACCAAGCACTCTGTGGGATTTAATAGAGCCTCATGCACAAATTGATCGCGTTCGTGGGATTGCAGTTCTTGCTCTGGTCATTCTTGCTCTATCAAATTTGGCTTCAAATGTACCAACCGGTATGATCTTTGTCAGGGTGTTTGAAAGATTAGTTTAAATCAATAGTTTAAACTGTAAATAATATAAATCTCTTATATGTTATAGTAAAATATTATAGGGTAAAAATCTTATATCTTATAATTATTAAACCTAAATTAATAGTCTAAACTACTTTCTTAAATACTCTATTAATTTACATTTTTGTCTTTTTTGTTTTCTTTGCTTGAAAAGGGCAAACATAATTTTTTCTTTTGAAGGGTAGGACTTGTCTAAGCGCAATCAATACCGGGGGAGGTCTACTTGAGTACGCGCAAGTAGTACTCGTATTATGGCCTTTAGTAAAAATTCTGCCTTCATATTAAAGAATGTCCTTTTCTGAATTAATTACCGAGCTACAAATTAAAAAAAAATAAGAAAAAAGAAAAAAAATTGTTTCTGGGACTCTTAAATGCACCCGTTTAAGCTGGTAAAATTATGAAAGTTATGTATTGTGGGCAGTACAGAATAAACTATATTATGACATTTATATGAACAAGAAAAGAAGCTCTATTAAAAAATTGTTGTGGATATAGACATTGGTCCTTTTCCAACGTGATTTTGAGAACATGGTCTTTTTGGGTCATTTTCAAAGTCCTAACTTTATATTCTTTTCTATCTTGAAGAAGAAGCCTTTGTATTGTATGTATTCAATACTTCCCTGGGGGTTGTCGTCTTTTCTGCATTTTTAATGTCTTGAAAAAAATTCCCTTGTTATAAATTCACGCAAGCCTTTTTAGCCCCACATACTATTCAGCCAGTCACTCACATAATGCTCTCTGTTTCTCCTAGAATTCACTTTGTCTGCATTTCTATATTGCAAATTTTTTTTTTACTTTTTGAAGAATGATGTTATCAAGAATTTCCACATGTAGCAGTCAAATAAACTAAAAAAAATGAAAAAGAAAAAAACAAAAGAAGGTAAAGAAAAAGTCCTACTTATACTGCTGCTATACAATTACATGACAGTATAACTTATCTTACTTGGCCTCTTAGTATATTCCTCTGACATCATTTCTTCTTTAGACTCTCGTACAATACACTATGCATTCTGTTTATCTATTTCATCAAGTTTGTGATGGGATAATAAAAAAGCTCCAACTAATTCTGAATGATATAAGGATCATATCAGTTATACAAATTGTGGCAATTCAATGAAAATAAAGATTGACGGTTGATAATTGTACTTATGGTTAGGTTTTGGTTCCTACCCAACAAGAGAATTGTCCTAATTAATAATTAATCATTATTTATTATTTCACATCTTTTTTCTTTTTCCTTTTGTTCAAAGAGTTTAGTGCACATTTTTTTTGTAACACTCACACAACATCAATAGTAAGTAAATTTGACTCTTTAGATACATTGTGTCACAGTTGAATTATTCTTGTACCTACTTATAGCAGAAGTTCCATTATTTTTTACCTACTCACAACAGAATTTCCCACTTTTTTTTTCTCTAAAATCTTATATGTATATTTATTTCTGGATTATAGTTCTCTTGCTTGGAGGAAGAGTGGCAGCTTCGGCAGCCCAAATTTCAGCAGCTGAGGAGAAGAAGGCATGGCTGGTCTTAGCTTGGGTCAGCACAGTGGCTGGGAACCTCTCACTCTTGGGATCAGCAGCCAATTTAATAGTCTGCGAACAAGCTCGCAGAGCTCCACAACTTGGCTACAATTTGTCATTTTGGAACCATCTCAAATTTGGACTCCCTTCCACTCTAATTGTCACTGCTGTTGGTTTGACACTCATAAGATGATTTTTTTTTTTTTTAACAAAAAGTTACTTATTCTTATTTTTTGTGCGTACGCTTTTTTACATTGAGAATTTTCATATACAAGTCTTGTAACTTAGAAGGATCATCAACAACAGAAGAAAAAATATTTTCCGATTTGGTCTGGTCCAGACTTAAAAAAAGAATATTGACGGATCGGCTTCATTTGTGTGTTTTTTTTTTTTTCACTTAATTCTCAATCAATTATCTGTTATTCCTATCTGAGATGGTTTTGAAGAAAGAACAAGGATATGGGGAAAAAGGGACGTATCACTTGACCGAAAAGGCCTAGTGGGGTTCCTTAAATTTGGTGAAATCGATGCCCGCGAGGAAGAATTAGGATGGTGTTTCATACTAGTTGCAATAATCATTATTTTGGGGACAAAAGTCGTCTTAGGAATGGTGACCCTTAAATATATATATATATATATATATATGTATGTATGTATGTATGGGGGTTACAAGAGCTGCAAACTTGGTGCTGATGAAGCCACATCTAAGCTCAATCCATGAAAGAGATCAAGGAATGAAATTTTGAAGTTCCTACTTCTGATTTCGGTTTCATGATCAACATTGATCATAACAAATGGTGTTTAAAAAGTGAATTATAGCAGAGTTTAAACTAAAAGTATTATAATACGTAAAAAATTTATAATATAATATATATTTATTTTTCACTGAAATATGTAAAATTTTTTACGTTGTTTAAACTAAAACGGATGAGCGGAAACACTTGTTGTGTGAGGTGTGAACTTAAGTGGCCTTGCCTTAGGGAAGCAGTGCTTGGGGAATTTCCAGCCATGAATTGTGAACAGTGAAAGTGCAACTAGCTTGGAGGTTGGAGCATTTTGGTTGGCGGAGTCGTTTTATGGTTTTCAATTCGGGTTATTAATGCCCATGTAATAGTCCCCACATTTAGTCTAGAGAATAACAGGTGAAGAGTTTGTTGCCAAATGACACTGGTCAACCGATTATACTTGTCCCCACATCTAGAGAAGAATTCGTCACATGGTGTTTGGTAAGGTGGTGAAAATCGTTACTTAGAACTATTTTTACTGTAATATATAAGAGCTTTATATTGTAGTAATTTTTTTTATTACTGTAGCATGTGAGAGCTTTACACTGTTTATAACTGAAAAAATAGTGTGAACCACTTTTACCAAACACAAGTTTAGTTTTAACATATTAGTTTTAATTATGAACAGTATAAAATTTTTAATAATTACAAAAAAAAAATAAAATATTGTTACTGTATTATAAAACTCTAACATGTTATAATTATTTAACTTAAACAGTTAGTTACAATTGAAATTTCAAGCCACGTATAAAACTTGTATATTTTGGTAAAAACACACCACACACACGAGATATATTTTGTGATCGTCAGACGCTTTACATATTGCATATCATTTTCTTTTCTGTTTTTTTTTTTTTTTTGGCTTGAATTGAGATGAATGGAGGAATTTTTTTAACAAAAAGGGTAATGGAGTTAAAACACACCACACACACGAGATATATTTTGTGATCGTCAGACGCTTTACACATTGCATATCATTTTCTTTTCTGTTTTTTTTTTTTTTTTTTGGCTTGAATTGTGATGAATGGAGGGATTTTTTTAACAAAAAGGGTAATGGAGTTAACACGGCAACATCGCAACAGCAGGGGAAAAAGAGACGATGAAGGGTAAAACCAAAAGGAATGATGGGGAGAAAATGGAAGGGGGCAAGGAATAATAAACTGGGAGAACAAGGACGGAGGGAGTATAGATAAATTTGAAAACCTATGGAAAAAACGACAACAGAGGCAAAGGGTTAAAAAATTAAAAACAACAACAAACTAAAAAACGACAATGAAAGATAAGACGACAACGAGGCCTCAACGACGATGAAGGGAAAAAAGACAACCAATGGAGAAAGCGATGTCAGAAGGAAAAACGACAACATAAAAGAAGAAATGAAAAACGACAACAAAGAGGAAACAAAGTTCATGATTGGATAAACGATTTTTTTGAAAAAAAGAATGTGACACCCGTTATTCTCCTAACGGGTATTGAGGTAATTAAATTAATTTTTAATGTATAAAAAAAAAATTGCTTCATTTAAATTTATTTTATAATATTTATTTTTATCTATTTTTAAGTTTTCTAAAATTCTCCTATATTTATTTAGTATGATTACTAAAAAGCCTTAGAACTTCTAATAAATCTCAAAAATGTCATATTGGCATTATGTGTGTTAAAGTCTTTAGATGAGACATAAGGATATCTTTTCCAACTACTCTTGACCCTCATTTTCTTTATTTCCTCCGTGACATGCTTCAACATGTCTCCTCTATAATTGTTTCCATCACTTCTCTTCAAAGACTTCATCTTTTCTTCCTTTCTCTTCCACGGTTCCCACACTCTTCTTCTCATTTCTTTGCTAAAGCAAAATACTTAGAGAACTTCTTCAAGGCAGCCATAAAAATCAGCCACCATCACCTCCATTTGAGCAAGAATTTCAGTCATACCGAAGTAAAGGAACCTGTTTTGAAGCCATTTCAAGCTTCCAACTAACCATAATCCGAGGTTAGAATCTTATGAACAAATTTAGTCTTTCATTTATAAATTTTCTTTTATACTAAAGAATTATTCAATTTTTGTATTGGAAACTAGTAAATCTGCCAGTTTGTTATGGTATATCAACTACTAACCTGAACCAAGAACCCATCTTTGCTCACCACCTAATTCTTTAATGTCTTGCAACCTTTCCAATATTATCCTAAGTGATTGATGAATCTTATTAGGGACTAAAACATATAGATTACTTGTTCACATTTTATATTGTGTTAAGACAAAAATTGTTTACTGTGGTATTCAAAAGAGATTTATATAAAAGCTTTAATGGCATACTAGTAAGATAGGTTTACACATGATTTATTTATGAATGTAGTTGTATGTTGTGCTTTAGTTTTAATTGTCCTTATGCACGCCTTAGGATCAAGGGAGTATGGAGCTAACGTTAACTGATTCCAGGATTAAAAGATTGTTGATAAGCTTGAAAGGTAGGGATTCTATTACTCATCTTTTGTGAGGTTTTTATAGAATTAAAATTGATTGTTTTGCCGCAATATATATATCTATGTTGAACTGATATTATATGTGTATCACATATGAAACTATGACATGGACTCGTCTTGTATTGTACGGCGAGGAACATAATGAATTGACACATGTTATAAATTGAGAAGCATGGTTAGGAAAATTAACTCTATTAATAATGATTTAATATAGAGAAATTGTGAGACATGAAAAGGGCGACGGTTACGTCCTTGGGCATGAATACCCTAAAAGGTAAAGTAGGGGGAAGGCGATGACGCTTCCTTGGGTTGAAAGTCCCAGAACACACTGTACAGGAATCGATTTGGTGAGGACTCGGGGCTTGATGTCCCCTCACCGGAACACCCTTGGAATGTTTATAGGGTGATCAAGTGCGCCCATTTGGGTTTCGATGAGTTGAGTGATACTCAATTTAACATGGATACCTAGAAACAATGATGATTGGTAATATTTGTATAAATGTGTAATTATGACACTTGGTAATGATTAACTACGGTATCCATAAGATGTGATCATAATAAACCTCATAATCTGGAATATGATGTGACTTACTAACCATGCAGATTTTAATGTGGTAATGATAAAAATCTAAAGGTGAGTAATGGCTTTCTCTACTGAGCATAGTGTTGCTCATACCCTTATGTTTATATCTTTTCAGGACTCACTAAGTGTGAGGTGGCTACGAGAAATATAGTTGAGGAAGTGATGTAGCTATATTACATTGGGACTGCTTCAATTGTTGAGAATGTTCTTCATGATAATGTAAGCATCAATTGTTACTTTCTGTGACTGTATTACAATGTGTTGAGGGTTAAAATGATGATGACAACAGTTTATATTATTAAATTTAAGGTGCTACATTAAACTGTGGTTTAATTGTCGTTTATATTTTTATTTTTGAGTTGAGAGTTTTCATTTAAGTCCCGGGCAAATTTTATTTTTAAGGTTTTACTTTTACTATTTATTTTTATTTTATCTCATTAAAAACTGTTAACCCCCATATAGGGGCGTTACAGAATTTTTGGTATCAGAGCCTAGGTTCGGTTAACCTAGGGAGTGTAGCACCACTTTAAAAAATATTTTTGAGATGGTTTTGAAGCTGAATTTTTATTGTCATCATCAAAATGAACCTTCACATTGATTTATACAGTCTAGAAGGATGTAACATGGAAAGGCCATAGAATGAAAATATCAATAGTTATATGAGTACAATAATTTTATAGAAGGAAAGTATTAATAGTTATAAGGGAATGATAATTATATGGAATGAGTTTATAAGTAGAATGCTTATGAGAAATTCGTATAATATTTGGATCTATAAGCATATTTAATTCGTATAAACGATGAGAAATTCGTATAGATAAGAGGATTTAAAAGCCTTTTGTCTCGTGAAAAACAATAAGAAATATAAGGCTTGATTTATTGATTTTAAAGTTTGACATAGATATGCCAAATTTTTCGTAATTGATTCAAACCTAAGTAATGATTATGTGTGGATTCGATGGAGCACATAAGTGTCAATAACTTTTCTTAAAAGTTCTATTTATTTGAGGAATATGATATAAGTTGGGAATCATGGTATTGAATCTTAAGAGAGATAAATGTTAGACTTTTGGTCTGTTGAGACTGTGTAAAGTCTAGAATGCATGAATCTCAAAATTGGAATATTTTGTTACGTACATTGTATTTAAGTGTATCAGTGAATCTTTTGGTTACCTAAGGTTTTGTTATATGAGGAAATTATATATTGTATAAGTAGAATTGTGAGGATTGTAGATGTTCTTAAGTAGTAACATCAAGTGTCTTTGTTCGTTGATATGGTCTACGTTGAAAGACGTAAATCGTATTGATTTCAAGGTTAGTCACATTCTAAACCCTTGGTAGTAATGATCATGAATCCATTGATAGATGTTGAATATTATCAATAACATATGGGTGTATGCATTGTTCAATAAGGTTTTGATTAAAACAAAATTAATTGAGTTGCTTGAAGATTATGTTGTTATGAAATGATTTTAAATACCATTCAGGAAGATCCTTGATTGTCGTTAAATTAGATTTGTTGTTCATACTTAACTTATCTATAGTGGACTTTGAATTGGGTTTAAGATTTATACGAATTGGTTTTCAATTTTATGTTTGTTATTTAACTCGTTCCAAATGTGTTAAGGCCCGAAACAACCTGACCATTTTCAACTTAGAACATTTGGGCCTAGTTCAAATCTTAAATCAGTTTGATTCACACTGTCTCTCCCACGTGGTCTCTATACGTGTCATATACAGTGGTTTAATCATTGTTTATATATACGTTTACTGTGCATAGGAGCTTATTTCTCCGAGTTCACTTTTTCTCTCTTAATTTGTTATTTTCTCTCTAAATCGCAAATCCTCTTCTTTTTCATTAGAAATTCTTCTTTTCCTCTAAAAGAAGAAGGAATTCTAGGATTCTGCAATTTACTATATTAATTTTTCCTTTCTATTTACTCTTATTTCATCTCATCATGGACCCAAAGTACCAACACCTGAGAAAGTATTTCCTATCACTCTCCCAAAAGATTCTCAGAAAGAAATACAAGGCTAGAATTACTCGGTTGTGGATTCTTATGCGTTTTGGTATCCCTTGTGATGTGAGAATGTTAATAGAGGGGAAAATCCGTCCGAGTGACTTTAGTCAAGATGTCGGTTTACCAGGAACAGGTACCAGTCGTAGTGCAATGAAAAGAAGAGCCCGTGCCATCGTGGTCGCTTGTAACAAATGTGGAAGACAAAATTGTAACGGTAAATGTACTTCACCTGGTTATATGTCTACGAATAGAGAGGATAAAATAAGGTTTTGTAGGGATGGACTTTCAAAGGAGAACTTGGATAGCATCCATCCTCCTCTCCACGGTCACCCTAGTGGATATGTTCAAGGAGCTATTTTTAAACTCTGGCCTAAATTTTATACAGAAAGACAACGCCTCAGGAATATGGTATTTCTAGATCCTGTTTGCCAAGCCATAAGAAAACTGGATGGGGAATAAGTCATCGCACTATAAAGGTTATTTAGTCTTTGCTTATTTGAAGCAGTTTTAGCTGATGTTCAACAGTTTGTGTTTTTCTTTTACTCAGAATATTTGCTTTTGTGTTTGAAATAATTGTGATTATTAGATTGATACAGTAAGTGTTAATATCTTATTTAATTTATGATTTTCTTAAATATATATATAATAAAATATATTATCTTATCAGACACGTTACATACGGTACAGTAATATGTTTGAATTTTGAAAAGCTTATCCAGATATTTCAAGATTTGTGTCTCAAATTTCAAAAGTTATACAGTATTTGTCGTTTATATTAAATTTCTAGACTTGGTGTATATTTGTCAAAAAGTCTACAGTTGTGTCATGAGGGTCTTCTGTCAAATTGTTCTCAATTGTCAAAAGTTATACAATTAGAGTCTAATCTTTTTCAAAAAGTGAATCAGATTTTCTGTAAACTATCAATCACCTTATCTTACTTTCTTATCCGCACAAGATTTTGTTTAAATCTTTGGATTACCTTTTCATTACCTACTCGTCTATCTCTTTAGCCCTTTTTGTATATTTCTCATCTTTAAAATCTCATGTAGAACCCGAAGTCTAAGTGGAGCAGACATTAAGCAACCACTTCTATAAACCAAATATGTCTACCTCCCAGTCCACGAAGAAAATAAAGAATGTCTGTGTCTTTTGTGGTTCCAGCCTTGGAAAAGATAAAGCTTATTTAGAAGCTGCAAATCACTTAGGGCAAGTCCTAGCACGCAAGAAGATTAACATAATCTATGGGGGTGGTAGTATAAAAATGATGGTAAATATGGCACTAGCAGCTAGGTCTAGCGACGCTACTGATGTAAGAATTTGGCCTCATATTCCAGTTGAAGGAAACCTTTATAAGGAAGCCATAGGTAAGGGAGAAGGAGTCAGGAGTATCCCTAAAAATTTTAAAGACATAATCTATAATTCTGATGCTTTTATAGCATTACCTGGTGGTCTAGGTACTCTTGAGGAAATATTTATAGTTGCTTGTGGGCAATTGTTGGGCTTTTATTCCAAACCTTTGGGACTGCTGAACGTAAAGGGTTTTTATGACGGTCTTTTGAAATTTCTAGATTAAGCTGTGGAAGAAAACATCACTACAGAATCGGAGAGACAAATCTTTGTCACTGCTTCAACAGCTGAGGAATTGATAGATAAAATGCAAATCATACATCCAGAATCCGACACTGCAACATCCAAGCTTGAATGGGAAAGGGAAAGCCGGGAGCGGCCAATTGATTTGAATCTCCATCTGTAATCTTTTTGTTTTATCTTTGGCATGTAGGCATGTGTGTCCATATTCCGTGTGTTACGAATAACCGTTTGCCTTGTATTCTGTGTTTCTTGTGGTACGTTGTTGTTCAATCTTTTAGATTCATTGAGCCTAATGCCGGGATGGCTGAATACGAAGTACTTGATGCTCTCGAAACGCATCCTTCTTAAGGTCCGATCTTTTGTTTATCGATGTTTTTGTATCCTCTAAGCATGCATGATATGGATAGCTGGTATACGGAGTGCCTTGTACTCTCGAAACGTATCCGTATTATGTTTGTAATGTGTAATATTCTGTTAATATTATGTGGAAGTACCAGAGTCAGTTATGGGGATATTCCATATGAAATATGAGTATATTATTTGGGTTGAATGTTTGTGTCATGAGGATAGCTGTTTAATGAAAAATATGTCGGGTATGTTTGCAACCAGAGATTCCGCTTAATATCTCTATGAATAAGTTTAATGTATGGTTTTGAATAGAAGTGTTTGTGATATATGTTTTATGATTATGTTTTAGTTTATTAGTTGAGGTATGAAATCAAATCTATTTGACTTTTCCTTACTCAAAAAGGAAAAGGAACCTAAAGATGAAGTATATAAAATTTCTCTGGCAATCTCCTTAAATGTGATTGTAAATCACAGTCCATGGACAATGAAGGACTGCAATCATGGTATGGTCAATATGTATGCCTGATCAGATTCTTAGACTATTATACGGTGTTATAAGTTGAAACTTGTCAGAAATACTCTCATTGAGGGATTTAGGAGTAAGATTTATTATGCAAGTAAATAAGTGGAGATACGATAACTTAATTTTGGAAGATAAACAACATTAACGGTTTAGACTCGGAATTGGAATCATAATGGAATCAAAATTTTTACTAGTATTGCTAGAATTGAAATTTCGAGGACGAAATTTCTTTAAGGGGGGTAGAGCTGTGACACCCGTTATTCTCCTAACGGGTATTGAGGTAATTAAATTAATTTTTAATGTATAAAAAAAAAATTGCTTCATTTAAATTTATTTTATAATATTTATTTTTATCTATTTTTAAGTTTTCTAAAATTCTCCTATATTTATTTAGTATGATTACTAAAAAGCCTTAGAACTTCTAATAAATCTCAAAAATGTCATATTGGCATTATGTGTGTTAAAGTCTTTAGATGAGACATAAGGATATCTTTTCCAACTACTCTTGACCCTCATTTTCTTTATTTCCTCCGTGACATGCTTCAACATGTCTCCTCTATAATTGTTTCCATCACTTCTCTTCAAAGACTTCATCTTTTCTTCCTTTCTCTTCCACGGTTCCCACACTCTTCTTCTCATTTCTTTGCTAAAGCAAAATACTTAGAGAACTTCTTCAAGGCAGCCATAAAAATCAGCCACCATCACCTCCATTTGAGCAAGAATTTCAGTCATACCGAAGTAAAGGAACCTGTTTTGAAGCCATTTCAAGCTTCCAACTAACCATAATCCGAGGTTAGAATCTTATGAACAAATTTAGTCTTTCATTTATAAATTTTCTTTTATACTAAAGAATTATTCAATTTTTGTATTGGAAACTAGTAAATCTGCCAGTTTGTTATGGTATATCAACTACTAACCTGAACCAAGAACCCATCTTTGCTCACCACCTAATTCTTTAATGTCTTGCAACCTTTCCAATATTATCCTAAGTGATTGATGAATCTTATTAGGGACTAAAACATATAGATTACTTGTTCACATTTTATATTGTGTTAAGACAAAAATTGTTTACTGTGGTATTCAAAAGAGATTTATATAAAAGCTTTAATGGCATACTAGTAAGATAGGTTTACACATGATTTATTTATGAATGTAGTTGTATGTTGTGCTTTAGTTTTAATTGTCCTTATGCACGCCTTAGGATCAAGGGAGTATGGAGCTAACGTTAACTGATTCCAGGATTAAAAGATTGTTGATAAGCTTGAAAGGTAGGGATTCTATTACTCATCTTTTGTGAGGTTTTTATAGAATTAAAATTGATTGTTTTGCCGCAATATATATATCTATGTTGAACTGATATTATATGTGTATCACATATGAAACTATGACATGGACTCGTCTTGTATTGTACGGCGAGGAACATAATGAATTGACACATGTTATAAATTGAGAAGCATGGTTAGGAAAATTAACTCTATTAATAATGATTTAATATAGAGAAATTGTGAGACATGAAAAGGGCGACGGTTACGTCCTTGGGCATGAATACCCTAAAAGGTAAAGTAGGGGGAAGGCGATGACGCTTCCTTGGGTTGAAAGTCCCAGAACACACTGTACAGGAATCGATTTGGTGAGGACTCGGGGCTTGATGTCCCCTCACCGGAACACCCTTGGAATGTTTATAGGGTGATCAAGTGCGCCCATTTGGGTTTCGATGAGTTGAGTGATACTCAATTTAACATGGATACCTAGAAACAATGATGATTGGTAATATTTGTATAAATGTGTAATTATGACACTTGGTAATGATTAACTACGGTATCCATAAGATGTGATCATAATAAACCTCATAATCTGGAATATGATGTGACTTACTAACCATGCAGATTTTAATGTGGTAATGATAAAAATCTAAAGGTGAGTAATGGCTTTCTCTACTGAGCATAGTGTTGCTCATACCCTTATGTTTATATCTTTTCAGGACTCACTAAGTGTGAGGTGGCTACGAGAAATATAGTTGAGGAAGTGATGTAGCTATATTACATTGGGACTGCTTCAATTGTTGAGAATGTTCTTCATGATAATGTAAGCATCAATTGTTACTTTCTGTGACTGTATTACAATGTGTTGAGGGTTAAAATGATGATGACAACAGTTTATATTATTAAATTTAAGGTGCTACATTAAACTGTGGTTTAATTGTCGTTTATATTTTTATTTTTGAGTTGAGAGTTTTCATTTAAGTCCCGGGCAAATTTTATTTTTAAGGTTTTACTTTTACTATTTATTTTTATTTTATCTCATTAAAAACTGTTAACCCCCATATAGGGGCGTTACAAAGAATTTAAGTATGAAACAACATGAGAGGATGAATAACAGAATATAAGAGAAACGATAATAATTTAGAAAATAATGAAAATTTTTGAGAAACGACATAAAAGTAAAAAAGATAAACACAGGAAAAAGACAAAAAAAAATAAAAATCCAGAAAACGACAAATAAAGTATGAAAAGTCAAACAAAAATTTTAATAAACGACGTTGAAGTAAGAAGCGACAAACATGAAAAAACGACAAATATTTTAAAAGTAGAAAACGACAAATAAGGGGCAAAAGCCAAACAAATAAATCGGCTGAAAAAGCGATAAACGACAAATTAAGAGCCCCACAAAACGACAATAAAGGGACAAGAGAGAATGAAAGAAAAACGACATCAGAAAGAGGTAAGACAGCATAGGGGAAATAATAACGCAACAAAAAGGACAACGAAGCGAACAGAGACGACAAATGGTGCAAACGACGAACAAGAATTAAAACGACACAAAATGTTGAAAACAAGAATACGACAACAAATAAGATGATGGTGATAATAATAAAAAACGAGCCATAAATTTTAACAAGTTTTTTCAATTTACTTTTATATCCGTAGCTAAATCAGCGTGTGAAAATAGGACCGTGCTTAAGAAACAAGCCATAAGTTTTGACAAGGTTTTTGAATTCACTATTTTTTTATAGCTAAATTAGTATATTTCACACAATAAGTAAAACGATGGAGTGCTTAAAAAACGAACCCTAAGTTTTAAACAAATGTAAAACAAACGACAACCGAGAAAGTTGAACGCGCACACCTACACACCCTTGGAGAGAAGCTAGAACAATAATCAAAACACAGAGCCAATCTAAGGGGCCAATATGAAGAAAATAGAAAATCCCAACACTATGGAAATCTCAGAAGAAAACATAATTAGAGGAGACAAAAGCCGTCCGTCAAAATAGATGGCCTCATCGTCAATGATAGAGCCATATTGCCTGTGGCTTTTTTTCATTACGTTTTACACGTGCATTGATCACTTCGTGAACACTGGAATTTCATCTAATTAAAGCATATTCCCACTCTGCTCCACTATATGTACAAAACTGTCACATTTGCTATGGTTGGTCCCCAGCCAATTTTTTTTTCAACTATCAAAATACATTTTATTTCATTTTCATGTTACACTTCCGCGAATTAGATACCTAAATTTACTAAAAGCAAAAAAATGTGCAAAACAAAAAATAACCATGAACACACACGAATTTAATGTAGTTCACTTTTAATGTGAAAGTTACGTCTATTTTGAACTGCTGTATAAATTCACTCTAATAATTAAAATTTTACAGGAGAAGAAATCGCACGTCCTTCCTTTATAGTTTTTTTTCTCTCTATGTATATATAAATAGAGTTACATAAATAAACCCTAATATGTCCTAGTCATAGGTATGTAAGAAAAAAAAAAAACCCAAAAGGACCTTTTTGCATCTATCCACGACATAGTGCCACGGCGCACAATGCTCGGCGCTTGCATCGCGGCACTAAGCTCTCTCTCTTATGTACAAAAAGTCTCTATTTGCGTTAAGTGATAATTTATCAATGCGTAAATTAAGCTCCACATTTTTTCACAGTCTAAACCTCAGTTCATATCGTAATTTAAACCACTCGTATTTTACCATTCATATAAAAAAAAAGGTACAAAATGTGATCAGTTAAGAAAAACAATTGAATAGCATCACATGTGCATGTTGGCAAAACTTGTGGTAACAACAACGAGGAATGGTGCCTAACATTTTACTTAAAGTAAAATATGGTTTATAATGTGGACGTGTGTCACACTGTCACTTATGTCCAAAACGATACTTCTCAAGCCTTCTTTTTCTTTTTTTGTTTTTTGGTGATGAATGGTGTGTGTAATGGGATGATGAGGACCAATGGCAAGTGGCCAGACAAACATGGTAATAAAAGAGGGTGTGGACAGTGGAGCCATGGCACGTGCATTTTGGGACCTAACCAGCTGCCTCTAAATTAGACCAACTTGCATTGTGTCAAGTGTCAACTAGCAAATAGCAATACATCTCCCCTGCTCTAAACCTACCAAATTTCAGTTTCCAACTGGACCAACACATCTTGCTCTACTCACAGTTGGATACTTTTTTTTAGCTCAGTTTCTCTTATTTCTAAGTTAAAGAAACAAGGAGATTTTTTTAATAGGTATTTAAAAAAGTAATTTATTAATAGATTTTTGGTTTTCAACCGCCAAGCAAACAAAAAAAGATGATTTTGTTCAGATCTGATAATATGAAGACTATACTAACGATGTGAATAGTCATAGGAGAATGATACCTAATAGGTAAATAATTTCCAGCCGTCTAGTATTAAAATTTTTTTTTTGTTCCGATATAATGGTAGGAAAACGTGTACTATCGGTGTAAATAATCATGGGTGAATAATACCAAAAACAAATCAAAACATAAGAACATTAGTTGATTACTCTTTATGCATATAAAAGTCCACCCTTTTCTTTTTTCGTGAATTAGTTTGTTGAAATTAAGTTTAGCTAAAGTATCTTATATTTTGTCCCATTTCTAGTTAATAGTTTGAAATTCGTAGTTGTTTTTTTCTTTTTAAGGCAAATCCTGCAGAGATTTATCAAGTGGAGGAGCGTACGATCAACTTGCATGGAATCAACCTCTTAATTTAAGACAATCAATTTAATAATTGTCTCCTCACCGTGCCTTTTTGATTTCCCCATGAAAGAAAAATGGTCCTAAACCAATTAGTTGATTTTAAATGGCTCTTATTTTATTTTATTGGCTAAACTATTATTTTATTTGACAAAGTTGGTTCTAACTAACTTTTTAGTTAATGACAGTGTACAGCTCTCTAATGCTAAAGTAAAAAAAAAACTATTATAATGTAAAATTCTCACATATTACAGTATTTACAGTTCTAACTAATATTTTTAACCACCATACTAAATATCTTTACTAAACATCTTATATGACTCCAATAGACCGCTGTTGTTTTTCAACAGTTCTCAGGTTTTGGAAGGCCTAGAAATTAGTTTATATTTTATTTTCCATTTATAATTTTTTCCCACTAGTGGGTGGATTGTTTTGACCCCTTTTTGAGCCCAAACGAAATAAATTAAATGAATAAATGTTTTGACTTTGAACAAGTCCTCTCTCGTTCTCTCTCTCGCTCTCCCAAAGGGCTTCCTTTGGATTGACTTAACAAAAAGAGAAAAAATATTATTATGAGAGTTGTGAAGAATTCACTCATTCTATTTCACATTGGGCAAATTCATCCCAAAATTTTGATGTCAGTACAAAGAATTAAAAAAATAAAAATAAGAAGAAAAGAAAAAGAAAAGCGTGGTCCAAGTTTTTGTGAGGGGTCATTTTTACATGTGAGAAATTTGTTATATTTTCATGCTCCCAAAATGAAAAATAATAAGTTGCCATGTTCACTTCATTTGTACGGTTTGAAGATGACATAGATGCTAAATATTTGACTTTTGGCATGTATTACAAAAGTATGCACTTGTATAAATTAAATTCCAAGTTGTAAAAGTAATATAAATATATATTTAAATATAACAATAATTATAACTGATAAAAGCCTTCTACGTAGCAGTTCTGTTCGTTTCACATTGTAAATCTCAAATAATTGTGTCCGAAGAGTTATTTGAGGTTTAAATATTGGGTTTTATTAAAGTCTAAACATAAATGAAATGTGATATTAAAATTCGATAGGACAATGGCCACGAAAACAATAATTTTCTTTCTTTAATAAGAATTGAATATATATAAATGACTTTTATTAGAGTAATTATACAAAATGTCCTTCCCTTTCAAAAAAAAAAAAAAAAAAAATCCTTTGGAGGCCACTTCATCATCTATGAAGTCAAAAGTAAAAACAAACAAATGAAATGGAACATTTTATTCAATATTAGCGATACAAAATTTTACATTGTAATTAATTTTTATTTTATACTGTAACAATAAAAAGTTTTACACAGATTAAGTTTAAGTTGTTTAATTTGAACCAATTCTCCAAACATTAACAATTAAAAGACGTACAAACTAGTCTTAAATCAAGTAGGGCAGTTGAATATTATAAATTTCCTAATGAATTTTATGCCAAACTTTTATCAATCAATGCCTTGATAACTGAGATTTAATATGCGCAACATTATCATTTCAGTGAATATCATATCGATGAGATTGCGTGCCTTAGGAATTCGGCATTATATTTAATAACAGTGATTTTTTATTTATATTTTTAATGAGCAATAAGGAAAACGACAAGAGATTGTCGATATAAATGGCTGCTATACATTTGCGTAAAATGGCCGCCAAAGCCTCTTTAATTAATATATATACTATCATGAGTTTTTGGTGGCGGAAAAATGTTAACAGTTATCACAATTATTCAGCCAGCGAAATAGCTCGAATATTTTTGTGTTTAGCTTAGAACAAAAGCAACCCACTGCGCACAATTTGTTTTTGTTCTTTATTAACCCCCCAAAAAATAACATTTAATAAATAAAAAGAAGGCACTGAAAGGTTGTATACAGATGAATAATCTTATATATAATTTGCTTGGACCCCACCACTATATCAACCTCATTGTATATGCAAAATCTTATATATATATATATATATAATATTTCTAACTAAAATATTGTTACAGTTTAAAGCTTTCATATGCTTCACTGGCAAAAAAAATAAGTTATAATACAAAACACTATCAGCGCTTCTCAAATACCTTTTGATCTTATGGCATAAAGAAGGTAAGGGAGTTTGGGAGGGGCTTTTGGATGAGATTGTGTTTTTGTGTATTTTATCCAAAAAAAAAAAAAAAAACAGACACCCATAAAAGGGGTTTGAAATGCAATATATAATATGTGTAAACACGTATATGGACACGGACACAGCCCCACATCATAATAATAAATAATAGAAAAAATTACAAGATGTGTCTAAATTATTGTTATAAAATTAAAATCTAATACAATATTTAAAATATCTTAAAAATATCATTAATAATATAGTAATTATCTTAATAATATTACATATTGCACTATATAATTACATATAAATAATTTTAATGATATCATTACGAGACATTTATAGAATTTTTACAAATTAAAGTCATATTTTAATTCAATAAACATAATTGGACCAATTGTCTCGTTAACCCTAAATACTAACAATAGAAAAAAAAAAACACATAGCCCATGTGAGTTTTTGAGCTATGTGCGTGTTTTTTTTAATTTAATCATGTTTATTTTTCCTCAAAAGTTTAAAATGTTCTTTATTGCTGGACATGATTTTTAGAAGTTAAAATATATTTCGGAGAAATTTAAATATATAGTTATTTGGGTACAAATATAATATTTTTGGGGAAAATATACAGAAGGTTTTTTTTTTTTGGTAGAAAAATTTATACGTACTACACACCCAAAAACTGCTTTTTTCATTTCTTTTTATTTATTTTTGTTTGTCATTCTCCTCCTTTCTTTTTTTAAGGTATTTGTCCTTTGTAAGGACGACTGGGAAGCTCATTTTTGCATCGCAAGTCAAAACATTACTTAAGGCGGTAGAGTATTTAACTATTTAAGTGGGAATCATTATTATCTTCTAATCGAAATTAAACTCAATTAATCATTTCTTACAAAGAATATGTATCAATAATCTTTTATAATAAAAAATTCAACCTTTTTTTCCCCAAAAAAAAAAAAATCAACCTTCAAAGTTCAAACAACTTTAAGTCTCAAAATATGTCTTTTAACTCGGATATAACGCTCTCTCACTTTGTCCGGTTTTCTCTCTCTTTTTGTTCATACGATTCTCTGAAATTGATTTCAGAGAATCCATAAAAATCCATTCTAATCCAATCTCTCACATTTTGTATTTCTAGGGTTTCGATTTTCGCAGAGGCTTAACTTCGCAGTTTCAGAAATTGATCACTCAGATTTGTGTTGGATTCTGAGTGGACTCAGCTCCGACTTCCCAGCTTCGAGTACGTCCGGTCTTTTTTTTTTTTTTTTCAATTCTTCGTATCATCTAATTTTAGTAAATTATTGATTTTTCGTTAAGTTAGTTGGTTGTTCAGCTTAAAAATTGGAACTTTTGGTAGATCTGTGTTGTTGGGAGAGCAGAGAGCGCGCATGAGCTATATGGGATCGTAACCTGTTGTTTGGTTCAATTGGGGAGAGGAAAAGAAAGGGGAAATTTTGAATTGTTTAAATTTCGGATTATGGATTAAATAAATTAAGCTAAAGTGGATCGTTGTTTTGCATGACCTAAATGATAACAGAAATTTAACTTAAAAATCTTTTTTTTACTTGGTAATTAATCGGAGGATCAATGTTATTGGATTGGAAGAAGTTGAGTTTGAGCTAAGTCAAGCTGGTCAAGCAGTGTTGAAAATTTGTTATTGTTCTAGTTTTGTCGCTTGGTACAATTTGATCGCTGCAAAGCGGAATACTTGTAATCAATTAGACAACTTTGAGGTGGAAAAATACAGGGGCCTCTTAAACAGTAATGAAAGCGAGGATATGATTAGTGGGTTGTCGTCCTGTTAAAGTTTGTAGGATCAGCACTGTATCAAGTCTACTCTGGCTTTTGAAATTAGAGTAGCTGTGTTGGAGTAGGAGTGGCTGTGTGGGTGTGTGTGTGTGTGTGTGTGCGTGTGCGTGTATGTGTGTGTGTGTGTGTTTTTTTTTTTTTTCAAGTTTTAGGTTTATATGTTCGTGCCTCCAAGTTGTGCAGATGTGCGTCTCAATAACAGATTAATGAAATATAATACACTTTGCTTCTCTGTGTTGTCTTGTAAGGAAAAATTATGTTCCTACTTAAGCATATTCTTGTACCTAAGTTTATTAGATAGTTTGATTTGCATGCCTGATGTGTTGAAGTTGAATTTAGTTTCGGTTATCATTAAGCATGGCATAAAGTTTTCGGGGAATTGTCACCATGCAGAGTCTTGCTGGTTTTATCGTATGCTGTATTGATCATGGAAATCCTTCAATGCTGAATGTTAGTACTTGTGGATTAAGACTGAATCTTTTACTCGAATGAAAGTTGCATGAGGTTAATTTGTTGTCAACAATCCCATGCAGTGAGGACCTTGCTTCTGTAAACCTTTGCTAAGAAATATGCTGTCATGGTGGGGGAAGTCATCATCCAAAGAAGTGAAGAAGAAGACAGGCAAGGAAAGTTTCATTGACACGTGGCACCGGAAATTTTGGATTCCATCTGATAGTAAAGTGAGCAGTAGATCTGCAGGGTCTCGAAGACATTGCAATGACACTATCTCTGAGAAGGGATCCCGATCTCCCGAAGAATCTAGGTCTCCTTCACCTTTTAAACATGTAGCAAGGTGTCAAAGTTTTGCTGAAAGACCTAATGCTCAACCACTTCCACTTCCCAGTCTACATCCCGCAAGTGTTGGTCGTGCAGATTCTGAAATTAACATCTCAACAAAACCAAGATGTGGAAAGGGCTCCAAGCCATTACCGTTTCTGCTTCCAAAGCCTGTTTCCATTCGTATCGGATCAAATCCTACGGATTTAGATAGTGATCTTGTTACTGCTTCAGTGTTTAGTGAAAGCTCCATTGATAGTGATGATCCAGCTGACTCACGTCAGCGTAGTCCTCAGGCAACTGATTATGACAATGGAAATAGAGCTGCTGCAGGAAGTCCTTCCAGGTGAGTTTGATCGCAAACTGATACATGCTTCTTATTGTTGTCTTTTCATGGATTTACGTTATTACTGTGCTACTATTGTTTTTTCAGCTTGCTTATCAATAACATTTTTTCTTTCTTTTTAAAAAAATAAAGTGTGATGCTCAAGGATCAACCCTCCAACTTTTTCCAAATAAGCCTGCGAGATGTAAAAAAACCAGCTAACCTGCCTTCCGGTGATCATATTTCACCTACATCCTCCAAAAGGAGGCCTTTAAGCAGCCATGTGCCAAATCTACTGATTCCTTATAATGGTGCTCTCTACAGTGCTCCAGACAGCTCCATGTCAAGTCCTTCTAGAAGTCCAATTAGAGCGTTTGGCTCTGACCAGGTAGTGAACTCTGCCTTTGGGGCTGGGAAGCCATATCCAGATGTTACTCTATTGGGATCTAGCCATTGTTCGAGTCCCGGTTCAGGTCACAATTCTGGGCATAATTCTACGGGAGGAGATATGCCTGCACAGTTTTTTTGGCAACAAAGCAGGGGTAGCCCTGAGTACTCTCCAATACCTAGTCCCAGAATGACTAGCCCTGGCCCAGCTTCCAGAATTCATAGTGGTACTGTCACACCTATCCACCCTAGAGCAGGAGGGGTGCGTGCTGATTCTCAGACAAGCTGGCCTGATGATGGAAAACAACAAAGCCACCGTTTGCCTCTTCCGCCTGTGACAATTTCTAATCCTGCTCCTTTTTCTCATTCAAATTCAGCAGCAACATCTCCTTCTGTGCCAAGAAGTCCCGGAAGAGCAGAAAATCCTGCAAGTCTGAGTTCCCGCTGGAAAAAAGGAAAGCTGCTTGGTAGAGGCACATTTGGGCATGTTTATGTTGGTTTCAACAGGTTTGTAGTCAAAATATGATTGCTTAGATCATTTAACCTTTATGTGCTTGCTTCTTGATCTTATAGCCAAATGTGGAGTAATTTATTCAATACAAGATATAATCACTTCTTGCTTTTTTTTCCTTTTGTAAGCTGGGAGTGGGCTGAATATTGGATATTAATGCTGCACAAAATCATTGACAATCGATTCCTTGGTCATTTTTAAACTTGCTTTTAATTAGTCTTCTTTCAGACAATGTGTTAAAGTGACCTAGTTTTCCCCAAAATTTTGTAACAAGTTGAGTTTGTGCGTTTCTGATTCTTTACCTTAACTTGTTTAGTGAGAACGGAGACATGTGTGCAATGAAGGAGGTTACATTATTTTCTGATGATGCGAAGTCCAAGGAAAGTGCTAAGCAATTAATGCAGGTATTCACCAGATATTTAGGTCACCTTACTTTTAATTTCAGCATTTGCTATGTGATTTTACATGATTAGGAATCTTTGAAAAGTTCTTATATTTAGTGTTTGTGACAGGAAATTGCTTTATTAAGCCGTCTAAGGCACCCAAACATTGTGCAATATTATGGATCCACAACGGTAAGTTCTCATGTCTGCCAGTTTGTTTTAGTGATCTTGTGCATGTAACAATTATTATAGTTGTACATTTTGTTGCCATATTCTCTTCTTATGACATTCAGAAATGTCTGATTGCCACGACAATTCCAAACTCTTTAGATATCAATGTTCATAAATTCAGTAGCTAGGGGTTCACGGGTCTTAAAAATTTCTTTGTACTAGATATTGGGCTATTGACAAGCAAAACTATGTAATACTCTGAACTGGTGCATCTTGTGCACATGATTACCTTTTTTTTTCTTTTTTAAATAGAAATATGAAGTAATCACTTTATGATAAAATAAAGGATGAACTATTCCTTGAACAGATCGGCGACAAATTATACATTTACCTGGAGTATGTATCTGGTGGCTCAATCTATAAACTTCTCCAGGAGTACGGACAATTTGGTGAATTGGCAATTCGTAGTTATACTCAACAGATCTTGTCAGGACTTGCATATTTACATGCTAAGAATACTGTTCACAGGTGAATAACTTACCTATTCTTGATCAAGAGCCAAAAAAAAAAAAAAAGCCAAACCATGACTTGAACGGCTGCTGTTATCAAGTCCAAAACCTTAATGGGTCAACTGATATTCATCGTTTTAACTTGTTACAGGGATATTAAAGGAGCAAATATACTTGTAGACCCAAATGGCCGTGTTAAGTTGGCAGACTTTGGGATGGCAAAGCATGTAAGCATCGGAAATCCATTTGTCATGTTACAGCTGATTAAATTAAAGGCGTTTTGGAAATTAATGCCTATTATGACCATTATCATTCTTGATTACCAAATCTACCTTGCTTAGAATATTTTTCAGTGAATATATGAATTTGAATACATTCAAAATGTGAATACATTAGTGCCCTTTCTTTTCTCATATTAGGTTTGGATTGCTAAGATGTGTGTTAAAAATCAAGTCAGGCCTGACTTTAACTGTGAGGTCGCATGATAATTTTTGCTTTCTTTACCTGTTGTGCCATTCAGATCACTGGTCAGTCGTGTCCGTTATCTTTCAAGGGAAGCCCTTACTGGATGGCTCCTGAGGTGAGAATCTACCTAAAATTTTCAGTTCCTCTTTTGTAAATTCTCGGATGTATCTTAATTTGCTTCTGCATTCTTTTTCCCTAGGTCATAAAGAACTCAAATGGCTGCAACCTCGCTGTGGATATCTGGAGCCTTGGATGCACTGTTTTGGAAATGGCTACTACAAAACCACCTTGGAGCCAGTATGAAGGAGTGAGTATATTGGATAAAATTTATCTAATTATTCTTTATATGCTGGTTTTGAGAATTATACATGATCAAACACGTTGATCATCATGTATTTGAAGTAATTAAGGAGTAAACATGCAGTATGAATTCAATCCGTTTCTTATTTGTTTTATTTTCTTTTGTTCTACAGATTGCTGCCATGTTTAAGATTGGGAATAGCAAGGAACTTCCAGCAATTCCAGATCACCTTTCACAGGATGGAAAGGATTTTGTATGGAAATGCTTACAACGAAATCCACTTAATCGTCCTTCAGCTGCTGAGCTTTTAGAGCACCGTTTTGTTAAATATGCCGCACCTTTGGAAAGACCTATTTTGGGCCCTAAGCCCTCAGATTCATCCCCAGTGGTTACAAGTGGAGCAAACGCTGTGGTATGATATCGTAGGCTGTTTGGTTATCTGTCTAGTTTTAATCCCGGTAAATCTAGAGCCTTCTGTTGCTGTCCGATATCCAGCCATCATTCAATGTACAATTATGGTAATCATTTTTGCGAGTGGTCATAAAAAAGTTAGTTACTCTGCTTCTCTTCAATTCAGAGGGCTCCCTGTATGCTTGGACATGAACTTCCCCTGAAGTGATTGCGTTTAAGATCCACCTTAGACTCTTAAACTTGAAGACATCATAAGCCTTGCTTATAATTAAACACCTAATGCACATTTAGCTTCTTGTGCTCTGTATATCTATTCTTCTGTATCCTCCCATGTTCTACTGTTATTGTGTTTTTGCTAACCATTTGTAGGGAATTGGGCAGGCGAGAAACTTCTCCACGTTGGACTCAGATAGACTTGCTGTTCATTCTTCTAGAGTATTGAAAACTAATCTCCATTCCAGGTATCCTTCTCTCTCTTTGATGATATGATAAGGATGATAAAGACCCTGTTTATAAGTTCTTAGTTTAATTAATTTCGTGAAATCCAGTGAAATCAACATTCAACGGAACGTATCATGCCCCGTCTCACCCATTGGTAGCCCTTTATTGCATCCAAGGTCACCGCAACACCTAAATGGAAGAATGTCTCCTTCTCCTATCTCCAGTCCACGGAATACTTCAGGCACATCCACGCCTCTCACAGGTGGAAGTGGTGCCATTCCATTTAATCACCCGAAACAGTCGGTAAATTTGCAAGAGGGTTTTGGAAGCGTGCCAAAACCCTTGACCCCTTCTCCTATTTCCAGTCCACAGAATACTCCTGGCACATCCATGCCTCTCACTGGTGGAAGTGGTGCCATTCTGTTTAATCACCCAAAACAGTCAGTAAATTTGCAAGAGGTTTTTGGAAGCATGCCAAAACCCTTGACCAGCCTTTCTCCTTCTCCTATCTCCAGTCCACGGAATACTTCAGGCACATCCACGCCTTTCACAGGTGGAAATGGTGCCATTCCATTTAATCACCCAAAACAGTCAGTAAATTTGCAAGAGGGATTTGGAAGCATGCCAAGACCCCTGACCAGCCTCTATGCTAATGGCCTCTCTTACCATGATTCAAGTCCTGATATCTTCCGAGGGTTGCAACCAGGATCTCATGCTTTCTCAGAACTAGCGCCTTGTGAAAATGATGTTCTTGGAGTGCAATTTGCCAGGACTGCCCATGGAGAGTATGATGGACAGTCGGTTTTGGCTGATCGCGTGTCTCGACAGCTCTTGGGGGATAATGTCAAAATGAACCCATTTTTGGACTTGAGTTCCAGCTCTCCTTTGCCTAGCCAAACAAATTGCATCTAACATCATACATTTTTGTGGGCCTACTGATGAGAGCAAGTTCTCAAGTATTTTTAAAAGTATTTATGGATCTAAAGGATCGATTCTTTCATCTTTGTTACATTGCTCAAGCCAATTTCCACAACACGGACCCAAAGTGGAAGAACTGAGGAATAAGGTCTAACCTGTGGTCAATGGACAGAGAAGGCACTGGAGGCAGATAATTCTTTCACCAACACTTGGCATTCAGATTTTTGCGCGATGGGAAAGCTGCCAAATCTTGTTAAAGTAAAGATGGCTTTCTCAACAAATACAAAAATGCAATGCTAGGTGATGTAATGCTGCACAAACTTGTACGAAGTTCAAGTGCTTGATCCCGCCTCTGAGGCAGGGCTTGTGTTGATCCAATGCAGTTCCTCCATTAAAAAAAAAATCATGGCTGTGAGAACCGAGAACTGTAAATTTGCTTAGGTTGTGGTATAGAAGAAAAGGAGTTGCACTTTTTTTTTTTTTTTGAGTCGGAACTGCGGTACAGAATATGGGAAATTGAATTGGGTCTGATTGTTGATGGAAGAGTCAGTCAGCGAGAGAGCCTGTGCCTTTTTGTTACTTGCAGTGATTTGTTACTGGCCCAGCTGTAATTTTTGTATACTTTGTTTCAACCTAATCGTTGCATGTAAATCACCACTTTAATGGAATGAAGATTCTAATTATATGATCCTATATTTTCCGGAATTGCTTCGTGGAATTAGATTTATAGCCTTGAAAGCTGAGTTTCTTGTGGATTAAACAACTTCATGGTATGATGCCATACGTGAGAATGTTCATTGGAAGAACTAAAGGAACCCAAATCTGCAGCGAAAATTCCCAACAGATGCCATGGAACTTGGTCCAACTAAATGGCAGTAATTTTTGCACAACGGTTGTCTTTAAATAATTTTTTTTTTTGCTTGGCCTCTTTGTGAGCTTCTATGTGCCCCACTCCCACAACCACATTGATACCACATAATGCAAGAACTCTTGACAGTTTCAAAGCCAATAGCTCTTGATGCTTCTGTACAGATGTAGCAAAAATTTTCATGTCAACTATTCATCACTCAAAACTCAAGTCAAAATTTGTAAAATCACTACAATAAGCTTGTTTCTTAGTCTTGTTTGAACAAGCGTAAGAAATTACATGTCACGTAGTTGAATCGTATGCCGGTGGTTCTAATTTTCTAAAAACAAAGTAGGTTGGTTTGGTTTGGTTTGTAGTTTTATCTCCAAAAAAAGAAAAAAATAAAAAAAAGAGCATACCAGATCTCAAAAAAATGCAGGGTGTAACTAGCTGACACTAGCAGTCAATGAATAGAATGCAAGGTTACTAACTTCTGTTCTCTGTTGCGTCCACAACGAAGACTCTGCTTCTTGTTAAGAAGGAGCACTGCTTCTCACGGGCAAATTATTAGATGGAGCATTTTCTTATTTAATTACTTTCTCGTTTAAAACAGGTACATAACACTCACAACATGGAAATAATGTATTAGACGAGTTTGGCATTCTCATTACTAATGATGAACCTTGCATTTCACAAATGAGTTCGAACTCATGAGTTTAAATAGTCCGTAATGTAAAGCTTCGCATACTATAGTGTTTGACTCCTTTTTTGAGCTCAATTTCATTAGCCAAAAGCTTTAGAATTATACGTAAAAGTAGTAAATCTTTGTGGATATGGAATCATATCCCCGAGCTCAATGTGAACAAGGAAAATTGATCAAAAAAGCTATGCTGCCTAACTCTAATTCTTATGTTCTTGGTTCAGGCACCGAGGACTTCGTATATGCATCTCTTTTATCTTTACCGACAAAGTTTCTTAGAAAGGAGAACATGCAACTAAGGAACTGACTACTTAAAATTTTATTAACGAATTCACAGATATAGGACGCCTTCGTAACTTTAAGCGCCACATGTCGTTTTAATTAAATACGGCACTACGTCTTCTTGCCGCCACTAACGACATGTCTTTTTTTGGAAAAACGACATGTCTTTGAAAGTCTTTCGTTGGTATAGAATAAACGCTATATTTGTGTTTGGCTCTCTGCCTTTTTTTTTTTTTTTTGGGAGATTTGTTTTTCTCTTCCGCAGCCATACCAGTATGTATACTCTCTTTCTGTTTTTCTTCCCTTGCACTACTAAAAAAAATAAAAATTACATTAAATAACGCAATTTTAATTTTTAATATAAGTAAATAGCATATTTCTAAAAATATTTAAGCACATAATATTTTTAGAATCATGTACTTTGTTTAAAACTTAAATTTTCAATTTTACTTCATTTCTTTTCTTCTTCTCTTTCTTTTTGTTTTGGTTTCCCGTTATCTCAATCTTGTTTCGTGTTTTTCTCTAAGTCATTTGATGTCAAAATAAATTTCGTTTTAATTTAAATAGGCTATTTACTTAATATTGTTATATTTTGGTCTATTTATTTTTAATTCCAATATATAGTAATATAATTTTCTCATTCTCCTCAAAAAAATCATACCAAACAGCATATTAAAAAAAAGCATTACAATAAAAGGCAAATCTTACATGACGCATGTAGGAAAGCTTTCGATTTTTTCTTACCATTCTCAATGTCAATTAAGAGTGGTTAATTTACGTTGTCAAAATGTTATGCCAATTAGGAAACTATAATTTTTTGCTTGAATTTGAAAATACACTGCCTAAATATATATGGTCAAAATGTTATAAAAATTTGAAATGAATTTTTATCTTCAATTAGAAAACTAAATTTGTGTCACTTACGCTTAAAGTAAGGCCATTATCTTTTTCATTAGTTATAAACCATAATCTCAAATTTGACTTTTTTATCTTCAATTAGGAAACTGTTATTATATTTATAAGTATGATACTTTTCGCTTTAGCCTATAAACTATTAATGTTTACCCTAATAAGGTCAAGGAACTGGGATTAATAACTTCACAAAAACTTAAAAAAAAAAAAAAGAAAAGCTTTTTAAAAATTTTGCTAGTCATGTTGGAAATTAATCAGAAGAAAAAAAAGTAAATTAAGTGAACTTATTAACCAGAGGGGAAAAAAACCATTATACAAGCTAAACATATATAACAGCTATGAAATATGACTGCTTTTCTTAATAAATATAAGCTGAAATCCAGAAGGTTTTCTTGCCAAATTGGCATCACTGGTGTTTTTCATGTTCACTGGTTATGACATCCATAAGTGTCCGATCATCATGATGATACCAAACACTTCACTATATGAACCGTATATAGAGTTAGAGAAAGCCGTTTGAATTTGAAAGTTGCTGATTCTTCTGCATCTGAATCTTCTCAGCCACGAACTTCAAGACTATTAATTTAGGCTTTTGTTTACCTTCCTCGTTCTTTGAAACCGCTTATTAAGAGTAATTATGTAATTCACTTAGGCGTTAAAATTTAATTCTGGGGACAGCAAGGGACAAGAAAATGGAACAGCGATCTTGATTCATTTTATTGTTGCAGCTAATTGTATATAATACGCCGAAAACATTGGCACTGGAATGAACTTGCAAAGCTACTACATAAGTGCATTATATTACTTAGGGATCAAGAAAAGCTAAGTGGGGTTCTCTAGATTTGATTAGTAATATATGAACTATAGAAGTGAGAATACATAACTGCGATGCTTCATGATAGATCAGAACCAACAGTTAAGTTATCTTATTAACCCCCATTACGCAAGCCAAGCCAAACATTATGCATCAGCTATGAAACATGGCTGCATCTGTTAACCAAATCCAAGCTAAAATCCCAGAGTTTTCTTGCCAAATGGGCATCATCAGCTTGTGAACTTGCTTTGACTACGTTACTGTCCGAAAAATAGTAGCCATTCATCCCTTTGACTCGTGGATGCAATGCGACATAGCACGTAGGAGCAGCAACCTAAGCAAGTTTATTGAACAAACGATGAGCAAACATATGGCAAAATAAAGGAATCAGCTATCCAGGGGAAGATAAAAAATCAAATTCCGCAAACCAACTTTACGAATTAGTTCAAGAGAAGAAACTAACTAGACCAAGAAAATATGCATTTGTAATTATTAAGAACCGTAAATTTGTATAAACATGTAATCTTGTATGGCAAGAATAGTTACTAACACAGAAAAATGCACGACAATAAAGAAGCAAATATAATTTTTTTAAAGTTAAATTTCCACCTTTTTTATTTCTTGAAACATGAGCAGTGCATGCAAAGCGAATACAGTACCCGCTGAATGTTTTTCATGAAATATTTACCAAGTGAACCGGCAAGACCTGCGTCAAGGTTAAAAGCAAAACCAGATCAACAAGACAAGCTGAGGCAAAAAATAAAATAAACAATAATAATAAAATAAATAACTTGTTGCAGAAGATTATACGGCAAAATTCTTAAATTTAGCGGCAAAACAGTACTGGGGACAGCCAATGGGAGAGGATTCAGGACATATCTTGATTCAGGTTTAAATGCATATAGTGTTTTTTTTAGCATCTCCTTGAGAAGGAAATGAGTGGCACATATTTGGGATGAAGCACTATTAGTGCAAAACTAATCAATGCAACGGCTAAATTGATGATAGCTTATATGTTAAGTTATTACCACTAACAAAGCTGTGGTGACGGAAAAGATTGGTGCCAATTGCTCCAGGATGCAGCGAAATCGCGGTAAGCTCCACACCTTCTTCCTAATTAGAAAAACAGAACAAATATGTTATGAGTGGTAAACAGAAATTAGCCCTTTCTAGGACCAGGTTATCTCAAAAGCATGATTTAATGTTAAAATTCTCCTTAAATATGTTATATTTGAACACGCGTCTCACCTTCAGCCGTCTTGCGTGTAACACCCGAGATTTTTAGTGCATTAAAAATGCATTAAATTAAAGATTATGTTAAGACAAAGTACAATTAAAGGAAAATACTGTATAATAAGATGGAAAATTATACAGTGTTAGAGCAACGCAGTATAAGAATTGAATTGTGTGGACCACAATTTCTTTTTTATACTTTTATAAAAGAAAAAGAAAAAAAAAAAAGAAAAGAAAAATCAGAAATTCAAAGCAAAATTTGAGACTTTCTCTCTCTACTTTCTCTCTCTAGAATTTCTCTCTCTCTCCTCAAATCTCGTTTGAGATTCCGGCGTTATTTTTCGACACCTCCCATACCAGTGGGAAGCTCTCGTTGAGCTGAGTCCAACGAGGTGTCGTGCCACCCAAATAGCCACCGGAGGAGGGCCCACGCGCCGCCCCAAGTGGCGGCGAAACCCATTTTTTCCCGACGTCGTTTCTCGGCCGTCCGACCACCAATCGACGTGATTTTGGTGTCTGTGGACTCAGTGTGATGAGAGGAACAAGATGGTACCAATTTTCCAGCTCAATTTTGGCTGGAACAGCTTCGCCGGAGCTGCCCCGTCGCCGCCGTGGAGCCGCCGTCGGAGCCGTCGTGTCTGGTGGCGGTGTGGCACACCGCCGGTGCCAAAATGATCAGAGGGCGACGGCGAGCAAGACCCCTCGGTCAATTGCTCCGTTCCGCCGCCTCTCGCCGGAGATCGACCTCCCCCGTCGTGCTCCGCCGCAAGAGAGGTCGAGGTGACCCATTTCGCCACCGTTGGGCCAAATTGAAGAGGCAGCCACCTTCAGAGGACCGAGAGAAAGAAATTCGGTACCTCAATTGCACGAAACGACGGCCGGTCACCGGAGAACCAGGACCCGCCGCCTAACGCCGCCGTGGAGAGGTGGAGCCGCCGTTTCAGGCGATGTTGAGCTGCCCCACCGTAGGGGAAATACTCAGAGGAGGTCGGGGAACAATTCCCCCACCTCAATTTCACGGTATCTCCGCCGGAGATAGGAGATCGGAGCCGCCGGTTTTGGCCGTGAAACCCGTCTTCGATTTGCTATGTTAGAGGACAAATTGGGTGAAATTGACCCCACCAATCGACTCAGGAGGGTCGAATTAGGGGGGGTAGGCTCGAGCTCAGCCCTCAACGGAGCCAACCGCCGCCGGTCAACGGCCGGTCAAAGGGCAAAATGGGATTTTGTGATCCGGACCTCCGATCGAAGATCCGAGACCGCCTCCCGACTCGTTTCGACGCTCTGAACGCAATGGTGACCTCCGTTCGAGCAAATTCCACTCCGATGAAAATCGTCCGGTACCGACTGCACGCAGATCGAGGCGATTCAAACAGTAGTATCGGAGTCCAGAATGACGTTTTCAAGAATGAATGATCTCCAGGAAGCATTCTTAGCCATTCATGGTCGCTCGAGGAGCACTGCAGAGGATGCTTCACATACTGTAGATGCAGCGAGATACAACTGGATCTGCTTAGCTTGGAGTTCAAGTAAGTAGGAATCTCGACTGCAATATGAACTGTTTTAGATGCTTTCATAGAAATTTATGAAATGCATGATCAGTGATTGTTACACTGTTTTATGTAAGAATAGGTTTTATAACGTTACAGGGTGACGAAAAAACCCGTTAAGGGTAAAATCGTCATTTTTAAGGAAACGGCTAGAACGGAGTCGAACACTCCGATTTAGCATAATGTTATTAGATGGAAAATGTTCCGTGATACGTTAAGTAACGTAACGGTCATGTGAGATCAAGATTTAACGAGAGATGTTTTAAGTAAACGAGTGGTAACCGATGGGTTACAAAGTTAAAAGGAAAAGTAACCCCGGTGGGTTACAAGGCTAAATAAAGGAAATGTAAACTGACAGTTTATAAGGTTGAGTTAAAAGAATGGTAGACCGATAGTATACTAGTCGAAAAAGGAAAGAATGATTAATGTTTACGTTTTATTATCAATCGAGTGGATTGATAATAAAGAAAGTTAATTAATGAGTCGGCTGTCGTTTGATCAGGACACAGAGGCCGACTAATGGAAGGAAAAGGAACGAGAAAGGAACGGAATAGAGAACGCTAGAGTATAGTTCGGGTAAGTTTCAAACCTCACCTACAGCATGAAGTAAATGATTTTTAAATGTTTATTTATATGATTTGCAAATGTGTTTGCAATTGTTAAGCAAGTTTCTTTTAAAGTATATTTGCATTTATTATGCAAAAAGTTTTAAAGTTCAAGAAAAAAAGATTTGCAATGAATTTGCAATCGTTATGTTAAAAGGTTTATTTGCATATTGATATGCATAACGTTATTTAAAAGTTTAAGTTATGATTTTCAAAGTATTGAAAGTATGTTTTGCATTATGATAATGTAAAATGTTTTATAGTTTAAGTTATAAGCTTTATGATGCATTTGTATGCAATGAGTTGCAATTGTGGTGCAATAAATTTCAGAATACAAGTTATGACTTACAAAATGTATTTGCATTATATGTTGCATTTGTTATGCAATGAGTGTTAAATTGCAAGTTATGATTAGTAAAATGTGTTTGCATTTTATGTTGCATTTATTATGCAATATGTTGCATCGGTTATGCAGTAAATTTTATAGTACAAGCTATGAATTGCAAGTGTATTGCATATAATGTGATTGCATTTGAAATGCTCACTAAAGTTAATAAGAAGGTAACGTAAGGATAAAAAGAAAGTGTCGTACCAGCCTCTTTGTTATGAGGTAATGAAAGTAAAATTAAAGTGTGACCTCCTAAAGGTGAGGTACAAGACCTCAATGTTTGATGGTCTCAAGTCTTCCACAAGGGAAGCATCATGTATATGATCTCATGATTAATGAGTTGGTACGAACACTAAAGTAAAGTAAGGAAAATAAAAGTTATAAGATAAAGAAAGTTAAGGAACAAGAATAAAGGTTGAGAAAGAAATGAATATTTAAGTTTATAGAATGTTCATAAAAGGCTCATAATTAAAGTTAATAATTGAGCATAAATGAAGTCATGCATTCTAATGTTGCTTGAATGCCTTTCATGAAATGTTTATATGCTATGTTATGGAAAACATTCAGAGAAATGTTTTATGACAAGTGTTTATGAAAAACATTTTCATGTTTTCAAGAGACGGTTTATGAACGACGTTTTAAGAAAAACGTTCAAGAAATGTTTTAAGAGAAAGGTTTTACATTAAATGTTTATGAAAAACATTTCATGTTTGCAAGAAAAGGTTTACGAATGACGTTTTAAGAAAAACGTTGAAGAAATGTTTTATGAAAAATGTTTTCAGAAATGTTCTATGAAAGACGTTTATGAAGAACGTTTTTAGAAATGTTTAAGGAAAACGTTTATGAAAAATATTTTCATAAATGTTTATGGAAAACGTTCATGAAGAACGTTTCAAGAGAAAGGTTTTCATGAGAAAAGTTTTAAAGCATGTTTAAATGCTTTGTGAGAATATGTTTGAACTTGCTGAGCGAAAGCTCATTAAAAGTTTTTCATGCTGTAGGTAACTTATGGGTGACCAATGGGACCCGTTAGAAGAGCTGGGTGCTGCGGAGGACAGATGCGAAGATTTGGGTATGGATACCATCACTGTTTGCTTCCGCTACGTAAAGAAAATGTTTTCCATTGTTTAATGCTGTGTTTTCGATGTTTAAAGAAAACCAGAGTTTTAAGAATTGTGTTCAAAGTTTTAAGATACAGTTTACAAACTGTTTTATGTAATGATAAAGTAAAGTTTTAAACTATGATTTAATAAATGTTTCTTATTAAGTTTTAAGAAACGTTTTGAAATGATTTTAAGGGCAAGTGTTGAGCGATGTCTCCACTTGAATGCGACAGAGGTCGCATCAATTTTAAAGAACGTTTAAGGAAAGAAAAAAAAATTTTTATTACAGTATTTTCTTACTAAGTAAGTAAGATTACTGTTTATGAAACTATGTTTATGAAAGTAAAGTGACTGCCCGAAAAGGCGGGTCGTCACATTGCGAGCTCATTAGCATGTACGACGTTGGCAAGTTTTGACTGTCCGTATGCAGATAGACAGTTATACCTGTCAATTAACAAATCCGAGCGGTTAATTACTTGATGAAGTTGGAAGAATAGGCTAATTAGGAAGTTCTTTGATGAACTGATTGCTTCAACGGCCAAGAACAAAGCCCTTATTTCAACAAAAGGCAATAGATTCTGCTAACTAGGCTTTTCAACAACAATGCTATTCAAGAAAAGTTAACGTATTTGCCAGAATTTAGACTGTTGTTTTCCTTGATTGGGCATTGATTTTGTCGAAGCGAATTCCTTCTTTTTATGAGAATCTACGACTGCGTGACAAGACATTCACAATCCTTCCTTCTCTGTTGCATTCTTTTGATGTTTTCTTCATAGTCTCTAACAAGAGATTTGTCAATAGAAAATGGCCTGAGGTAGAAGAATAATCTCAGATTACATTTTTTTTTTCTATTATCCTAAATTTTGGATATACATAAGTCATTCAATAGTGTAGCATATATACCTATGTGGTTTGATGGAAATTGTAGTTCTATGTTATCTTTGGAAAGCATGAAAGGTGTTGCCATGACTCCTGCATTATTACTTGCAACAAGGAAAGCAAAATAGCTGTTAGTCACCTTATTTGTTTTCCGGATGAAAGAAGTTTAGGAAGAGGGCGACTGATTTTAGTATACCGTGAGCTACCAAAGGGGCTCCCCATTGACAAAAATGTTTGCTAAAGGCTCTAAAATATGACCCTATCGCTTGACCAGAAGGACATCACCCTAGCCCCATCAAATGTGCCAGTGATAAGACTAGGTGGGGGCACAGTCCTAATAATTATATGCTCAGAATGCAATATTGCTAAAATATATGTAAAAAAATGGTACATTATTAAATTAATCTAACACATATGTGATTAGACGGAAAGTGATATAACAACAGAAAGCACCCCAACTTATTCTACTTTATTGCAATCATCATCTTACTTAAGGATGTTCAATAGAAGACCAGAGGAATTAAAATCCGCTGCAAATTTCCTAACAGATGCCATGGAACTTAGGTCCAATTCGATGGCATTAATTTTGGCACAAGGGTTTTCTTTATTTATAATTCCTTGGACCTCTTTGCCAGCTTCCATGTTCCTAACTTCCATCACTACATTGACACCACGTAATGCAAGAACTCTTGCAGTTTCCAAGCCAATACCACTTGATGCTCCTGCACCAATACTAGCAAAACATTTACACATTTACTTTTAAGCTTGTTTCTAATTTGTCTGTTATATATATATATATATAATTAACTATATAATTATACTTCTTAATTTTAACTATTTCTTATTTTGTCACTCTGTTTTTAAAACTATAAAGATATTGTTGAAATTTGAAAGACTTATTTCAATTTCATTCTCAAAAAAATTGAGTAAAACAATATGACTACATATAAATAATTATGATAATATTTTATATACTAAAAAAATAAAAAAATTCTAAAACAAAACATCAATTTTTTTAAAAAATTTTTATGACTTTTATAAATTTTTTAAAATATATATTTTTAAAATTTTTCTTAAGAAAAAACATATATTTCGCATTAATATTTTTAAAAATAATCTTATCTATAATATCTCCACTCTTTATCCAATTTGCCCCATACGAGAAAGTAATCTCGTGGAACAAGGAAACTAGCGATATACTTGAGACAGTGAAGCACAAGAGCTAATACATTTTTGTACATAGTATGATAAAATAATACATGACAACCGCTAGTTGTATTTATTTTCTCATTTTTTTTATATACTCTCAATAATTATTACCTAACACGTAGACTAATAGATTTTACGTGTCAGACAATAATACGAGAAAGTGTAAAAAAGAGAATACGAAATAAAGTGCTGCGACTAAACGTTCCACTCTATAGATAATCAGTAGTTAAAAGTAAGTGGAGGAAAAAAAAAAGAAAAAAACAATGTATCCTATTGCATGATCAGTAGTTGATCAAATTCAGGCTGAAATCCCAAAGTTTCTGCGCCAAATCCATGTCCCTAGCCAATGAGCTTGCCTTGGAAATCTTACAGTCAACAAAATATTCACCGCTTACCTCTTCACTGGTGGATGCAGCGCCACGTAGCATGTTGCAGCAGCTCCCTACAGTAATTATAATTTATATTCACAACATAATTCAACTAAATTAGTATAAAGTATTTATAGGGTGTTTGAAAAGGTGGTGGGAACCACTTTTACTGTAGCATGTGAGAGTTTTATATTGTAGCATATTTTTTTATTGTTACTGTAGCATGTGAGAGCTTTCACTGTTCATAACTGAGATTGTGGTGAGAACTGAGTGGTTCCCACCACTGCCAAACACCCCCTTAATAAATATATAAATAATATATATCGTCCCAAAGACTCAATTAATGTCAAATGTTGTGGGCATGTTATTGCAATTATCTAGAGGAAGAATCTTAATACTAGTTCTTGTTCAAATGTTATCGTGCCATTCGTTTTGCTGGTTACAAATAAATAAATAATAATTAATTTTTTTGTTTAAACTTTATCTACAGGAATAATGGCAACATAACTCAACCAAATTCGTAAAAGAAATAAATAAATACTAATCGTCCCAAAATGGTGTGCACATGTTCTAACTATCGAGAGGAAGAATATGGACACAAGTTAAAGTTCTTGTTGAAATATTATACGTCTTTAACCCTCAATTTTGTACGAGAGATGGAGAATAGGAATGATAAAGAGTTAGAAGAACAGAGAATACGAAGGATGGAGAGAATTATGGTACTCTTTTATGTTAATTATTTGGTAAAAAGTTATTTGTGTAATTACTATATTGTACGTTATATTATTTGTTAATAATTTATTTTAAAGGATAAAAAAGTCTTTTTAGTTAAATTTAGGTGGATTGTATGAATTGCTCTATTAATGGAAGGATCCAAATTGGTGGGCCTGGAAAAAAAGTCTCTTCCTCATGTCTCCTATCCATTCTCTCATTCCTTCAACTAGGGAAGGCAATGGGACAGATTTGAGGCGGGGTGGTATTCTTGCCAACCCGTCATACGAACAAAAACAAACCCCATCCCCGATTAATTATTTTTATAATAAAATAACTAACTAATTAACTAATTAATTAATTGACACACCTATAGAAGACTATAAGTTAAAAATTAAAAAAAAATTATTTTCTTGAATTTTATAGGTATCATGTAGTATAACATTATACTTAAAATTATATACATTACAGCATATTATACGTAATATATTTAATTAAAAATTTAACATAAATTAAATGGAGCGGGTAAATAAGGAATAGGGTCAGGACCTTTATACCCATCCCCGTCCAATAACCCGTGATAGGTTTCACTATTACCCTTTTATAATCCTAACCCATTTATAAACGGGTTTTTCCCTACGGGTAAATAGGTTCATAGGTAAAATTGTCATCTACACCTCTAACTAAACAACAGATTCTTCTTCTCCTTTCACTACTCTTCCTCCCTCCTATCAAACATATATATAAAAAGGGTGTCTGGAAGAGCGGTTAGAACTAAAAATATTAGTTTAAAAACTGTAGCATGTGAGAAGTTTATATTATTACAATAAACTATACATGTTGAGAATTTTACATTGTTTTTTGGTTACGGTTGAAACCGGGTTCCCAAACAGGCTAGTAGACTCTATTTGGATTGAGTTGGTAAAATATGTGGAATTTTTATAAATGCAATCCTTTAACATTTATTTTTTTATAAAAATCATTCATATTTATTTGTGGCATAACTTAATATGTAATATGAATGATAGTGTGGTATAAATAAACACAATTTTTAAAAGTATGTCATAACATGTAATTTTTTTGTAAAATATTTCTTACTTGCTAAGTACCCTTGAGCACAAATCTTCGGAGCACGTACACAACAGCTGCATCAAATAGAAGAATAAATTTTAGTGACTGATTCGTGTTATCACCCTTAAGCATGTTTTTTAATTATAAAATATGTCAGGGAGTTATCATTAGGGGGTCTAATGATCATTTTGTCAAATTCTGGCTAAAATCCAGAGTTTCTTTGCTAAATCCACGTCCCTGCCCTTTGAGCTTGGCCCGGACAGATTACCATCGGCAAAATACTCGCCGTTTACGCCCTTCGCTTGCAGATGTGATGCCACGTGGAACGTTGCAGCGGCTCCTTTTAAATGTATCATTCAACAACATCAATGGAAAATATAGACATTTATGCCCCCATTTTTCATATTCTATAAGGCTATTATAATAACAATAATTATAAAAATATCAACTCTAATATTAATTTTTATACCAATTTATGAGTTGCTACTTTTTTTTATTGATAAATATTTAAAAGATTATCACATCAATAAGTTTACATTTCTTTATAGTACCAACAATGTAGTACTACTTCTGACAATGCTCTAAACAGAACTTTATTCAACTTCTAATATTAATTTGTACATACTACTCTCTTCTCCAGATCTTGAAGAAACTCAAACTGGTAAATAATAAAAGTGAGAATTAATAACTTGGTAAATCATTCAGTCAAATTCAGGCTAAAATCCCAGAGTTTCTTTGCCAAATCCAGGTCCCTCGCCTGTCGGCTTGCCTTGGAAAGATCACTATCAGCAAAATATTCACCGCTTACTCCCTTCACCTGTGGATGCAATGCCACATAGCACGTCGTAGCAGCTCCCTACAGTGATCACAGTTTAATTCAACAAATTAGTAGCATAAGAGAAAGAAAAAAGTTTTTGCATAGAAATTAAGAAAATAGAATTCTACGCTTTTGTTTAGCGTCTTAGTTGGAACTTACAGTTCCAACCAACAAATAATATAAAACTTTCAACTGTTATAGTAAAAAAGTAAAAAGCTACTACAGTATACATATTCGTTTGGCATCTTAGTTAGAATTAACAATTCCAACTAACAAATAATATAAAGCTTTCAGTAGTTACAGTAAAAAACAAAAAGTTACTATAGTACATATGTGTGTTTGGCATCTCAGTTCGAATTAATGGTTCCAACCGACAAATAATATAAAGCTTTCAACTGCTATAATAAAAAGCAAAAAATTACTAAATACTCTCATATGTTACGGTTTTTAAACCATTATTTTCAGTTTCAATCACTCTCCTAAACACTCTATACATAATTATACCTTTTTTAATTTTTACCAGGCCAAGAATAACCAATGAAGCATGTATTGTGCTGATTATAAACTTAATTAGTTGTATTTTTATTGGGTAAAGTTGTGGTAGCCGATAGCAAAATTCTCCACCGGTGGAGAATACTAATTACAACTGCTAGATCAAAAAGCAATGGCTCAAAATAGCCTTTATAATAGAAACAAAAATAGATTCTCCCACACCTGATTATGAGCCAAAAAAAAAAAAACAGTTTGTTGATCTCCTAACTACCGACGTTCATGGAGAGGCCCGACCACCATAAGCTCCACCACCACCTCGACAAATATCGACTAAAGGGGTGGGGACCTCCAGATCGAACCAACAGATCTACCACAAAAAGCATGCAAAAAGGGAGGGGGGAAAAACCTCTTCTCCTTCCTAAACTCCGGCAAGCCCCACTCCGTCGTTCACCATCCTCAACCCAGTCGCGACCCCTTCCCCTCCCCCCTTCTCCCCTATCCTTGGTCGTTCGATCTCACCGTCATTGGCAGAGAGCATCCTCTTTGGAATCGCTTAAATTTTCGTTGCCGTCACTGCGAGATCCGTCGCTAGCTACGGCCGAGGCCCGCGCTGGACTCGTTTGGCAATGGAGGTCGACAATGTGGGGCGGCGTTCAACAACGGAGGCATCTCCCACTCGACTCCGACTTTGCGCAAATCCGATGTCGATGACTACTTCCTATCGCCCAGAGCTAGACGTTGACGACGACGTTGGTCGCGGCGGGTTATGACATCACCAAGCAAGATCCCAAGCCTCAATCGTTGAGCTCACGAGCCTCCGCCATTGTTCGCGCCGATCGCCATCATTCCCTCGACAGCAAGATCGCAAGCCTCCGCCGTCCGTCTTCATGACGGGGTTGCGAGGGGGGTGGGTCGCCACCAGCAGCCGCGTTCCGAGTTCACCAGCGTCCCCTCAAGCAGCGTCGGCGGCGCCATTATTTTGGTTTTTTTTTTTAATAAGTTTTTCGCTTTATGGTTTGATGTATGTGATAAAAAGAAATGATTTAATGCATGCGAGCCTATTGTAAGTTCTTTTTTTTTTTTTTTGTTTTAACAATTAGATCGAAATCCAACATAGAATAACATTCTCCAACGGTGGGAGAATGTTTTTGTTATTCAGGAATCAGTTGAAATATGAATGTCTAACCTGCTGAACATTTTTCATAAAAAATCTGCCTATTGTATTGACAATACCTGCATCAAACCAAACCAAAAGAAACTGCAATATTAGTGAATAAAATTCAGCACTTTGGAAAAGTGCTTCTGCACTTGGAGAAATTAATTTTTACAAATGTTTTGTTTATCAGGGAAAAAGATGTTACCCTGGATAATGGAAATTTGACGAAAGATATTAGTGGCAATTACTCCTGGGTGAAGTGAATTTGCAGTTATGTTCACGCCTTCTTCCTGAAACAAAAGAAACAATATTTTACTGATAAAGACTAAATAGTAATTCTTCTATCAAAAAGACTAATTAGCACTGTCAAAAAAAAAAAAAAAAAAAGAGAGACTAAATAGTGTACCTTCAGACGTCTTGCAAGCTCATTAGCGTGCAAAATGTTAGCAAGCTTCGATTGCCCATATGCGTCTGGGTCCATTTTTCCATGCCTATCATTATATATAAAAGGGTTGATCTATATAATACTCAAAACATAGATATTTTTTCCCGAAGAACAATAAAATAGATATACTAGTTTCGATTATTTTCTTTTATATCATGATGACGTTAAATTAGTAACTATTGCAAGTTGTTATATGTCTGCTATTTGACTGTTAATTATTGCATATTCCTTGTGTGATAATAACTGGCATGATAATAATACAAAACAAATCCAAATTTAGGGTTCTTCCTTAAATATTTTAAGTGCCATATAAAGGACTTCAACGCCAAATAAAAAACACAATATTTTAGTTAGGGTAAATTGCATCCAAGAACCATAACTTATCATCTTTTACATGTTGCACCTTAAACTTTCAATTTTGACATCTAAGATCTTAAATTTTGACAATGCATTCCAATCAACATATGAGGTCAATTCATGAACGATAATTAGGATCCAAAATTTCAAGATTTTAAAAATTCATAATCCAACTTGCCAAATACACAAAAAGCTTTGGATTTATTTGTTAAAAATCTTGAATATTTTCATCTATTAATTGATGTCGGTTAATTGTTGGCAACAATTTTAAAATTTAAGGTATTATTTGTCAAATTAAAAATTCAAGATCGAAGTTTTCAAACATTAAAAATTTTGGGGGAAGTGCACCAATTAGAGATGACAACGAGGTGGGATGGGAGCGGGTATGTTTCCCCCACCCTTATACCCTACTCCTCTTTTGCCTCTTATTCTCTCTCCATATCTGCCTAAATTAAGGCGGGGTCTGAGTCGAAAAACCCCATTAAAAGAGCTATTACAATACCCAACCTATTAAACTCGACCAAGTCTTACCATTTATAATTGAAAAAAATATATGTGAAGATCAAAGGAAAGTTTCCATTTTTCTCCTTAAGAGTTTCTCGTCTTCCTTTTATATTTTATGTATATATCTACGTATAATTGGGTGAGGGCAGGGAAATGAGAGCTTCCCCACCCCCAAGTCGAGGTAATTAATTGTAACCTCTATACCGGTACACACTCCCATATAGTATCCCATGCCTATTCCAATAAGACCCGGTACCCGTATCCACATGTAATAATACCATCCCTAACGCCAATGCAATTAAACCTTTCAATTACGAGCACAAGTACGGATGCTGATCGGGTCGTTTGTTTTTGTTCATGAAGACAACCTCGGAACCAACTGTCTACAAAATTGACCAACAGTACAAAAAAGTATTATAGTTGTATGGAATTAAAACTGTTACCCAGAAGGATCATTAATTTTTTCGAAACGGATTCCTTCCCGGTAAGTCAAGCGGTGAGCATTTGAGGAGACGTTTACGATTCTTCCTTCTTTTCCACTTTTACATGCAGTTTTCTTCATCGTCTCCAACAAAAGATTTGTGAGAAGAAAATGGCCTAGCACACAGGGAAACGATAAAGGGAAAAAAGTTGAATTTTTGTATATATCCACCATCCAAATATTTCTTAAATTATTTGCATGAAACCCTCTACCAATCTGCAAATGTTCGTTTACTTATGATCTGATTAGTATGAGAATAATTTCATCATTAGCCATATAATAACAATAATAATAATAATAATAATAATAACAGAACATATGTACCCAAGTGGTTTGTTGCAAACTGTAGTTCCATGTTGTCTTTGCAATGCTTGAATGGGCTGGTTGCTACTCCTGCATTGTTACTTTATAGTAAAGAAAAAAAGGGCAAGTGATCATAATTTGTAACATATATTTATTTGAAAAGAGATGACTTATAAGAGTTTGATGTGAAAAGAATATAAAGTTTTACCACTAGAACTGTTTTTCAATTCTTACATCAGAATATTGAGAGGAAGAGCAGATGAACTGAAATCCGATACGAATTTCCTCACAGAAGAAAATGAAGTAACGTCCAATTCCATAACATCAAGTTTTGCAGTTGGGATTTCCTTAAGTATAGCTTCTTTGACGTCTCTACCGGCAGACGTATTCCTTACGGCCATTGTCACGTGAACACCGCGCAACGCAAGAACTCTTGTCGTTTCGGCGCCAATCCCGCTAGATGCTCCTGTGATCGTCACATCATGCACGTCAACTAATGTTCATATGAAGAGAATAAAATTTTTTAACTTGTGAGTTTTTATTTAACCTGTAACAATGGCGGTAAGGCCACTCCCATCGATCCCTTGAGTAACTTCCTCTGCCGTGGAAGATGATGAGAACCCAGATGCCCCTTTTCTTCTGCTAAACGGCCACATTGGTTCTTTGCTTGATTGATTCTATTGATTTCTATGATAATCTTTCATTCAATCAAGTCAATTAGGGATGGCGTTATTAGTGCCAGTTATAAAAGTTTTCTTTTAGAGGTGTGGGACCCACCACATGAAGCGGAAGATAACACCTATGTCATAATTTGTCCCGTCAACTCTGGTGCACTCACTTTCTTGATTTGTTGTGTGACATGCATGCATGATCGTATATGTGAAATGGACATTTAATATTGATTATGGGAAAGAAATCTGCATGTGCCTTTATTATATGGTTTAGTATTTATTCATATCTCTGACCCAATCCAAGAAAATATTTTATTAAGATTGAACAAAGAAAAAGTTTAAATATATAAATCATTCCCTAAGACATGAGAAATCACGCCTCGTGACATTCGTTACTTTCCTAACGGATATTATTATAATTAAATTAATTACTGGTGTATCGAATAATTTTTTATTTTATCTAAAATCTATTACATATTATTTATTTCTACCTATTTTAAACTTTTTTAAAATTTTTCTATACCTATTTAGCATATTTAACGAAATACAATTGAAACTTTTATTTGATTACAAAAATGTCATTTGGTATTTTGTGCATCAAAGTCTCCGATAGAGACCACCCTTCACCTGCCCATCCCCCTTCAATTATTTTGATCTTCTTTGAGTCTCCTCGCGTCACTCTCCCTCACACATCTCTCTCTCCCTGCTTTTCATCTCTTTCCTTCTCTTCTTCTTTATCTTACATGATGCTAAGGCAGAGAGTATCCAAGGAAGAACCCAAACAACATTTTCAAGCCATTCTCTCACAAAGCTCATAAAACAACCTCCCACAAACTCATAGATCAAGAAAACTTGAAGATTTTAAGATCTAAACAACATTTTGGGCTAAGATTGAGGTAAGGTTTTTTAAACTTAAAACTTACATTTTGGTTATATTTTAAATATGTAAATCTGTGGAAATGAGTTTTTATTAAATCGAGGTTATTTTATATTGTTTATGTGTTGTTTTTATGCTTAGAAAGCTCTTTGAAAACCAAGATTTGAAGAAAAAAAACTCAAAGTTCAGATTTTGGGTTCTCTGTGTAAAATATTCTCCTTAAGACTCGAACCTACAACCTCCTAATACCCTAGAATGCCTTCCGTCATTTCACTGTTTTTATTCCTTTGTCAATTCTATTGCTGTTTGATATATTATAAGTTGGATCAACCCAACCCTAACACAAAATTTTTATTCAAATGTTTTATTCCAAATATTTTAATCTCATATTATTTTTTTTAATTTTTTTTTTCAAGACATTTTAGATTGGAATATGCAACAATTTTGGTTGTTGTTAGAATTAAATTATGTGTTTAAACTTATGTGCATATATTTTGAGCGTAATAATCATTATGGCGCATTAATAAAATAAATGGTAAATTGGTATGATTATAGATTAGGAATTAGGTTAAAGTGTGGTTGTTTTATACGTATTAGAATAACTGCGTACTTAGAACTTATGTGGTGAACTTGGTTTCGTGAGCTGGAAGTTACTAGCAGTATATTGCCAAGAGGTAAAGAATCTATTACTCATTTTTTGTGAGGTTTTATGGAATTAAAATTAGTTCTTTACATCGCAAGATATATATATATATATGTATGTTGAACTGTTATTATATGAATCCACTTATAAGACAATAACATGAACTCGTCCTGTAATATACAGCGAGAAATAAATTGATTTGACATGTATTGAATAAATTGAGAATCATGGGTAGGAAAGATACTCTATACATAACAATAGTGGTTATGAAAGGAATGGTAAGATGTAAAAAGGGTGGCGGTTATGTCTTTGGGCACGAATATTGTAAAAGGTAAAATAGGGGAGGTGATGACGCTCCTTTGAGTTGAAAGTTTCATAACGCATTGTACATGAATCGACTTGATGAGGATCCCAGGATTGATGTCCCCTCACTGGATACTCTTAGAATGATTGTAGAGTGGTCAAGAGCGTCCATTTGGGTTTTGTTAAGTTGAGTGATATGATACTCTCTTACACGGTGGATACAAATGAGCATTATTAAATCCTAACTAATATATATATGTATCAAACTTGGTAAGAATAATCATAGGTTATCCACCGGAAATGAACATGATAATATTAATAAATAATGTTGAAAAAACTAACTAACCATGTATGTATTAATGTGGCAATGATAAAAACCTAAATGTAAGTAATGGTTTCCCCTATTGAGTACGCTGTCGTTTATTCCCCTATATTTTCATCCTTTCAGGACTCACAAAATGTAAGGTGGCATTGAGAAACATAGTTGAGGAAACAATGTATTTGTAACCAGTTAAAATATCTCCTTTTACTCAGAATGTTCTCCTTGATAACGTAAGCACCGTAAGTTACTTTTTGTGACTGTATTAAGATATATTGAGAGTTGAAATGATGATGATGAAGAATTTATATTATTAAATTAAAGGTGCTACATTAAACAATAGCTTATTTGTTGTTTATATTTTTATTTTGATTTAAAAGTTTTCATTTAAGTTATGAACAAATTTATTTTGAAGTTTTATTTTTATTTTTAGATCTTTATTTAATTTATTAAAAATTGTGAACCCCACGCCTACTTTGAAGATACCAACAACTGCTGACCAACAATATTACTTTAAATTAATCTCAACAAGTTAACAAAGAAAGTAAAAAATCAAGAAGTAATAATAAAGACAATATGTTTTTTAGTTGGAATTTTCTCTTATTTAATTTCTCTAGTACACTGTTTTATAACAGCATAAATTTCTCGTGTTTAATTATGAGATGTATGGAGTGATCAGTAGTGGGTCTATGATCATTTTGTCAAATTCTGGCTAAAATCGCAGAGTTTCTTAGCCAAGTCCACGTCCCTGCCCTTCGAGCCTGCCTCGGACAGATTACTATCAATGAAATACTCGCCACTTTCGCCCTTCACTTGTAGATGCAACGCCACATAGCACGTTGTAGCAGCTCCCTATAATCGTATCATTCAACGACATCAGTGAGAGAAAAAAAAAAGAAAGAAAGGACTTTTATGCTGTTAAGAATCAAAATCATCTCTACCCAAGCCTAATGACAAACCCAATTACAAGAAACTTCTATGGTTAGGCATGGTAGATGTGGTAGGTTTAATGGAATTTATATATATGGTCATAATTTAATTACAATTGTTTAATTGTGTGGTTCTTATTTATTGTTTATAATTATAAATAGGCAACATCTTTGCATTTGTTATCATTAAGAAATAGAAGAACAATAAGAGTGTTCTTCAAAGAATTCTCTTGTGAGTAGTCTTGTGAGTACTCTAAAAGTGTGAGAAAAAATGCTAGTTTCTAAACGTTGTAATTCTTTCATTGGGTGTTCTTAATGTATTTACTACTATAAAAAAAATAGTAGTTATATTGTCTGGCTGATAGTGCTTTGTTCAACATATGCATCTCATTTTTCATATTCTAAAAGGCTAATTATAATAAACCTGAAGTTGAAGCATATCTTGTCTTCATTATAGCTTTGACTACTTGACCTGGTAGCTCTACATATGAAACTATATGAAATGTAATTTGGGCTTGCCTGCAGAACATTTTTCAGAACTAACCTTCCAAGAGTATTCACAATACCTGCATACTGCACGAAATAGGTAGTAATAATCTGGCTTTATCTGCATAATTCACCAAACTTATATAAAATGGAAAATTTTCTGTATGATTTTCGTCTTCATCATATTACTTTGAGAACGTTTAAATCAGGCCCCAAATATGCCCAGTGTTTTTTTTTGGTAGGCGATGAATTACCGTTAGCAATGCCAAGATGACGATAACGATTGGTTTGAATTGCTCCTGGGTGGAGGGAATTTGCAGTTGTGTTCACCCCATCTTCCTGTGAAAGAAACAAGGAGATGGAAAACAGACTTTAATATAACATGACTGTGAGTAAGTTCCTACTTTCTTACTTCATTTTATGCCGAAGAAATTAATGTAACTTTAGATGTCTCGCAAGCTCGTTGACATGCAGAACATTAGCAAGCGTAGATTGCCCATGCGCAGCTCCACTGCTGTACCTGTAGACAGGCAAGTGATCCGTACCTAAATCAAACATGCTCAGAAGTTGAACCGATTATGAGCTGTGGTAGTAAAAAAAGTGATACCCTGATTGATCATTAATTTTGTCGAAACAAATCCCTTCAGAATACGGGAACCGATAAGCCATCGAAGAGACATTGACAATCCTTCCTTCTTTTTTACTTTGCCTTGCTGTTTTCTTCATTGTGTCCAACAAGAGATTTGTCAGAAGAAAATGACCAGCCAAAACCGAGTCAAAGATGATAAATTTTGTGTCTAATTTTCAATATGCATTATGTGTGCATCAAAGTTACCTGAGTGGTTTGTGGCAAACTGTAGCTCTATGTTGTCCTTAGAAAGTGTGAATGGAGTCGCCATACCTCCTGCATTGTTACTTGAAGCAAAATAAAAAGTAAATTTATAAGTGGCTACACATATAATCCATGAACTAAACTTTCGAAAGAAATTGCACCAGAACTTACCTAGAATGTTGAGGGGATGGCCAGATGATTTGAAATCCGAAGCGAATTTCCTGACAGACAACAAGGAACCGAGGCCCAACTCCATGGCATCAACTTTAGCAGAGGGGATTTCTTTGACTATTGCATCTTTGACATCTTTTCCAGCAGCCATATTCCTGACGGCCATGATTACGTGGACACCACGCAAGGCAAGAACTCGTGTAGTTTCGGTGCCAACACCACTCGTGCCAATACCGACCCTTATTGAAGAACTGTATCTTGGAACTTTTCGGGTTGCTTACTTCATATTCTTGATGGTCGCCGATGGGACCGGCCCCCGTTGGGTTCTGTTTTTACTCGAGGTGATGTTGCTAAAATCTGCAGGATTCCATTGGCCTCTTCGGAGTTGCTGGATTCTTGGTCTTAATGCTCTTTTGTCTTGCCGTTCGTGCTCTTTGGTTTTCCTTGCCGACTGGTCCTAGATCAGATGTAGGGCCTCCAAACTCCTTTGATCAGGTTTTGGATATTACCTTGGAGGTGTGGCAGGATATTGATATGTTGTTGCTTTTATATGGTCATCATTGTTACCTTCGATCAAAATATGGTGAGCCAGAAATGATTTGGTTCATCATAATGTGCGATTTGATGTTGGTAGGTCCAAGCCGGAAAGTTCTTTCCAAATGTGCTGAGTTCTGCGAGGCCTTTACTTCCCCCGAAATGGTGCCATTGCACCCTCCTCTGCCGGGTTGGTTCAGAATCAACTCAGATGTGTGCGTTCTACAGCGATGATTCGTTCCCTCTACCCAAGTGGGTGTAGTTGTTGCGTTAAGATTAGGTGTTGATTATGCTCTAGATTACACTATTTTCTTTTATGTCAAAATCACGCCTAATTATTCTAGAAATTGACCCCCTGTTTGGCATTGTGGTGGGAACTACGGTTCCCACCACAAACTCAGTTATAAACAGTGTAAAGCTCTCACATGCTACAGTAACAATTTAAAAAATTGCTACAGTGTAAAGCTTTCACATGCTACAGTAAAAGTGGTTCCCACCACCGGTTCTCACCACCTTCCAAACACCCCCTGAATGTAATTACTATAAGTTGTTGTTGTTGTGTCTACTATTTTGATTGTGGATAATTATAAATTACTTGTGGATTGTGATAATTACTAACATGAGGGTAACACAAAACATATCCGGTGTTGTACATATAAAGCAAGGAACCCAAAATAAAAAACAAAATATTTTAATTATGAGAACAAGTACGGATGTTCAACCGGACGTGTTTTTGTTTTGGTCATGTTTGAAATGACCTAAAATAAACAGTTTCTGGTTTTTAGGCTAAAAGTTATTTACGGGCGTATTTGGACAGATTAGTTGTTTGGGCTTTTGGCTTTACGAGCACTTTTAAAATGAGTCATCTATTTGATGCTTATAAAAAATATATATGTTTAGGAAAAACTTTTTTATTTTATTTGTATTTTTCACCTTTTATCTATAAATGAAAAATTATAAATATTATCTTTATCCTTATATTATATCATTTTTGTATAGCAATAAGATCTTTTTGACATATTTAACCAAACAAATTCAAAAGTTTTAATTAATGCTTTGTTTGAGAAGCAAGTTCCAACTTGCTACAGTATAAAACTCTCACATATTCAATAGTTTGCTACAATATAAAGCTCTCACATGCTATAGTGTTTAAGTTTCAACTGATTTTTTAAACATACCCTAAAAAGTTTTAGCTTATACTTCTCTCATTCTTCTGTTGTGTACTTAAAAATAAGAGCACAAGCCATTTCAAACCAGCCCCAATCATTTAAGATAGTATAAACAAAGAAAGAATAAGGGAAAGAACATATTTTTAGAACTTTTTGAAGTAAATGATAGGTTTTGAAAATATATGCAGTAAATAGCAAATTTATGATATAAATAATTTATTTGCAACTTATATCTATAAGGATTATTTATATTATAAATAGGGGATAAATAAATTATTCGCATCCTAAATTTACAATTTACTTTAGATATTTTCAAAACTTACTATTTACTGCAATTAGTTTTGAAAAATGTTTATTTATCATCGTTGTAGGTAATTAAGGTCCATTTGGTCAATGGATTTGAATTAGTGATTTGATTTGAGTTAGTGTGATTTGAATTAGGATTTGAGTTAGTGATTTGAGTTGTTATCCGAATTGGCGTTTAGATGTGCATTTAAGTCTCAATTTGAGTCTGGAATAAAATTGAAATTTGCGTTTGAAGAGGTAGTGAAAATAATTTTTAATTTATTAACAAATCTAATAAAATCTTAATGCTAATTGTCCTAAAAAATATGAAATATGGATCTTAATTTATTCCTCTCTTTACTAGGAACGTAATGAAAAAAGAATCATCTCAATTGAATACAAAATGAAGAAGTTGTGATTTTTTTTCCTCAATTATAGGAGGAAGAATTTTAGTTTTTACTATAACAGAGATATCCGAGTATCAAAAGTTTAGGCTGGAGCAGAACTCTAAAAACTTATATTCTTAATACTTAAAAGATTTAGATTTTGAAAGAAACAAATACGTATCCAAAAAATTCTTGATACTCAAATTTAAATTTGAGTCTATTGAATACCAAGAGTCCTAAAAGTGTCACTCAAAAGGATCATTAATGTTTTTGAAACGGATTCCTTCACAGTAGGAGAAACGATGAGCAGATGAGGAGACATTTACGATTGTCCATTCTTTTCCACTTTCATGTGTCGTTTTCTTCATTGTCTCCAACAAAAGATTTGTGAGAAGAAAATGACCTACAACATAAGGAAAAAAAAATGATAATGTCATAAATAGTCCCTTCTATTTACTCTTAATCGAACTTTAGTCTCTAATTTTTAAAAAGCCTTATATTGGTATCTATTCTATTATTTTGTTTCAGTTTTGGTTCGTCTATTTGTTAGGTATTAAATATTTAACAGAAAACTTTTAAAATATCTCACTTTAGTGCCTAACCTAATATTTTTTTTTCACTTTTGGTCTCTGTGTTATAACTAAGAGGTATTAGGGACTAAAATTTGAAAAATTTAAAGTGAAAAACTAAATATAATAATTTTAATGCATGTAATTAAAAAACAATTTTATCATATATTGTTAGCATAATGAATTTTAATTTAGAAAAAGATAAGCTGAATTTTTTAATACTAGTATATACTTATTGGATAATAAATGACAAGCTATGCATTATAATATATATATATTTATATACTTTGTTGAATAATCATTTTTTAAACATCATAGTTACAATAAATACACATGCATATATAATATACTAAGATTAAATATTCAACTTTATGGGGTTGGGATTCGAAATATGGGTCTGGCTCGGGATTCAGGGTCGATGTCAAGGTCAACATTCAAGACCGGAGTCAAGATTTTGGATTCAAGATCAAGGTTAAGATTCGAAATTGGGGTCAGGGTGGGGTCGGGATTCGAGGTTAGGGCCAAGATTCGAGGCCTGGATGTGCGACCAGGGTTAAGGTCAGAATTCGAGGTCGGGGTCAAAATTTGAGACCGACATTTAGGGTCGGGGTCGAAGTCGAGATTCAAGATTGAGATTGAGGTTAAGATCAGGTCCGAATTTAGGGTCGGTGTCAGGCTCAAGGTCGATATTTGGGGTCAATGTCAGGGTCGAGATTCAAAACCAAAGTCGGGGTCAGGATTTGAGGTCGAGGTTGGGATTCAAGAACGGAGTCGAGATCAGGATTTGATGTTGGTAGGTCCAAGCCGGAAAGTTCTTTCCAAATGTGCTGAGTTCTGCGAGGCCTTTACTTCCCCCGAAATGGTGCCATTGCACCCTCCTCTGCCGGGTTGGTTCAGAATCAACTCAGATGTGTGCGTTCTACAGCGATGATTCGTTCCCTCTACCCAAGTGGGTGTAGTTGTTGCGTTAAGATTAGGTGTTGATTATGCTCTAGATTACACTATTTTCTTTTATGTCAAAATCACGCCTAATTATTCTAGAAATTGACCCCCTGTTTGGCATTGTGGTGGGAACTACGGTTCCCACCACAAACTCAGTTATAAACAGTGTAAAGCTCTCACATGCTACAGTAACAATTTAAAAAATTGCTACAGTGTAAAGCTTTCACATGCTACAGTAAAAGTGGTTCCCACCACCGGTTCTCACCACCTTCCAAACACCCCCTGAATGTAATTACTATAAGTTGTTGTTGTTGTGTCTACTATTTTGATTGTGGATAATTATAAATTACTTGTGGATTGTGATAATTACTAACATAAGGGTAACACAAAACATATCCGGTGTTGTACATATAAAGCAAGGAACCCAAAATAAAAAACAAAATATTTTAATTATGAGAACAAGTACGGATGTTCAACCGGACGTGTTTTTGTTTTGGTCATGTTTGAAATGACCTAAAATAAACAGTTTCTGGTTTTTAGGCTAAAAGTTATTTAGGGGCCTATTTGGACAGATTAGTTGTTTGGGCTTTTGGCTTTACGAGCACTTTTAAAACGAGTCATCTACTTGATGCTTATAAAAAAATATATAAGTTTTATGAAAAGTTTTTTTATTTTATTTGCATTTTTCACCTTTTATCTATAAATGAAAAATTATAAATTTTATCTTTATCCTTATATTACATCATTTTTGTATAGCAATTAGATCTGTTTGACTTATTTAACCAAACAAATTCAAAAGTTTTAATTAATGCTTTGTTTGATAAGCAAGTCTCAACTTGCTACAGTATAAAACTCACAAATTCAGTAGTTTGCTATAATATGAAGCTCTCACATATTATAGTGTTTAAGTTTCAACTGATTTTTCAAACATATCCTAAAAAGTTTTAGCTTATACTTCTCTTCTTCTTCTGTTGTGTACTTAAAAATAAGAGCACAAGCCATTTCAAACCAGCCTGAATCATTTAAGATAGTATAAAAAAAAAAGAATAAGGGAAAGAACATATTTTTATAACTTTTTGAAGTAAATGATAGGTTTTGAAAATATATGTAGTAAATAGCAAATTTAGGATGTAAATAATTTATTTGCAACTTATATCTATAAGGATTATTTACATTATAAATGGGGGATAAATAAATTATTCGCATCCTAAATTTACAATTTACTTTAAATATTTTCAAAACTTACTATTTACTACAATTAATTTTGAAAAATGTTTATTTATCATCGTTGTAGGTAATTAAGGGTCCATTTGGTCAATGGATTTGAATTAGTGATTTGATTTGAGTTAATGTGATTTGAATTAGGATTTGAGTTGTTATCTGAATTAGCGTTTGGATGTGCATTTAAGTCTCAATTTGAGTCTGGAATAAAAATGAAATTTGTGTTTGGGGAGGTGGTGAAAATAATTTTTAATTTATTAACAAATCTAATAAAATCTTAATGTTAATGGTCCTAAAAAATATGCAATATGGATATTAATTTATTCCTTTCTTTACTAGAAACATAATGAAAAAAGAATCATCTCAATTGAATACAAAATAAAGAAGTTATGATTTTTTTCCTCAATTATAGGAGGGAGAATTTCAGTTTTTACTATAACAGAGATATCCGAGTATCAAAAGTTTAGGCTGGAGCATAACTTTAAAAACTTATATTCTTAATACTCAAAAGATTTAAATTTTGAAAGAAACAAATACGTATCCAAAAAATTCTTGATACTTGAATTTAAATTTGAGTCTATTGAGTACCAAGAGTCCTAAAAGTGTTGCTCAAAAGGATCATTAATGTTTTTGAAACGGATTCCTTCACAGTAGGAGAAACGATGAGCAGATGAGGAGACATTTACGATTGTCCATTCTTTTCCACTTTCATGTGTCGTTTTCTTCATTGTCTCCAACAAAAGATTTGTGAGAAGAAAATGACCTACAACATAAGGAAAAAAAAATGATAATGTCATAAATAGTCCCTTCTATTTACTCTTAATCGAACTTTAGTCTCTAATTTTTAAAAAGCCTTATATTGGTATCTATTCTATTATTTTGTTTCAGTTTTGGTTCGTCTATTTGTTAGGTATTAAATATTTAACAGAAAACTTTTAAAATATCTCACTTTAGTGCCTAACCTAATATTTTTTTTTCACTTTTGGTCTCTGTGTTATAACTAAGAGGTATTAGGAACTAAAATTTGAAAAATTTAAAGTGAAAAACTAAATATAATAATTTTAATGCATGTAATTAAAAAACAATTTTATCATATATTGTTAGCATGATGAATTTTAATTTAGAAAAAGATAAGCTGAATTTTTTAATACTAGTATATACTTATTGGATAATAAATGACAAGCTATGCATTATAATATATATATATTTATATACTTTGTTGAATAATCATTTTTTAAACATCATAGTTACAATAAATACACATGCATATATAATATACTAAGATTAAATATTCAACTTTATGGGGTTGGGATTCGAAATATGGGTCTGGCTCGGGATTCGGGGTCGATGTCAAGGTCAACATTCAAGACCGGAGTCAAGATTTTGGATTCAAGATCAAGGTTAAGATTCGAAATTGGGGTCAGGGTGGGGTCGGGATTCGAGGTTAGGGCCAAGATTCGAGGCCTGGATGTGCGACCAGGGTTAAGGTCAGAATTCGAGGTCGGGGTCAAAATTTGAGACCGACATTTAGGGTCGGGGTCGAAGTCGAGATTCAAGATTGAGATTGAGGTTAAGATCAGGTCTGAATTTAGGGTCGGTGTCAGGCTCAAGGTCGATATTTGGGGTCAATGTCAGGGTCGAGATTCAAAACCAAAGTCGGGGTCAGGATTTGAGGTCGACGTTGGGATTCAAGAACGGAGTCGAGATCAGGATTTGGGATCATGCATATAAGGTCATATCAATCTGTGAAATGGTTTTTTAATCCTAATTATGGGAGAGAAATCTCCATATAGCTTAATTATATGGTTATTATTTTTTAATTTCTCTGACCCAATCCAAGAAAGTATTTTATTAATATTGGACAGAGAAAAGTTGTTGGTATATATAAATTATTCCATAAGACATGAGAAATCACGCCTACTTTGAACATGCAAACAACTGCTGACCAACAATATTACTTTAAATTAATCTCAAGAAGTTGACAAAGAAAGTCAAAAATCAACAAGTAACAAAAAAGACACATGCATGTTTTTAGTTGGAATTTTCTCTAATTTGATTTATCTAGTACACTGTTTCATAACAGTATGATGTTTATCATAAGATTCATGGAGTGATCAGTAGCGGGTCTATGATCATTTTGTCAAATTCTGGCTAAAATCCCAGAGTTTCTTAGCCAAGTCCATGTCCCTGCCCTTCGAGCTTGCCTCGGACAGATTACTATCAACGAAATACTCGCCGCTTATGCCCTTCACTTGCGGATGCAACGCCACATAGCACTGCGTAGCAGCTCCCTATAATCGTATCATTCAACAATATCAATGAGAAGAAAATGGACTTTTATGCATCTCGTTTTCCATAATCTACAAGGCTAATATAATAAACCTGAAGTTGAAGCATATCTTGTCCTCATTATAGCTTTGACTATTTGACTCGCTAGCTCTATATATGAAATTATATGAAATGTAATTTGGGCTTACCTGCTGAACATTTTTCAGAACTAACCTTCCAAGAGCATTAATTATACCTGCATATTGCATGAAATAAGCTGTAATAAGCTGGCTATATCTGCATAATTCAACAAACTTTTATAAAATGGAAATTTTCTGTATGATTTTCATCTTCATCATGGTACTTTGAGAACATTTAGATCAGGCCCCAAATATTCTCTATGTGTTCTTTTCTTCCTTTTTTTTTTTTTTTGTAGGCGATAAATTACCATTAGCAATGCCAAGATGACGAAAAATATTGGTTTGAATTGCTCCTGGGTGAAGGGAATTTGCCGTTATGTTCACCCTATCTTCCTGTGAAAGAAATAAAATGAGATAGAAAACAGACTTTAAGATAACATGACTAAGTTCCTAGTTTCTTACTTCATTTTATGCTAAAGAAATTAATGTACCTTTAGACGTCTCGCAAGCTCGTTGGCATGCAACACATTAGCAAGCTTTGATTGCCCATACGCAGCTCCACTGCTGTACCTGTACACAAGTGATCCGAACTTAAATCAAACACATACTGAAGTTGAACCGATTATGAGTTGTGGTAGTAAAAAAAAGTGATACCCTGATTGATCATTAATTTTGTCGAAACGAATCCCTTCAGAATACGTGAACCGATGAGCCATTGAAGAGACATTGACAATCCTTCCTTCTTTTTTACTTTGCCTTGCTGTGTTCTTCATTGTGTCCAACAAGAGATTTGTCAGAAGAAAATGACCTGCCAAAACCAAGTCAATGATGATAAATTTTGTGTCTAATTTTCAATATGCATTATGTGTGCATCAAAGTTACCTAAGTGGTTTGTGGCAAACTGTAGTTCTATGTTGTCTTTGGAAATCATGAATGGAGTTGCCATAACTCCTGCATTGTTACTTGAGGCAAAAGGAAAAGTAAATATAAAAGTGGCTGCACATATATCCATGAACTAAACTCTCGAAAGAAATTGCACCAGAACTTACATTAGAATGTTGAGGGGATGGCCAGATGATTTGAAATCCGAAGCAAACTTCCCGACAGACGACAAGGAACTGAGGTCCAATTCCATGGCATCGACTTTAGCAGAGGGGATTTCTCTGACTATTGCCTCTTTGACATCTTTTCCAGCAGCCATATTCCTGACAGCCATGATTACGTGGACACCACGTAAGGCAAGAACTCGTGTAGTTTCGGTGCCAATACCACTTGATGCTCCTGAAATTACGGTGTCCCAAAACCGCAAAAATATGCCAGTCAGTAAGACAGCATAAATATACTTCACTGGATATAAATTGCCAATGATGAACTGTTAAATATAATGACACGATTCTACAGTGTGTATCTGTCCTGGTGAAAATGTTTACAGAAGATTTTGATTGAATTTATTGCAAAAAGTGATGAAATTTATCATAATTTGCAGTCTAGACAAGATTATACAAAAAATAATGACTTCGTTCCTTTGGTTTATAGAAAGCAGATGGAGGTTAGAAAAGTTAAAGGTGTTATTTTTCACATGGATACCAATTACCATGTGTTTGGAAAAACCAATTGAAACTCATCAGCTTCAACTTAAAGAGCTCTCACATGCTCCAGTGTAAAGCAAACGTACGCTACAGTATAAAGTTTTAACATTTTAGAGTATTTTTAGTTTAAATTCCCAGTTTCAAGTTTCAACGCAAACACCCTTAATCTGTTAATAAAAGATCAATACCCCTTTATTAGAGAGAGGTAGACTATCTTATATTCATTTGGAGATGACACTAAGCAACAACAGAAAAAACTTATAACCCAATACAGACTCAAACTAAGTTTGTTTGTAGTCGTATATACTCGCAAAAAATTTAACTCCTGATTGAAACTGAAGAGTGCAGGGTATTCTTCGTGTCAGAAAAGCAATACATAGTTATAAGACAGAAACACTTGTTGAAAAATACAAGGAATTTAATTCTCCAACATCCTAAGTAGTTTTCTTTTATGACTTTAAAATTTTTAACTAACTTAAGATTTTGAGCGTCTCATGGAACTGAAATGAACTGATCTACATTTTACACACAATATCACAAGTCAACTTTTGTTCACTGTCTAGTAAAGAAGCATGAGAGGGGAAAAAAAAAAAGAATTTCGTTTGTTCCTGCAATATAACATGGCAAAAACAAACGAATCAAACAAACAAGTTCCAAAGTGTTCTCATCCAAGAGAACACCCAAAATATGAATGACCCTCAATTCCTATATGTGAAGACGTCTTGGTATTGGTCAAAAAAATGTCTTATAGGTGTTTGTGGGAACATAGTTGGAATCGGAGGTTAAAATAAAAAATACGTGAGAAAAACGCTATAGAGAAATTGGTTGAAACGACAATTTACCGCTCCAACAGTGTTCCCAGACAATTAGTTTAAGCTATAATCGAGATAAAATAAAGTTGAATATCAATATAACCTGTGACAATGGCAGTTAGACCACTTGCATCAATTCCTCGAGTGACTTCCTCTGCTGTGGAAGAAGATGAAAACCCAGATGGCCCTTTTCTGCTAAAAGGCCACATTCTTTGCTTCCCTGACTCCCTCTGATAATATCTCACTCTTCTCTCTACGAAAGACTAGTGGGAGAGTTCTCTTTTTCTTTTTAGTCACAAGCCACAAAGATATTAGGAAAATGGCAGTTTGTCCGGACGACAGAGAATGAAGATGGTTTGAACAGTTGGAAAGACCACATTTCCAGGTTTCTGTATTGGGTGGAGGCGTGGAGCCTAGTTTGCAGCTCCTCACTTCAGGGGGGATTAGGGACCATGCAATTCTGCTGTCTTTTCTTTGGCCTTGGCTCATATCTTAACGAAAGTACAGGATAATTTGTTTAGGAAAAAGAAGAAAAAATTGAATAAACTAATTAATAATGTGAGGCCCACGAAATTCTGATATTAATTTCTGACGTGGAAAATTCACCCCCTTTAAATCTCATTTTCAGATTTTTTTCTTTTTTTTTGTGAAAGAAAAGAGATGCACATTATCATGAAACAAATAGACCGTACATAGTGGAATGTTTTACCTTTTTTGTCCCAAGTGTTTTGTCATTTTTGTCCTCGGTGATTTCCTTGTTTTCATTTATGTCGCTCTGATACCATATTACGCTCTTGCCCTTGGTTCACTCTTTCTTTCTCCCTTCTTTCTTCTGGGTTTTTTTTTGTCATTTCGTGATGTAAAGAGGAACGAAACGGGCAATATTTCAATGAAGTAAAGAATGCAATGTGGTTTCACTTTTCCACAATACAAGATGTGGAGAATGTATTGCTCGACTTTTCCACAATAGAAGACAAGATTGTGGTCTCCACTTATTATATGGCTGGACTTTTCTACAATAGAAGACAAGAAGACAAAGTAAAAAAAGTAGACCAAACAAAAGCGAAAAGGTTAATCAAGATCTCAGTGCAAAAAAAAAAAAATGAGAACATTTACGGTGTGTTTGACAAATAAATTTAATTAGTGATTTGATTTAAATTAGTGTAATTTAAATTAAGATTTGAGTTAATAATTTAAATTATTATTTGAATTAGTATTTAGATATGTATTTAAGTTTAATCTAAGTATGAAATAAAATTGAAAATAGATTTTGATTTATTAATAAATCTAATAAAATCTTTATGTTAATAATTTTAAAAAATGTGGAATATGAATCTTTATTTATTCTTCTATTCACTAAGAACATAATGAAAAAAAAAATCATATTAATTGGATAACAAATATTTTGATTTTTTTTCTTAAATATAGAAGAGAGAATTTTAGTTTTTACTGTAACAAAAATGTCTACTTATCAAAAATTTACAAGGAATCAAAACTTTAAAAAATTTGATTCTTAAAACTCAAAGATTTAAAATTTAACGAAAATAAACACGTATCTAAAAATTTTTAATACTTAAAACTAAAATTAAATTTATTGAATACAAAAAACACTTCAAACAAATAACTCTTAGGTTTTTTTTCCTTCAGGGAGAGGGCATTTAACTGTTTCTTTCATGAGATATCCTCTCTATGCTGTGAAGCATTTGACCATTTAAATACTGTTATCAGTATTAATTATTAGCACAGTGATTTCCCCTTTTTGTTCCTTCTGTTCCCTTCTTCAATCTGGTTTTTTGGTCATTTTACACGCAAGAGAAATAGAGCAGCTTACACCGGAACCATGCCCTCCCCTTCGCATCACACGTGTCTCTGTGTCGCAATCATATTCGGTCAAACTCCCCTTTTACCAACCTTTTCAAATTTGCTCTCCTGTCCCCTCCTTTTCTTCTTCTTCCGTCTCCTTCTTCCTCCTCCTTCTTCTTCGTCTACAGCGCCCTTACTGCTTCTTGTTTCTTGGCAGCCGTCGACTTCTTATTAAGTTCATAATTATGATTGTTAAAATTATTAGTTAAAATTATAAATAACATAATACGTAAAAGTTTTATACCGTAACAATTTTTTTTTTTTACACGTAGGTTGTTTTATATGATTTTTAACCAAAAGAATTGTTAAAACCAATCAAACAAGTTTGTATTTTTTTAATTTTTTTTGGTACCAAATTTGTTACTTATGCTTGAAGTCTCACCGATTCTACAGCTAACTTAATGATTGAATTTGAACCAGTCGTATTTTCAAAGATCAAAGTGCCCTATAGATCAATACTTCTCTGTCATACAAAAAAATAGGAAAAAAAAAAAGTGAAACCCAACAATCAAATTTGCATACGGTCCTTTTTTTTTTTTTTGCTTTTTTTGTTTTGTTTGTGTTATTTTAATCCCTTTGCTTTGAAATTTTATTTTTATTTTTTGTTCTATCTATGATTTTGTGGTCTTCTATTTTGTTCTTATATTTTTTTCCCTTTCAATTAAATTAGTTTTTTTTTGTAGAACCCGAAAACTAACTGATTTTTTTTTGTTTTATTTGCGGGCATCTTTTTACATTAATTGTAGCGGTTGTTCCCTGTTTGCACTTAGCAGAATGGGTTTTTTTGGCTGATTCTGCCTTGCATAGATTATCATCACCTCTTCGAGTGGATGCTGGAGGGTAAGAATTTAATTGGGGATTACATTTTGTGAGGCCTTTTAGCTTCATGTTTAGACATCTAATATTTAGGTTTCAGAGTTTGAAACTGTCTGAAAAACTTTGGTATTTGTTAGTTAAGCATTAAAGCTACCCTCATTTTTTGAATGTTTGTTGAGAATTTGGCTTTCCAGCAATTCCAACAGATCTTAGAACTGGAACAGTTCCTGTGACAAACTTATTTAAGGTCTAAAATCTATATATATATATATATATATATATATATATATATATTTTTTTTTTTTTTTTATACACTTAAAACATATATCTTTATTAAAATAATGGTGCGTTTGGTATGCAGTGATCCAAGTTTTTAGATTATTGGGAATGTGAAAGAGGGTAATCTGATTTCCTAGGAATCTGCATTACTGTGTTTGGTTATGCATGGGAATCTATTGTCTGATTCCTGGGAATGTTAGATTACTGTGTTTAGTTACACATGAGAATCTTTTTCCTGATTTTAAAAATTTTATTTTTTTTACCTATTATATATATATAAAAATATTAAAAACTCTATGAAAAAAATTTTTAAAACTATAATTTCTTAAAGATTATAAAATATTTTAATATAAAATTATTATTTATTACTAATCAATTTTAATATTAATAATATAAAGTCTAATAAATTAACTTATAAATAATCATCCATATCAAGTATTGTTTAATGAATACTAAAGATTAGAATAAAGCATTATATGAGATTCCTATTTCCAAAAAATAGTTTTAAAAGTCACATCTTTACATCAAAAAGATGTATGCAAAATTACCTACAAATTTTCACACAATGATATAATGCTACCATACCCAAAAATATGGAATTCAAGCTAACTCATTCCAACATCTGCATAAGGAACTCAAGCTTGGATTCTTCATCTAAGGTGAAGAAATAATCTGTTTCAGCTTGATTGTTTAATAGAAGGCGTCCAACTTTGACTCGTTGTGCATTTGTCAGTCCCTCGATTTTTTTTATTTCCTCAAACACTTGCATCCTTCGAGCAGCACCATCAGCCTCATATTAAAAGCAATCAACAAGTTTTTTAATGTTGTCATTAGCAGTAGCTTGTTGGTTGTTGAATTCTTTAACTGTGCCACTCAATAAATCAACCAAAGCGTCTCCACTCCTGGACCGCTTTCTAGTTTTTGTACCTGCTTGTGTTGAAGATGGTGTGCTTATATGGTTGATGCTTGCATTACTATTGAGCTCATCTAATGGAGTAAAAGGATCAAATTCAACATTATCATGATCATTTTCTAATTCCTTATCAATCTCTTCAACCACGTCAGTAAATCCCATTGCACCCTTTCCAGTAGGACGATCCTTCCCAAACACAATTCCAAGCTCATCATAATGAGGAAATGGTTTGTTTTTTAAGCCTTTTGCTGTTGGATGGCTCTATAACAAATAAGATAACACATATCAAATATTAAAAAGTTGAGAAAAAAAGTTAGTTTGAACAAATAAAATGACAATTGATAAACATTATATGAGGAAACTAACCTTTACCCAATTGTCAAAAACACTCTGATCAACATCAACACACTTCATATTGTCATTCCAACCAAAGCCACTAGCAGAATCGCTCAACATGTCAAAAATAGCATGATATTGTCTTTTCAATATCTTAATACGAGAGTCAATATGTGGTTGTGCTCTAAGTCTACAATGAGGAAGCTTTTCATACATTATTCTCTCTAACTGGTGCAAGTAGCCAGGTATGAATGTACCATTGTCTACTCTCCATTTTCCACTATTGGATATCTCCAACAAACATTCTACCAACTTTGAATCCTCAATGGAAGTCCATTGATATTTCTTTGCAACAACTGAGGTTGACTGATATATAGCTTCCATTTTGTTCATAAAGAAATTATGAAACATGAAGTTTTTATGCAAATGGTAAAATATATAGACATAAACATATTAGCCTCAAGTTTTAAGAATGTAATAAAAACTGATCAAATTTTTATAAAAATTAAAGCCACCAATGTTATTACAACTCTACATAGATGTTCAAACATAAACACATAACAATAAAATTCGATCCACAATGAACAATCAACAATAAACCAGTCACAAACACAAACACAATCACAAATACAATTACGCCAATACAATTACAATCTATGAATGTTGATTTTGTTGCATTGTGCAAACATTTCTCTAGCTAAGTTGTCTCTCCAAGTTGTCCAAGCATGTGATGTTTCAATATGCCTATAATAATCATTTCCATCATCATCAGTTTCTTCATCAATTTGATCACCATGATCAACATCAATTGGGTCATCAATTTGATCACCATGATCATTGTCATCATTTTCCTCTGACGTATGCTCTAAAGGGTCTACAAGCATTTCTCTTCTAATCAAGTTGTGAAGAAGTCAACACGCGAGAATAATCCGAAATTGACTCATAAAACAACCCTCATCAGTGCAATTAAAAATATGCAAAAGTAAAACATTATCACAAAAATAGGGTTTCAATCTTTAGATTCATGGAAGGAATAAATCAAAAAAAACAAAGACAAAAGAAAATAAAATGAAAAGCAAAGAGAGGAGGAAAGATTTGAACTTGTACTGTTGAGGAGACGATGAGAGGAGGCGCAGCTAAGGTGATGATGTCGATGAACTTGGGGGAGCTTTGGAGTTGCAGGAGAGAGGAGCGGCTTCCTCTGTGGAGAGATGGAGGTATTAAGATGAACTCAAGGATTGCTAAGAGAGGGGCGGCTTCCTCTGTGAAGAGATGGAGGTATTAAGATGATAGGGAATATGAAACCCACGTTTTGTGAGGTATTCATTTTACCCTGTTTTTGGGTAATTTGATTACCTTGGGTTTAAAATTCATGGGTTTTAAAAAGTCCAAAACTAATATCAAACATGGGCATCTTAAAATATTCCCATTCTCATGTCTACAAAACCCCATACCACACGCCCCCTAAAGGTTCTAAAATACCAGCTGGAGATGCAGGCATTAATCCCACAAATAACAAAACTTGAGATTTCCTGAATTCGTGGATGTGATGCACACATATTGTGATATATTGTCATTATTATCATCTGATATTTCATGTAACAAGTGAGGTAATGCTTTTTGGGATTTATTTATAATGTCATTATCAGTTTAGCGATTGCTCTGTAAATTATTATACGTAGGCAAGACTTGATGAATTATCCACCTTTAACAGGTCAGGGTTACGATTCCAAGTTTCTCAAGATATATCCAAAGCATGAACCTACTCCGCTGCAACTCGAGGAGGATCTGGAGCAGCTTAAAGTCCTTGAAAATGCCTACAGGATGAAGATATAAAAAAAGAAAGACCTTTTTTCTGATTGAGTTCCTCGAAGTACTGTTTCTTATAATGTTTTTGTTTTCTTAATTGACATTGGAGGATCTTTCAAGAAACTTGGAAATATATAGTTTAGGTGCAATATATGCTGAACCGAAATAGAAGTTAGAAACAGTATGCCAATTTGCAGGTACTAATGTGATTATGATTTGACCAGCACAACCTAAAATGGTAATCATATGTCGCTAGAAACACTGAAACTATTCCCACAGTTTTAGATGCAAATGAGATTTTTATCTCAGTTTTTGTTCAATTTATGACGGATCGTTTTTTAGGGAAATTCTTCTTCTTCAGTCTGTTGTTTTTTCAGACTGTTGTTTCCTTCGAAAGAAGCTTCTTATTTGTCTAATTGGATCTTCGTTGAGAAGGTGACGCTCCTGTTGTGTAAGTAAAAAAACTGTGGCTGTTTTTCTATTAATCTGATATTTGGTTTATATATATGATATTCGTGATGAATTGTGATGCTTAGGTTAGTGATTGGTTCTTTTAGGTCGTTGATTTATGCTATTCTTTGCAGATTTATTTAATAGTTTATTGATATTGCAATTTCTTATTATTATTATTTTTTCATATAGGAGGAAGTGCCAGTGATTAATTTTTCTTCTGGCATGTGAATCCTTATGTGACATTTATGGCTGCTGGAAGAAAGTGGAGATGTAATAGCGTGCTTTACTTAATGATGGTAAATTTCTACTACATCATCCTATTTTCCTTCCCTAAAAAATAGCATTCTCTTTGATATTGATTTTAGAATCTTATGAGGTTTCTTTGTTGTTTTATGATGTTTATACAGGATTAAAATATTGTGCACATATTATAGCAGAGACCTCCAGAGGAAACGCTGAATTGACTCAAAAAGCTAGCATGGCTCAATCTTTTTTTTAAACTAACACAACAACTGCCCTTTAAAAATAAAAAATTTCTCTTTCTAACAACTTATGTTTATGTATTTATTTATTTTCAAATTTCACACGCTATTTCATATTCTATGTGTTGTTTTTTTTTTTTATTTGTTTCTTTTTCCATCAAAACAAACACCACGGATTTCAAGAATGTTGACATTTGATTCCGCAATGGCTTTTTGCAGTTAGGTGAACTACTATTAATTTAAACCATTTTTTCTCCTTTTTCTTTGTATCCAATGTTTTAGTTTCTATTGTGCTTATTATTATATTAATAAGATGATTCTATATACTAAATTTAATATTAATTTCATGTTTAAAAAATTAAAGAAACAATCCGATTAAAGACTAATTAGTGTCAATCTTTTAAACTACTACATAAGAAAGAGCAGTTATTCAAATTTTGTCTAACAAAAATATTTCCCTCCACAAAGTCTAAAAATTTCACAATATAATAATTTGCAACTTTTTATAATTTTATTTTCACATTAACTTATTTTTTACCTAATCATATTTTTTTATTAATAAAATGTGTGATATTTATATTATGATGAAATGATTGGATAGATAATGACAAACAAATTTGGGCATATTGTGTCAATAATTACTTCATATTACAGATAACATGTCAAATCTCAACCTAGTACTTAGATAAACTTAAATCAACTTCTTCTTTTCCATTGATATCTGAAGTTTCAACTCCTATACAATATTTGCTTCCATAGTTTTTTAATAAAAAAATTCAGACATATTTTTTGTAGAACTTACGTTTCATAATATATATCAATAATTTTATTAACCAAACGCATCTAGACTTTAATTATATGATATGTCTAAACTTTTCAATTTGTTGTTTTTCTTTAGTTTTTATGCTTTGGAGTGTGATATATGAGATGATTACATAAGAGACTTACTATTAAGACTATTTCTATATGTCTTGCAAAATATAATTAAAAAAAACCTTGATTTTATGTTTTGTTTGATTTTTTTCATTGCTTTTAGTAATGTACGTTCACAACATTTCTAATCTTACTATTGCGTAATCACATTATTTTTTATCATGTAAAAAATGAAGAGATTATATATGTGATTATTATAATAAATAGATTACAGAAGAAAAAGAGTTTACAGCTATTCACTTTATGGCACTCAAAAATCATTTCATTAGATTACATATCTTTTTATTTTTTCCATATTACAATATTAAGTTTTAAATTATGTGGTAAATTGAAGTTGTTAAATTTCTAAATAATATAATATCTATCAATCTCATTAACCTATAATTATTAAAAATATTTTTGATCCCAATGGATAAAATTGCTCAAGGATTACACATGACTTTACAAAATGAACAATAATTGATTATTTTAATTTAAGTTTTTTTTTTAAATTAAACAACAAAATAAGCATTGATCTATACATAAATCCATTTTAATTAAAATATTAAATATAACGTCCAAAGTGTTGTTTATACTTTTGAAAAGAGGTCTTTGATTAACAATGCAAATTAATCACGATACTTCACTTCTATTACTGAAAAACGATTATTAGAAAAAAAAACTTAATTAATAAAACACTCTAAATATATTACAAATACAAATTGAAGAATAGGAAAAAAAGATCAGACCTTATAATATGGATACGTTTCAAGAGTGCAAAAGCAAAACAGGAAAAAAGCTAAAACCTTATGATGTGGATACGTTTAGAGAGTACAAAACACTCCGTATAATCAGCTATCCAAATTATATATACATAGAAAATGCAAATATATTATTAAACAAAAGATTGGGCTTGAAATGGAATGCATTTTGAGAGTAATAGATACTCCATAATATTAGTCATCCCGATATTGAAATAAACGAATCTAAAAGTTTTAACAATAATATGCCACAAAACAAACACACAAATGACAAAATAAAAAAGACATCACATAAGGAATAGCAGTTATTCAAAACACATAAACATAACTGTGAACATGTTGTGCTTAAAATCAAAATATCACAAGTGAAGATACAAATCTAATGGCAACTTTCTATTGCCTTTATCCTAATCCAACTTTGAAGTTACAATATTGGACTCCTAACGGATAAGATACATTTTATCCAACTTTCTTTGATACTTGAAGCAGCAACAAAGATTTGTCTTCTCGATTGTACAATAAAGCTTTTTTCCACAGCATGATCTAAAAATTTCAACAAACCATCATAAAAACCATTAACATTCAAAAGTCCTAATCGTTTAGAATGAATGCCGTATGGGTTCCCACTAGCAACTAAAAACATTTTCTCAAGAGTACCAAAACCACAAAGTAGAACAACAAAAGCGTCAACTATATTAATCATGGCTTCTATACGTTCACAAATGCGGCCAACTCTTTTTTTCTGTACCTGTAGTCTTTCCACAAAAATTACCATTAGCTAGAACTTTAGGCATAATCCCTAGGACCTGGACACCATTAGATTGCACTGCTACTGAAACACTCCCCATTAATCTTACGTTACCTTATAAACTAGATTAATCTTCTTACATGCTAAAATTTGTCCTAAATATTCTGTCGCTTCATACATAGACTCCATCTTTCCCAGGGCTAGAACCACTGAATACACAAACAATTTCGATTTTCCTAGACAAAGAAAAAGAAGACATTTCTAATTTTATGACTTGTTTTTAAGTATTTGATTTATTTTTTTTTTGTTTTTGATTTTACATCCGCTATGCCTAAACTCTTAAGCCTTAAATGAGATTTTAAAGAATATAGAAATACATAAGGACAAAAGAGTTAGACAATTAGGTGATAAAAGGTAATCTAAAAATCTAAACAAGATATATACAGATAAGAAAAACAAGAAAATTTTTCCAAAAATTGAATTATCTACTTTGGACAACTTTAGAAAAAGGACATATAATCAGATCACCTTTTGAAAATCGAGCCTAAAACTATACAACTTTTGACATTATAAAATGAATATATAAAAATCTAATAAAAGACAAATAAGACATTGTAAGGTTTTGACAAATTAAATTTGAACGAATCTATGAAAATCTCATAAAAGATAAATGACACACTGTAAGCTTTTTGACAAAATTAAATTCAAATCTAAAAAATTATTAAAAATGAAATAAATTGTAAAACCTCTTCAAACACACTAAATAAACAGAATCAACAGATTACTATAAAATGGCCAATAGGATACAAATTTTGAAACATCTAGATAAAATTCAAAAATTCCAACATATAGAAGACAAGTGATACATTGTAAACTTTTTGAAAAAAATTAAATTCAAATATAAAAAACCCACATCAAAAACAAAATAAACTATAGAACCTTCTCAAATACGCTAGAGACACACTAACTGTACAACTTTTAACAATCAAAAAACAAAAATGACAAATTATTGTAGAATATTTGAATAATAAGACATAAATCTTGAAACATCTAGATAAGATTAAAAAAAAAACCAAATATATTACAACACTACAGTGCATGTGATTTATCTGACAATACAATCTTTTTAAAAAAAACAATAAATAAAATCAAACATTAATTATCTAACACTTACTATGATAATCCAAAAACGAACTAATACTCAAAACAAAGATAATATTTTTTTTAACAAACACTTAAACAACATTTATGGATAAAGATTTACTCCCCATCTAGATTTCTTACAAACTGACAAACAAGATCCTTAAATGCTAGATTCTTCAGGCGTTGTCTTTCTAAATGAAATTTAGACAAGAGTTTAAAAATTGCACTCTGGATATGTCCATTAGGATGATTCTTAAGAGTAGCTCAAGTTATCCAAGTTCTCTTTAGAAATGCCACTTTTATAGAAATAGATTTAATCCTTCCTATTTACTGATACAAATCCAGGTGAACAGTACTTACCATCGCAAGTCTGTCGTCCACATTTGTTATAGCTAGATTTGATAGCACGGGCTCTTCTTCTCATTGCACTGAGACTGGTACCCATGCCAGGAAGACTGACAGTATGATTAAAATCACTCGAATGAATTTTCCCTTCAATCAACATCCTTAAATCATAAGAAATACCAAGACACCTAAAAATCCATAGTATTTAAAAATATATATATTTGCAAAACTAAGAAAAAAATGAATAACAACCTTCAAATTTTAGGGGAAAAAGATTCTAAAGAAGAACTTAAAAAAAGAGATAGTATATATAGAGCGAGAAAGAACACAAAAATGATAGCTCTGGAGCATAGTAATGCAATTTTTTGGCATGTAAAAGAACAATGTACCAAATATGTGTCAAACACACAAATTAAAAAGTGGACTGAACTGACATGGACTGTGCCTACTATTCTTACTCAAATTTGACTTAGATATTCTAGATTAAGTCCATATATTTTAAATAGAATATATTTTCTTATTTAGAGATGACACTAATATTAATATATTCATGTATCAATATATCATAAATTAATTTAATAAACTAATACTATTACATATTATTATAATGTCGGTAGATTAAAATCCAGCACTACAACAATAAAAATTTTCAAATTTCTGTTAAAGACAACACAATCTTCCGCTACTACGCGCGGATTCCTTTGCTAGTGCCGTCTATAATCTATTGGTGGGATATATAATTTGTTATTGCAGAAAACGTGAAGCGTGCAGATGAGTTTGTTGAGACTTTTCTCTTTTTTTTTTTTTTTTTGAATTTTCTAGAAAAGTCGATATATATATATATATATTTTTTAAGAAAAGTAAGGGCAATTGGTATGAGAGATTAATGTACAATATAGAAATGGTCACCTTGATTAAAGAATATCAATTTGGTGCAGCAACAATAAAAATGGAAACCAAGACTCAAGAGACGAATATGTAAAAGAATATCCGCGTTAAAATGCACAATAAAAGAGGACAGGAACACACAACAATTTATCACTCCAACTCCTTATATTGACTCTCTAAAAAAGCCCTCAATATTTGTTGGTTTTTGGTGGAAAGTTTGGAGTGAAGCAGAGGGTTTTTCTTTTTTATTTTTTTATTTTCTAAAAAAATATGTCAGTATCTTATTCTTTTTATACTACCATTAACTGAATTAATATTAAAACAAATAAAAACAAAAACGTTTTAAAAATTTGCAGCTAGTAACTGAGCTTTGAATGTGTAACATATTTACTTCTCAAGAATTTTTATTTTGAAAGAAAATTCCTAATAGTGTATCAACTAAACAATTAGTAAGTAATATGTAAATAAAAGATAGTAAATATTCAATAAAAAAATATTAAATATTGATAGAGATGTATATAATTTAATGTTTTATTGGAGTACATCTGGTAATATGAGATTTACAAAATTAAATCATGTGGTTAATCCGAGATTGAAAAGAATAAATCTTTGATATATTAAATTTAGTCGATGGTAAATTTGTTGTGTAACAAGTAAATCCCGAACAAGTATTGAATTTATTTAATTTGAGCATGCTATAAATACAATAAGATACACTAAATTTAGTCAGTAGTGAATTTGCAATTTAAAAGGTAAACTCCGAACGTCTCAAATTTATCAAATTTGATCGTGTTAAAATACATGATTTATCCAATGAATCAAAATTATTTATAAAGAGTGTGTTTGGGTATATAATAAGAACTATAGTATGTGAGAGTTTAACATTATAACATATTTTTATTTTAATTATAACATGTGAAAGCTTTACACGGTAGAAGTTAGAATTAATAAGTTGGAACGACATTCACATTACCAAACACACTCTAATTTTTTCAAAAAAAAATAAAAAAAAAAACTATTTATTACTCTCTCCAAAATGCGTAGAGTCTTGTAGTTGCAGGTATAATCTAGAGCTAAAATTACACCCGACTTTAGGTAGATAAAGAGTTGGAATTCCTCTACCCCAAGGTAAAAAAATGCACAAGGTCAACGAACTTAAACATAGACCTAGACTCTTGATCAATCACAAGAGAAAAGTTTAAGATTTAATCCTTAATCACATAATAATATTTTAATAATAATATTTATCTACGGTTTAACCTAGACTATTGTTATGGAATTAAGATTTAAATCTTAATGACATAATAATATTTTAATAATATCATATTTTGTAGAATAAACGTAATTGGTTATTTGTCATAATATTAAGGGAGAATGAGGTTAATAAGCTAAGTTAGAAAAATAAAAATAAAAATTTATAGCACAATTTGTTACAACTAGAAATAAATAACCCAAGCACATTAAAAGATACGCATAAAATCTAAAAATGCCTTGCAAGCAGTCTCCTCGATCTACTTTAGTTAGTCTTCACCATCGTTGTCGTTGTCGCTGCCACCGCGCGAGGAGGAGGCACCGGAGTCATCTGAGGTGCAGGAGACTTAGCCAGAGTCGCGCGAGGGAGAGTGTCATTGCCGGAGTCGCGCGAGGAGCAGCCACTAGAGTCGCCTGAGGTGCAGGAGACTTCGCCGAAGTCGCGCGAGGAGGAGCGCCAGAGTCATCCAAGGTGTTGGAGACTTCGTCGGTGTCGCGCGATCTTGCTTCTTCGTCGGTGGTGCTTCTAGATTACTTCACAATGCAGGAGGCGAAAGTTGGAGCTCGAGCTTCAGCGACGAAGGAATCACGATCTGACTTTGTGATGGTAGGAATTGCGATTTCGCTTCACGCCGATGGTCGCCATTGGCTTCGCCGACGTTGGCACGAGGTTGGTCGTCCTCTTCGTCAGCATCGTGACCATTCTACTCCTTTGCGCAAATCCAGCAGAACCACTCCTCTGGTGCCTTCGCTCCGTCGTCGTGCCATGGTCGTCAAGGCAAGAGAGGGAGAGAGGAGAGAGAAATCTATGAAAGTCGAGAGAGAAGAGAGAGAAAGAAAAAGTAATTCAGAAAAAGTACAGTAAGTGGGGAAAATTGAAAATAATGTTTGTAAGAGATGTTTTGATTTAAAGAAATGTTATATGGTTAAATATTTTTAAAAATGTTATTTACTTGTATTAAAATTAAAACTGTGTTATGTAGCCCGATTTCCCTTCAGAACGGGTTAAATCGTTATCCTGAACTCTACTCGCATCATTTATTTACCCCTAACTACCAGCACGTGAGAGCATGGTCCATTCTTTGATAGACTCACGTGCGGGACACAACCACCCACGGAGCTCCCACAATCCCAAATCGCAATACAGAAAAGAAAAAAAAAAAAAAAACAGAGCTCCCTCGAAAAAAAAAAAGCAAAAAAAAAGCGAAAACTTGGAGCCTTTTAGAAACCCTAGCTCCATTTCTGGTCACTGGTCTAAAATCTTTCTGCATTTTATCCCGTTTCAGAGGTACGCCTAACTCCATTTCCCTCTTCTTCTTCTTCTTCCTCTTTTTCTCTCTCCTCGAGTTTCTGTATGAACATATGGCACGTGCGCAATTTGCTGTTCTTGGTTCGTTGTTGATGAATTCGGTTGATGGTTGCTGAGGATTTTACGCTTCTGAAAGTGGATTTGGACTTAATTTCAAAGCTTTTCGTTGATTGGGAATCGGTTGAATTGATGTTGCTTCGCTCGTAGTTGTCTTGTGCTGTTCATCTTTATCTTCCCCTTTCATTTGAAAGGTCGTTTCTTTCAACGAGGAATTTTTGTTTTTGGCGATTTCAGTTTTTGCGGTTATGTTTGGAATTCCGTTGGCAGAGGAATGAGAGAATAAAGATTCATTCTTTTTTAATTTTTCTTTTTTTTTTTTCATTGTAAGAAAGTTCTGGCGAGAAGTTTGTGCAAAATTACTGAAATTGAGAGTTTTGTGAATCGTAAAATGTCCTTTAAATGAGGTTGAATTGGTTTCTACTGGGTTCCGTACATTTGTTTGTGTGGATAAGGATACAGTAATGAGTTATTTATTTTTTTGGTCTTAATGCATCTTTTGGTTCCCAAAATCTTGCTGTGTTTGGAGAATCTTGTAAGTTTATTTTCTCCGAAATGTAGGGAAAAGGTTTATTAAAAAGGTTAAACTAATAGAATATATCGAAATGCTCCTTTGTTAGCTGAAGAATGATTAAATTTGTTGTCTTTTTTAAACTTAGAACTGAAAATGATTAAATTTCGTTGTCCTCTTTAAACTTAAAACTGAAAATTTGTTCCTGGTTTTTGAGATGGGAGTATTTAGAGTCTAAATATTATGTTGCCTTTTTCAATTTTCTTCTGGAATTTAAAATTTAATAAATTATCTGTACTATTTTACATGCTGACAGAATAATATATTCAATTTACATGCTTTCCTTGAGTTTGTCATTAGGGAATGAGAAAGTCTGACAGAATAATAAGCTCATCCTTCTTGTTATTTCTGCTGCCGCTGCGGTTGTTACTTTCTCATTAGAGTGTTATCTATTGAAAATGACAATTGAAATTATTTTCAAATTTCAGGCACATCTTTTTTGATATCCCTTTCTTGATTTGTGCTTCCCTTCTAGGCAACAACCTGAGAAAGCTCGTCTAATAAGAATGCAAATTCATTTGTTACTGGAACTTGGGATTGCGACATTTTGGGAAGAGTTGTTAAAATTTTCATATCTGTCGGACAAATTTACGCTTATGGAGGAAAACCTTTCTTGTGCTTTGTAACTTTGTTCCTTTTTTTTTTTTTTGAAAGTGGAAGCGTATAGCTATTCTTTGTTTTTGAAGCATCTAATAAGTTGTTGTTGTAGTGTCTCCGTCAAATGTCAGAAGGTGTTATGGCGGTAGTAAAACCTGAGGTATGTTAAATTGTCTTATATTTATAGTTTTTTGCAATTGGTGTCCTTGTGATTTTTTATTTTTTTTTTCATAATCTTGTTTATAGAGGCATAAATTGATATTATCGGAAGTATGTGGTTAGAAATAAGCAAGTGAATGCATTGTTTTTCTGAATTAATTTATAGCCATATATTTGACATGTTTTTTTACGGGCGGAAGAGATTCGATGCCACAATGGTATAGGTTAGCAATAATTTATGAGACTATGGCTTGAGTAGAGGCTATTAATGCTTGGAAAAAGTGGGCAGCCTGAGCTTAATAGATTGATTATGATAAAAACGAATCTGACTAATAAGATTAATGGAGGTACTAGGAATAAACTCCAGTGGTTGGAACTTAGAAATGTTCGCATTATTCAAGAAGAATTTTGGGGGTTTACTGGGTTTCATTATTGCGGATATATTGTTCTTCCTTTGTTATCGTACTAAACTTTGCTTATGTTTTGTGTATTAGATGAAGTCTTACATCTGGCTTCAAACTGCCGATGGTTCAATTCAACAAGTAGAAGAGGAGGTTGCTATGTTTTGCCCTATGATAGGTAGAGAAATAAGTCAGACAGGCATGGGATCTTCCAAAAACTATGCAATATCTCTTCCCCAACGAGTAAATCCTGCTATATTGGGCTTAATACTTGATTATTGCCGGTTTCACCAAGTACCGGGCCGCTCTAATAAGGTTGGTTTCTGAGTCTCTGGCTTTTTTTTTCTGGTGTCATTTTCGTTTCTTCCTTATCTGCAACACACACATTTCATGCAAATTATGGAAAGATATTTGTTGCTCAACCTCCCTTCGTCTAGGGGAAAAAGGAGATTGTAATAAGATGCTTTTTCTCTAATATATTTGTTAATACCATTTTTTTTGTTTGATACTGTAGTGGACTAATAAGATAGCTCAAAAGGTTTAGATAAATGAGTAATTAGTTATTTATCTGCAGGAACGCAAAACTTATGACGAGAAATTTATTCGGATGGATACAAAAAAGTTATGTGAATTGACATCAGCTGCTGACAGCCTCCAATTAAAGCCTTTGGTCGATCTCACAAGCAGAGCACTTGCACGAATAATTGAGGGGAAAACACCTGAGGAGATACGTGAGACCTTTCATTTACCCGATGATCTCACAGAGGTTTGTGTTTAGCAAGAAATTGAACTTTCACTTTTGTCTTCAGGTACATGTTTCTCATTCAGATTTGGTTTTACCCAGGAGGAGAAGTTGGAGCCGCTAAGGAACATAACTGACGATCCACGTATTCGCCTTTTGAATCGATTATATGCAAGAAAGAGGAAAGAGTTAAAAGAGAGAGAGAAATTGAAGGTGCTTACTCTTACTTGAAGAGCTTGAAGCCTTTACCATATGTTGAATGCAGTTTTTTGTGGTAAATCTATATTTAAAAGGCGTCTTAATTTTGAATGAAGTAGCCACAGTATGATCATGTAACCAAAGTACTCTACCTTGCATACATGTCTGCCCTAATAATAGATGGTTTATATGCTGTAGAATGTTGAGGTTGAGGAGGAGCGAGTGGATGAGCGCTCAGTTGAAGACCTTTTGACGTTTATTAATGGTGGAGATGGAGGTAATAGTTCCCCGCCACCACAATTTCTCCTTTTCTTGTCTTCTTCTACACGTTTCACTTCTAACTTGCTGCAACTTTCTGTGTGCATATGGATTTTGGAGTAACATAGATTTTGCAATTGATAAATTGAATTCTTCATTAGATGATTCTGTAGTTAGATGGGTTTGTACACACACTTTCTGTGAAAAAGGAAAGAAAGCTATATTGTTTCTGTATGAACTCTGCAATTGATAGATTGAAACCTCATCAGTTGTCCCGCTAATTTGGTGGGTTTGTCCAAAGAAAGTGGAGTTTATGTAATAGGATCCATGATTATGCCGTTTAATGAGAGGAGTGGTAGCAACTATTTATTATGATGCTACAGAACTTATATTTAGCACCGTAAACTCGTTGAATGCAGGTCTTTATATTTTGAAAACTTTTAAAGTATCTCCTTGTTCCAATATTTCCATTCTTGTTCTTGTGGAGTCTTTCAAGTTTTGTTGAAGATCTCCACTCCAAGATTCTCCAGTTGAATAAGTGGCATTGCATAATTATAGCAGTATGTGTATTTATGCTCTCTAGATGCATTTGCTTCCTTTTTTTTCCATTTAGATTAGAAGTAACCTTGTGCTTGGGTTTTGAATTTTACGGACACTTAATCCTTGCGGTGACACTGAATGAAGCATTTAAATTAGTAATGCTTATGGTTTATCTTGTCGTGGACTTTTCAACCTTACGCATTCTGTTTTGCTGATCAGAATCAAAGGGATCTAGGACCAATAAAATTAAGAAGAAAAATCGTAGAAGAAAAGATCATCCGAAGAATTCTTCAAGTGAGGTGAACGGAGACCATGATAAGGTTTGTGCCAGTGTCCTTTTTTTTCCTTTTCTTTTTAGGGGTGTGTGAAGTTGGGGCAGGGAGGGACGGTTGAGTGTGTAGATGTGGGTCCACATTTTATTTATTTATTTTTAATTGTTTTACATATTTTTATGTTCTCTCACTTAATTTTGTTTTCGATTTGGTTGTTTCTTACTAGTAGTGTTTTTTACGCGACTTAGGAATTAGATGCTCTCTCTCTTGCTTTCCATGATAGTGGGGTCATTAGTCTGGCCTCTCCTAGTAAATCGAAGTTGCAAGATTCTACTACCGTCTCCTTTTCGCCAAAGCTTGAATTTGATGATGCTGATATTGATGATGACTTAGATCCAGCCATGAAGGAGGAACTTGACAGGTAAGGGGAAGATTGTTAATGGATTCCATAAACTTAAATATCTGGTTTTTGACAATTGTTTTTGATGATTTTACTATCTATAGAATATATTCGGTTGTGCTCCATTTTCTTTTGCATTTCGGGTGGCCAAAACACCTACAGCCTGGCCATTATTGCTAGCGTTAAATTTGTTGCTTTTAATTATGTCATCATGATGTGTTTTATCTTCTCTATGCAGGGAAGTTGAGGACTTTGCACGTAGATTAAATTCACATTGGCGCCAAGAAAGAAGGCTTGTACCAATGCCTATAAACGGCGATGGTTCCAGGAGATAAAGTAGTATGTTCTTTCTGTTTATTAGTTATCTATCGTTGATGCCTGCTTTCCTGTACGTTCATATGGTTGTATTGTCAGTAGTGTTTTTATAGGCCGTTTGAGAACGTAGTTCAAGCTAAGAGTTTGTATCAAAGTTGGTTTGAAATTTAAATTCTGTGAGAGAAAATACTCTAACAAAGTTGGTTTGAACAAAAATTTATGGTCTGAACTACGTTCCCTAACACCCTATAATATTTTGTCAAGAGTGAGTATTCTTTGTTTTTAAGGCATTAGGGATTTCATATATGTGTTTTCCTTGCCCTTTATTCATTGTTCATGCTGCATTTACGAGGGGTTGATGGTGCAATGTTAGTTCATCTTAACTGATGGAAATTTTGTTATGCAAACAGGTTTAGAGCAGAGATAATGGCTTCCTGTTAGACTATTCGTATGCCGAATGTCCAGCAGCAGCTTTGAGCGGATTGGAAAGCTGCTAGCATGCGGTTTGCTGCTACAGGAGTGGAAAAGTCGGCAAATATTTTTTTTGCTTCAGCAGCGAGTATTTTTGTTTGTTTTAACATCCTCCAAATGCAATTTTTCTTCCTGTAGGAGGAATGAATCCCTACATTCGGGATGGAAAAAGATGCTGGAGAAAGAGAGGGGGCAAAAAAAAAAAAAATCCGAGGACGACAACATGAGCAAATATGCTCATTTTGTTTCGAGATTGTTTGTTGTTGTTGTTGCTGTTGCTTGCTACTTTTTCAGCCATGGATGTTGGCTTAGCCCCCTGTACCGTACTGCTAGTGTTGTTGTTGTTGTTGCAGATTTTTTTTTTTGGCCCTTTTTTCCAGTTCTTGTAGGCCCCATTTGGCTTTGCTAAGTTTTTTGACAAGTTGTAAGTACTTGCAGTTGAAGTGATTAATCGGGAAAAATGATTATCTGAGAAAGATCCTAAAGAAAATAGTAATTGAAAGTTTCGGAGATGAAAATAGTGGTCGTGTTTTATTTATTGGCAAGCATTGTGCAGGTCTTCCTGAATTGAAACCACGTCGTTTTTGGAGCTCAGAAACGAAGTCGTTCCACATGACAATATTTGGTTGAACGACATCGGGTATAAAACAATGTTGATGAAGTAAACGACAAGTCGCATTTAACGACAAAGTCGTTTTTAAATTAGTCTGACATGTTGCAAAGGGGACGTTTGCTTTTTACTGTTTTAACTTTTGTACGGCAGTGAATTGCATACACCAAATAACACGTCGTCCGTTCCAGTTAATAAACGACCAACTTTTTGATCAAGACGATAAACCTCAAGGCGAAGAAGTTGACTTAAGTTAGAGGAACACAATTTATGGAAAAATGATGGGTCGTTTTTGAACTATAACTACAGATTAATTTAAAACGATAATTCTAAGTTAATTAAGCAACTGCACGCAGCAGATTTCTACAGTGAAAAAGACATGTAGTTCCATCACAGATGTAATTTTTTTTAAAGTAAAATTTTATTTTAGTATCTGTTATATCAAAATATGAGTTTAACGCTTTGTGTTTTAAAAAATTTCATGAAAGTGTCTTTTTTTTAAAAAAATTTTTTTTAATGCCTTAAAATCTTTTTTCAGATATAAAAAAAATAAAATTATTCTTTTAGTAAAATATAATTAATTGATCAAAATTTTTAATCAGAAAAATTGTAAAAGTGAGGGAAAGACTCAAAATTTTCAATAAATTTTAAAAAAAAAACCAAAAAAAGTCTGGCTATAGGGTGACGGAAGCGGGAAAAAGGCAGGTGGAGGAGCGGTGGGCAACAACCAAGGTGCTGCAATGTCGATCGGAGGCATATGGAATCGTGAGGAAATGCGATTGATTCCGCATTGACGGATTTGCAAGGGAAGCCATAGAATGCGACCGAACCCGTCCTCAACAAAATCTCGACCACTGTGGTCGCGTTGAGCTCGCGATCTAACCTTACCCCCTCGCGACCCATGACCTTCGCGATTTGAGACCTTGTGACCCAACGCCAAAGCGACAAACTCGACCCACAGCTTTGATCGTGATCGAGACCTGGCGAGCCTGCGACCCAACACCGAAGAGATGGAGCAACGAACTCGACCCAAGTGATTAAGATTTTCTCTGGCAATCGGAGCTTTTTTTAAAAATTATTTTTTTTAGTTTTTGGGTTTTTTAATTAAGATTTTTGATTTAACTAATTATATTTTATATAAAAAAGATAATTTTTATCTTTTTCATGTCTAAAAAAAAATCTAAGGTATCAAAAAAAGATTTTTTTGAATATTGTGGTATCGATATAAAATTTTTTAAAATAAAAAATACTAAACTTATATTTTAATATAACACATGTATTAAAATAAAAATTTCTTTTTTTTATTTTCCTGCACGAGGGACGTGTACTGCAGAAAAACCAGTATATTAGTTTTAGGGTACCAATAGACAAGTTAAACACATTTTTAGTCCTTGATTATCACTATACTTTTAAAACTCATTTTCAGTCTTTGATTATAACTATACTTTTAAAACGTTTCAAAACAAAGTAACGGTCGTTTAGTACATGATTTCACGATTGCATGAACTCATCGACCCACCAAAACGGGCGTTTGGTAAGAAATATAAAAACCCGGTTTTCATTGTTAATGCTAGTTTAAAACAAACTAAACTGTCCATTTTGATGACTTTAATCCTCCCTAAATTCTAACATTTTGAATTATTTTTTACAATCAAAATCCTCTTTATTTTTGTTTTTTTTTTCTTAAACTATAGTTTAAATTGATATTTCTAATCATATGTTCTCTTATATGATGTTTTTTCTTATTCACACTTTATATTACAAAAGATATTTGAAAACATCTTATATGATGTTTTTTCCTATTCAAACTTTTCATTACAAACGGTATTTCAAAACATGTTTAAACCACTGACCAAATTATAAAAGTTTAAAACCACACCGATTCGAATCGAGGCACCAAACGATTACCTTAACACTGCATAAGAGTGGTACCTTAACACTAACAGTTGCAAAGGATATTAAATCTAAATTCAATGTACCTTAACAACCACTGCGAGGCAGTTTAGGTGGCGGAATGAGTGGAAAACTGGTCTTTTTTTAGGAATTTGGTGGGTTTTGTTTTTTGAGGAAGAAGAGCTTGAAGGATCGTCGTTTTGTTTGGACTCATGTTGTCGTTCTTGTGGTAGGTTAATGTCGATGTAAGTTGGTCCAACCCCACCAGACGTGTTGTGTGTACTTTAGTTTCTGGGCAGGTAATTTAGGATGTGGAGATGTGAGATTTTCTGAACAGAATTAGAGAGAGAATGCAATGGAGATCGTTGGGTTGGGTTTTGATTCGTTGTTGAGGAGATTGCATGGTGGGCAACAGAGAGATAAGAGAGATATTCTCAAGCCTGATAAGGAGGACAAGTGGCAGATTCCAGTGTTAGGGTTGCGAAGCGTGGCTTGTTTAAAGTGTGAGGAAGAGTCGGTCTACACAGAAAACCTTGTCAAAAAGCATTTTTGCTTTTCTTAAGCTATAGACCGTCTTCTGAGTTAACTAAAACCAAAAAACAAACAAATGGATTCGAACATTTTTGATAGAATGGCATGTACTTTTAACGCTGGCTATCATCGTCGAAGTAACTTTGCTGTCAGAGGATTCGGTCCAACGAAAAACAAAACGTTCATAGAGCTCACCATGGCTGAACTTAGAATGGTTTATGATTCGTTGGGAAAGCAGGTTAGAAAAAACAATTTCAGTCGCTAAAATGTAAAGCTATCACATGCTACAATAGATTGTTATTGTGTAAAACTCTTATATACTATAGTGTTTAAGTTCTAACTGATTTTTCAAACAAGCTCAAAAAAACTCAAAATAGTAATCTGACAAAGCCAAGGTAAGTGGACACGTGCACAAGATGGCTAAGAAGACGATGACCAAACATGCCACTCGAGGCTATAACGTAGGAGGAATTAAATAGTGACACAGATAACAAAAGGAAAAACCTCTATCAATAACTAAACTCAAAATTCATTACAGAATGGTTTTGACAATTAAGCCAGTAAAGGGGAAAAACCAAGGACATATTGATCTATTATAACAACGGGAGATTAAAAAGAAAGGGACGGAACTCTTAAAACCTTTACCATAAAAGAAAAAAACTTTCTTTGTTTTCCTGACAGAAGCCCATCGGTAAAACTGGAACCTCTGCTAAGAATTCATAGCGGGTGATCGCTGTATCCCGCTAGTAAAACTGTGCACAACTATATAAACGGAAAAGAGAATACCAATGATAGAAAAAGCCATCTTTTCCCCCTTACTAGGTAGGTGCTCTCTGCTTGGGAATGTACTTTATCTTCATTGTCCTTTCAGGCTTTGTCCTAAACTTGGCTTTAGCAGCTCCAGCAGCTGTGGATCCAACAATCTGTACATTTGGTAGCCGGTTTTCTGCATCGCCAAGAATACTGCGCTTATGAAACTTTAAGGACTGAGCAGTCGTTTCTCGATTATCATTTTCAATCTCTGCAAAGTCTGTTGGTTCAGAATCTGGGTTGGTCAAAACCAATTTGACATGGTCCATTGCAAGAGCTTTCTTCCATCCTGCATGAAAGTTCGGAAGTTTCAACACACTAGGCCATTTGTAGAGCCAAACCAGTTCTCTGGCTTGTGTCACAAGAAAATGGAATAATAGAGTGAAAAATGAACTCACTTTGTGCAAGAAAAGCTTTTAAAGCATGGATAGAGAAACCTGAGTTCCCAGAATCAGCATGGTTCATGGGCATATTTCCAATGTTACCACGATTACCATCAAAGGAGGACGGTCGCAGACAATCGTCGCCGTTTGGGGTTTCTCTATGACCCTTTTCAGCAATCGCATTTCCTTCAGATTCCCTGTTGCCGTTTGGAACTAGCATTGGACCTTTGGTTCCATTCCGGCTCACTGGCCTCCAAAGCCTAACTGTTGACCTGCTTGTGCCACTCTGAACAAGATCAGGTTTGTTGGGTTTATCCTGAACATTGTTCTTTGGCATTTGATGTTCCTCCATGCAAGTATCACAAGCTTCTAAGAGATTATGATGTCCCTCTTGGTTGCAATTTCCAAGCGTGACGGATATGGAACCTATTAGAACCTCACACTCCTTACTTTGATCTGGTTCATTTGATGCCTCCCTTTGTCCTATGGCTTCATCAAATTCTGGTTTAGCCTTCCGGCTCCATACTTTATTACTGCTTGAAACAGTCCTTGTATTCCTGTGACTTCCACGATTTTGAACAACTCCAAGCTTTGACGCTTGATAACTTTCAGCTGCATGAAATCCGGTGGATGCAACCCATTGTGATTTTGGTGACACTTGCCACCTTCGCCGACGACCAACTGCTTGAGCAACGTGCCTCTCAACATTTGAACTATTGCTCGCATCAACGTGTCCACAATCTAACCTTGTTTGAAATTCTGAATCCAGATTTCCACCAGAGGTGGAGTGCTCGACCATAGATAAAGGTACATGATTAACCATGTCCAGAGCGTCAGTAGGGATATCACATACCACTTGACGAAATGTTTCTGCTGGCGCTATTGCACCCACAACTTCTTCAATGCACTCATTAACATCTGCCTTCTCCCCATGTCTTTGTTCCTTTGCCTTTTGTTCTTTCTGCCTGAGCTTCTTCTGCCTTTTCCTTTCCAAGAGCTCAGCTTGCCTACAAAAATGCAAGAATCAAATCAGAAAGTAAACAGCGCTTCTCAACTTCCATTATCAGCTAGATTCCAGAGGACTAGATTCCAAGCCAATATTCATGCTAAGAAGGCAGCAGCTGAAGATATGGGTGTTTCTGACATGTCCCAAGTACTTTTCGACCGAGTTTCAAGGCATTTCCGAATTTTGGAGATGCCTCCATTTGGATAAGTAGAATTTTGAAGTTCTCGTGAACATATAAAGTCAGTCACTTTAGCTAAGTCCCCTCTTTTCAGGAATTTATAATAAATTCTTCAATATCCATCAACTGAAAGCAATTACCTTATACAGGAGGAAAAATATCAAAGAAAACAACACGAGATTTTAATCTCAAGTAGAAGTTATCCAGTAATCAGATGTAGACAAATATTCTATATAAATAACGACTGTATTCTTTGTTTTATTGCCAAGACAACACCACTTATGGGGTACTTCTTCAGCTAAAATCAGGAGGCCAGACTCATTATATTGAAGTAAGGTGATGAGTCAGAATTGCCTAGAAAGACGGAAAATGCTAGTGTACCTTTTCTGAGCAGCTTCTTCTTCCTCCACTAGCAATTTCTGGAACCTCAAAGCTTCAGCATCCTTATCGGCAAGCCATGCGTTAACCTAAGCAAAGAAGAGTACAAACAAGTTTAAACCTCCTTGATCCCAACTACATTCTAGCTTTACTCTATAAAAAGATAAAAGGGCAAGAATGATGTAGAGATAAATATAGTACATATTAAACTATTATGCAATTTAGAACACAGGCACCAGTTAGGGGATACCAAGAATGTTATCTTGGAGTTTGCAGCCCATAAATGCGGAGAGAAAGAGAGTTAAAATAATAGTAAAACAACTCGTGAGGTACTTGAGAGAAGAGAAGGTACCAATTTCTGTTCCAACAAAAAGCTAGTACAAGCAACTAGGTTTTTCGGTTCAAGACCTATCTTCCCTGCGTCCCCATCAAAAAAATACCTTTGCATTGATACAGTCGGTCCAGACAGGAATGTTTTCTCACTTGCATGATCAAGGACAGTAAATAACTCCTCGGAAGATATTGGATACCTAGAAGGTCTACCTTGAACAATGTCCTGTGAGAAAATTTTGGATATGTTACATACCGAAAGTCATAAAATAGCAATCAGAAAAACAACCCAGGATTGTCCTCTTACCAAAAGATCAGAGCCAGCCTTCAGATAAGGTTGTGGCAGAGACGAAAATCCTGATTTCCGAATAAGACCTGACAATGCCTTTATAATTGAAGACCCTGGAACTTCCTATAAACCACCGTCAATTAGAAACTTTAATCATGAATAATTAACCCAAAAAATGACAACTTTAAAATTTTGGGTGGAAAGTAGACATTCTCATGAGCATGAGAGTCAATGTTTCTTCAGATGTATTTCTGCTAATTATAAAATGAAAAGCAGAACAACAACAAACGAAAAAGAAAATATATGCTCCCCTATTGCATTCCATGTTCAATAGTTATCGACTATTTCAATCAAACCAGGACCCAGCCACACTTTGCCAACGAATGCCCTCTCTATAGATTGAAAACATGGGAATTGGGAACCAGTGATATTTAGTGATCATTAATGCTAAGTTACATCAGTCTTCATTCAAAAATTACAACTCATAAGCGCACCAGCCAAATGGATCAATGTACTTGATGTATCACTATCAACGAGTGTGTGTACCCAAAAATAAAATAAAAAATAAAAATCATAAAACAGGCATAACCAACCAAGCATGAAGTAAGAAAGCGAAAGAGGTTTACCTCTAGTACTACATTCTTGAATGATACAACTTCCTTGGCATCATCCATGGATAGCTGCACATAGAATAAGCAGTTAGCATTGGAATAAAGACATTCACATAAAACAATTACAAGAAAGAGACTTACCTTGTCCCAAAATGCCCCTAACAAGTCTCTACTTTTGGTAGAATCCTACAAGAAATATAATATAGATCAAACAACAGCAATCTTAAGCAACATCAGGCTTGCTACAGGAAAAAGAAGAAGAAGAAGAAGAATTAAACAACATTTGCAAGACGTTACCTTGGCAAGCTTTTTTAAGCGATGGTGCACATGTATATGCCTCCTGTAGTTGATGGGTGAACAAAATGCTAAAGAGCATTTATTACACTTTTGCATCAGCACCTTCAAGGGAGAAAGCAAAGACCAACTTGGGTTGTGTTCTGCAAAAGTAACAAAATTAACTGAAAACCAAAATACCTGCTTATGAAAAATATAGAACTCGGAGACAGCATTTGCCTTGAATAAACAAAGGGGATCTTAAGCGGCTGCAAAAGTGTATAGTCTATTAAGTTCCTGTTGATCCCCAGAATTTACACAGTTCTAGACTTCTAGTCACTCTTAATCACCACAACCTTGGCAGCTATATGGTTCAGGTTTAATTTCACAGCATTACCTACCCGGTAAATAACTGTGAGATTCATGCTTCCCAAAGAGAGAGTTCGGGGAGGGCTCCAATTTCGAACTTGTGCCTGCTAAGCGAGATCGAGAGATTTCTGGGTTGTTAAAAATAAATGAATAATAACTGTAAAATACACAAAAGATCTGGATGCATATGAAGTTGAGACCATTGAAAGGCTCATACCTTGCTGCTCTAAGGCATGAAGTAACTGAATAAACTGGACTGAGCTGTCCCCCGCCTTAGAGAAAGAAAGAAAGGGCTCTTTTCCAATTGCTTGTCTAATGACACTATCAAGGGGGTCATTTCCCTCCTCTGATTTCATCACATCTAAAGAATTAGCAGCCTTGAGTTTTGGAATTGACATCTTCTCGTCCTGAAAGTAGAAATCTACAACACAGCAGATCAGTACATGAAATATGCATGTAAAATGAAAATACTTGAGATAAGCAAAACCAACTAGTTCACAAACTATGAAAAGATACTAATAACCTAGACAGGCAGATCTAATTCCAACAGCAGGCAAGCAACAATAAAAATGGCTCCTTCTTCAGGAGATTATATGAACAAATAAATGTTATTGCTATTGGAGCATGTACAACACGGGGGATGTTTATATTAATCAGGTAATACTTAGAGCATTACAATGCCAATTTCCTATGCCAGTGTTAACATGTGGCATTTGAGTAAGAAATAATTCTCCAAATTTGGCTTTTAATTCCTTATTTGTTAATATGCTGACTTTTTCACTTAATACTGGCAACATTACCATTGCTCAATTTTTGAAATTTAAAATTTTGTCTTCTACAAATTCCAAATCTTAAAACTTCGTGAAGAAAAGCAGATATCACACCTAAATAGCATTATGCATTGGCAAACAGAATAGAACAATATGTCAAACATATAATTTTGACTATTTACTTGTGTCAAATATAGAATAGGCAATAGCATTTGTCTTGAAGATGGTCTTAATAGTTAAAAAGCCTTATGCGTAAACTAGTTACAATGTGTCTTTATAAAGAACTTGAGTCGAGTACCTATATGAACACGCACGAACACATATATAATAACTACTAATAACAACACACAACTGAAAGCATACAACCAAGAAACCCTGTTAATGATTGGATGAACCTGATAAGAAAGTTTCGTAAAATTATATTTCACAATCTGAAGAAACAAAATGATTTTTTCCTTTTACACCTTGGATTACAATTAATTTCCAGCCTACTGTGGAGAAACTTTTCCTAGCTCCTACCTTCTAGAAGTTATAGTAGTAGCACAATTAGATATGAAATCAAAACGAGATTAAATAAATGGATGGTTAGCAAGATTCTCCATGCTAACACCTAGGAAAACATAGATCTAATAAAAGAAATCTAAAGTAAAGAAGAAATCTACGACAAGAAAAGTAAAACAAAAGTTGAGTCAGAAAAGAATAGATTCACCTCGAACAAAGGAACCAAACAAAAAAGTGGGCATTTATCGCCCAACCAAAAATTCAATGTCAATCAATATCAAAACAAAGGAAATACAAAAAATTTCCAATAAATTACAATCAATCGCCGAAACAAAAAAACCACAAATCCATTTGGACGTAAAGAAAATCACAACGAAATATATCAAATTTGAGCAGGTCTTAATCCACTGAGCTAGATTCTCTCAATTTCTCAATCAGACAAATATAACCTCGACCAGGTTGAAATTCTCTTGCATTTTTCAAGCAAACAACACAGTCTACACGGCTACCAAATCCAAAAACAAGAGAATTCACGATATACGAATATTACAACAAAAGCTTGCCAAGGTTTCGGAACGCTTGATCTGAAATCAATAAATCACAACATATAAATTCCTATACACATATAAATACACATATAAATAGATATACCTATAAATTCATACACATATTTATATAGATATATATATATATATATACATATATTCGGTTTCACGTACCAATCGAAACGAACGGAGTGAGCGATCGAATGGGAGAAAATCGACAGTCTATGATCTGTAGATTCGCACTCCCAAGAAAATAGATATGGAAATTGATTCGGCGGAATTGAAAATCAACGAGAATGCGAGAAAACAATGGGCCAGGGAAAAAGGAGAGAGAAAAGAGAGGGCTGTGCAGGTGGTCTCTATGGGTGTATAAGAGTTCAGTTTTCTGTGTAGAGAGAAATATAAAGGCGAAATGAGTGGAACCCTCTGTATTTATGTGGTACGGAACAAGAATATATATATATATATATATATATATATTAAATCAAAAATAAAATAATCTTTTATTAACAATATAAATATTATATATCATACCTTGTATTTTAAATTTTATTAAAAACAACCCTGTATTTTAGGTCTAGTTTGTTTTATTCTCAAAATTTTTAAAAATAATTTTGTACGTATTTTGAGACAAAAATTTTAAAAACACACTCAACACAATTCTCAAAATATTTTTATTTTAAAAAAAAAATATTTTTCACCTATTTTAAAAAAAATACTAAACGGTCTCTTAGAATTCTCAAAATTATGCCTTTAAATTTAAAATTTCTTTCAAAATTGTGATAATTTACTTGTTCTACATGTGATCACCCTCTAAAACTGCCAAATCACCGATTCCACTAGGGTAATCGTACCAAAAGTTTATTAATATAGTGGAAAAAATCAAGGTGTGGTTTGCTTGGCGATAATTAATATATGCATAATATCAAACCACTGCAAATAATATTTGCATCATTCTCGTCCTAAGTCTTTTATTACCCTTTTCATTATTGATTTTTTAAGTGTTTGATGGAAGTTCCTAATAGTGCATATTAAATTATTGTTATTCAATTACATTTATTTTTAGGCTATTGAGTTGAGTAATTATGACTAGTTAAGTTTCTAATACGTGGCATATTAAATTTATCTGTGTTTTGTTGAGAACTTTTCAATTATCACATGAAGTTTTTTAAAAAAATTAAAATCTAATTCACCCCGGCCCTTTGAGTAGTCATTATTGAGCTAAGAATATTCTCTACGAGTATTGTCTTCTTAGTTATTAATTAGTCAAAAAATACGCGCTTCACCTGTGCGTATCAATCATGTTAACAAAAAAAGAGTAATAAAGTTGGGAAAAAAATTGAAAAATAATATAAAAAAAAAACATTTCGGAAGGAAAAAAGAGGAAAAACGTTTCGGGAAGTGAAAAGGTGAAAAAATGATTCGGAATACCAAATAAAACATTTCGGTAAAAGAATTGTCGAAACATTCAGGTTTTGAGCCTCTTAAAGTAACGCACGAAACTTATTTCCCTTTTATATATGTTTATATATATATATATATATAGTGAAAATTAAAACAACAAACTTTTAGGGTTCAAGAGGAGACATAAATCTTTGTGCCCTCAAATTAAATGGACATTCCTCTAAAATTCTCGACAGACTTTTATATGTCTCTTAGATTTACATTTCTTTTCTTGAAAAATTGTCATTTTTTTTTGTGTTAATTGTAATATTTTTATATTTATCTCTCTTTTTTTTAAGTCGTTTGTCACTTGTAATAATTATTGGTTGCTTGACCTTGACATTTACTTTTTAAGGTCTAACTTTACTTAATCAATAAACCTTTATTTTTATACAGAATGGAGCATAAATGTGGGACCTGAGAGATTTAAGAGGCATAAAATGACAAAAGAAACACACAGATTTATATATATATATATATATATGTATATATATAGTCTAAAAAGAAAAAAGATAAGAAAACCATGTTTAGGCTAGCTACACAAATTTGGCAATTTGCTTTTTACTTTTTTTTTTTTTTCAAAACTACTTGTTTTATCATTATCTTACCTATTCTAAAACTCTAAACCTCTGTTAAAAAAAAAAAAAAGAAGAGTAAATCGCAAGGCTTAGGTGACAAGAGGTCACCAATGTAATAACCCAATAACAAATTATAATTAAGCAAGTAACTAATTTATTACCCAAAAATTATTGAGGAATTTTTACGAATGTTATTTTTAAAACTAATGCTATATGTTATTTTTGAACATGTAATAAAAGTAATAGTGTGGTAAAATATTTTTAATTATCATACAAATGAACATGTTTTTGTAAAGTGTAGCATAGCATATAATCCAATTTTCGCTTATTATTAATTTGCACGGTTCTCTTGTTTAGTAGTGTTTACTGTTCATTTGTTTAAATCCAATTAAAAAAGCTCATTTACTAAAGCTAGTGGCTAAAGTGCAATTTTCATCACAAAATATAAGAGAAATTACTGGATGGAACAATCTATTCGTAAAGGAGGCTAGGTGGAGTGGGTATAACTTTGTCCCCCGAGGAGAAAAGGTGCAAAATTCCAAGACAAAAGACATATCAAGGATATAGAATCGGATGCACTAATAGTAATCCAAGCGGTTTACACTGCTGTGTGTGTATGATAATGACTTTGGAAATTCCCACTTTCATATTGGCTTGGGAGTTTTTGAAAATTTTTTGCATATTTTTAAGACAAATTTTAAAAAACACTCCAACACAATTCTCAAAAAAAATTTATTTTTCATAAAGCCGTTTTCACTTGTTTTGAAAACACCACCAATTTGTTTACCATTTTTTCCCCTTTCTTTCAGGCGTTATGCTTGACTATTGTTCCTGGTCTTTAAAGGAGTCAGAAGTCACCTAACCATTAAGCACTTAATGCTATTTCTTAGACACTAAATAAATTAAAAAGGTTAAAAAGACCTTGCCATGCGTTTTCTATGATAAGGTTCCATTTCTTCTAGATTTTTGCAAACTAGTTCTTTTTTTAAAAAAAATCACCAATCTCTGGAGAAAATCACTTTTCTGTACATTATGGCAGCTAGTTCCATTTGGTAAGAAGCCTCTGGACGTCAAATTGGTACAAAGGCCTTGCGGGTATATTACCACATTTGAAGGTCATATATGCGAAGATGTAAAGATGTAAAATAAGATTTTATTGTTGCAGTTGCCATTCTTGAATTGCATTCTGAAGTGCATAGTTTGGGACAAGATTGCACTGATCAAGCTTTGAGGTTTGTCATGAGGGAAGTGTTGTGGCCACTATGCAACCACCCACTTATTGCTTCTGCTTCATATGTGAAACCGTCTGCTGCTATCTGCCGATCTTTCATGATTTCCTGCAAATGCATGGAAAAATGATGAGAAAACATCCATGACTGGGCTCAAGCTGACTAATATCATCAGGTCAGTTTCGAGTTATGAAGTTTTCGTTATTTCACACCCCTTCAGTTGGACCTTGCCAGTAACAGTACAGAAGGCACACGCACTTAGACATGGCGAAGCACTTCATGCAAGACTGTAACCATGATCAAAATCCTGAAGGGTGGTATAAAGAGGTTTAAACATATGCAGGTGTTACTATTACAATACAAGTTCAAAACAAAATGGGAGGGTCACCGTTGTTACCTGGAGAATCGGACAGACAAAATGGGAGGGTATCCGTTGAAGCTTCTTGGAAACTAAGAACGAAGCTGAGGCAACACATGAAGTTGTCATTGGCTCAAGAACACCCCTGACATCTGAAGCAAGGTCTGGCCGATCGAGCCGGTTTTTGTTGCAACACCTTATAGCCAACTGAGCCAACCGTTTGGCTTGCTCAAGTGGCCAATCCCCAGCTGAAAAGTCTAACACTGCGGTTACATTACCGTTTTCTAATGCACATTTCACGTCTTTTATAAGCCCCTGAAGTGGTCTTGCAGTTAATAGTTGCAAAAGTATTACTCCAAATGAGTAAACATCTGATTCTGGTCTAAGCTCGCCAGCCTCCAGATACTCAGGATCCATATACTCGGAGTTTCCATCTGAGTTATTATATCTTGTGGTTGAGTTGGCCAAATCATTTTTCTGAACCAGAGAAATGATTCCCAGGTCACCCAGTTTGCTCACATAGTTCGCGTCAAGAAGAATGTTACTGGGTTTCACATTTCCATGGACAATGCAAGGTTTACTCGAGTGAAGAAAAATCAGGGCAGAACATATCTCAGCAGCAACAGAAGTTCGAATTTGCCACGGAACGAGGTGTTTGCTGCTGAGGCAACCTTCAAGGCTGCCCTTTTTCAGATACTCATACACTAGTGATCTAGATTCTGGACACATTCCAATAAGTGTTGCCACATTTGGATGCCTTACCCTGCTTATAATCTCTACCTGATTTAATTTAATCAAGAAAAAGAAACTACCAAAATTTCTTAGAACACACGTAATAATAAATAATGTGTAATTCCTGGTTGACAAGAATTAAAAGAGGTCAGCTGAGAGATATCAATAATTTTGAACTTCTAGTATACCCAAATGCATGTTATTCACATTGTTTAATTGGTTTTGGATAATATCATATGCAGTCTTTATAGATTTACCTCGTGTTGGAAGTCTAACTGACCCTTAGAGCCATAGGAGGGCAGCATCTTTATAGCAACGTGCATATGGCGAAGAATCCCTTTGTAGACAGTTCCATGCCTTCCTTCAGCAATCTTCCAGGAGGCATCAAAATCATTAGTTGCCTCATTGATCTCCAAGAAAGAGAAAACTGGGAATTCGGACCGAGAAAAACTTGATAGCTCCCCTTTCATCAATCTTCTCAGCCACTCAACTTCTCTTACTGCATTCCCATGCTCTATCCGCATTTTATCTTGTTTTTCTCTAAAACTTACCAAGAGTTTAACAGCTGAGATGATCTTCTCTTCCAATTCCATAATTTCCTCTTGCGACTTTCCAACTTCGCCCTCTAGCATCACATTATTTTCCTGAATCATCTGGATTTCTTTCATGAACTTGTCGCGCTCATCTTTCATCCTTTCCAGTTCTTGCTTTACTTTTTCTAGTGCTTCTTCAGCCCCTTTTCCTTGGGTAATCTCCTTAGCACATAATCTTTGAAATGCTTTTGCCTGTCAGACGGTATGATAACCAGATAATATTTGGACATGTGATTAATATACTGATTCACGCTAATATTCCTAGCTCATGTCCTTCCTAGTTATGGCTAGATGGCACTATTGATAAATTCATGCAAGATTCTACAGCCTGAAATCTAAAACACATCTCTTTATTTTGTACTGCCTTCTAAAAGATGAAAGTTTTTAATTTAATAAATGTAAAATTTTTGGAATACAACATCTCCGAGAAAAGATATCAACATAAAAAGGAGAAAGAAAGGAACATTAACAAAATAGAATGCTTGCCTTGTGTTTAGCCTCCACAATATTTTCATCATCTTTCCATTGCTTCACAGCTTCTTCAAAACCCTTCCTTTTTGATTCTTTGTTGTCCTCAATGACTTCTTCTAGACTGAGATAGCTTTGCTAACTGCTAGTTCTTCCGCTTTCTGCTCCTGCAAAATTCAGAGACTATCACAAAAGAATCAAATGATTTAAACTGAAAAAAACCTGCTCCAATGACGATTGAAAGAAAATAATAGAGCAGGTTTTCTTAAAAACAGATCACTCTCCTTAATTATTCCAAGAGAGAAAAATATTGAATATTATGTCACTTTCACAAAAGATCAACGCATATTGCATTACAAGTTCTAGAAATTTTGTTTTTAACATTTTTTCTCTTTGCTCAAATAAGGGCATGGAAAGAAAATGGCTATTTTCGGACACTAATCTTGCATCATTCAAGAAAAGAAGATGATACTGCATAACTATAACAGAAGCCACTCAGGGAAGTGGGCGATCAAGGTAAATTTTTCGACCTTTTCTCACCTCATCCACCAGTAATGGGAAAAACTTTGAAGCGTCAACTACCCTGTTGGAAGACCAGCTTGAATCCATTGAATCGTAAAATGACCTAGATATCTCGACCAATTTACTGACATCTTCCTCTATATCTGCACAACCCTGTAACTAAGTTACCAATCTAAAAACTTCGTGAGGATAGAATATTGACGTGAGAAACAAACTCAAACATAAACGTCTGACCATAGGAAAAATAATCATTAATAGCTGTGGGCCCACCTAGATTGCTCAGCCGACCAGTGGGATGTAATTCAAGTCGCCAGTTGCTTGGTTTCCGAAGGTGAATTCATTAGCAGCAAAGGTGGGGCAACCTCTATTTCAGTTCTTTCTAGACTGCCTCCCCTATTCAAGTTTCTAGAAATCAGTGGTAAATATATCACATATTGAAGAGAATGATTAAGATGGTTATGGCATGTACATGAAATAAAACTTAGTCGTGATAACAGATTAAGCAAGACAATAAAAAACAGTTATCGGGCACACGAATATTAAATGACACATGAAATGAAACATCAGGATTATCTTGACTTCATGCTTGCTAAAAACTGAAAATAAGCCACCTTTGCTTGGAAGGAAGCAAAAAAAGACATTACAACCAAAAGAGGTGTTCAAACGTCACTTGGGTTCATTGTAAAGTGATGCACCATGTAATGCAAAAAAAATTATATTTTTACTTAAACAATACCAAAATGCTGCATTTTTTGTTACTTTGTTGGAAAATTTCTTAGTTGATGGGAGACGACCTCGTATATATGAGATGCGCCTTGCAAATAAACCAAATGTAACAGGAGCTTGGTGCTTGTTCAAACACAACAATTGCTTTCTTGGACTTGAGATCTGCGAGTCCCCTGCAATTTTGGAAAGAATCAGGTAATTAAAATGAAAACAGATGTATGTTGGTGCTAGTCTGTTGCTCAATAAATAGACAAAAGCGATATGGTGCTTGTTCAAATACAAAAATTGCTTTCTTGGACTTGAGATCTGCGAGTCCCCTGCAATTTTGGAAAGAATCAGGCAATTAAAATGAAAACAGATGTATGTTGGTGCTAGTCTGTTGCTCAATAAATAGACAAAAGCGATATGGAAATTCAAAAACTTCTGAAAAATATATAAACTCCCTTGAGCAATCAAGGTTATTTACAAAAGCATCAACCAACTCTTACATGAAAAACAAAAATTATAGCACTATAACAGCAAATTTTAAGTGTATTCATACTCAGCATAATATTCATCTGCAGCAGCTCCCATGGCAAGCCATCGAACATCATGCCGAGAAATTATTTCAACAATACCTTTCTCAATATTTTCCATCTCAATCCAAACTTTATATGCATGCACCTAGAAAAACAAGCCCATTCGTCAAATTTAAGAGTTTAAAATGATATGCATTTATGATTCTGGAAACTGGAAAGAAAAATCTTCTAAAAACTTGAAAGAGCTGTAAAGGTGAAACTGTGCATCAGTGTGTAGTGTACGTTCAGCAGGAATCTTTTGCTGCATTGCACATTTACCAAAGAAAGTAGTATGCTTCGCCATACTTTACCTTAAAGCCACGCATGACTTACACTACAATCACTGTTACCACGTACAATTCATAGTAACTAAATTAACCAACAAGGAACCAAAAGAAAAAAGAATATATACCCCCTTTTGGGAAAGAATAAGTTGGCATTTATCTAGAAGTCCTCGTACTTTTCGCCTTTCAAATTCTTCATATGCTCTAACCATGTACTGTTTCAGCTTATTGGCAGAAGCATCTCCTTCTGCTGCAAATCAGAGTAACGGCAGGTTATCGAATGTACAATGTATGACTAAGAAAAAAGAAACTGCTAAACTAAAACTAGTAGTTGAGAAAGGAAAATAACTTAAATAAACGCAAAAAGTACATATGTTTCGTTATATATTTGTGTCAAATTGAATGTACAGAAATCGTAACAAGGCAAAATAACAAAAATTTTTTCCTTTCCGGGATTACATTAATAAAAACCTTCATAATTTACGCTCTTAACCATAAAATTCAATTTATGCTTATGATCTCGTACAATAGTAGCAGGAGATAAGCGGATTGTTCTCAATCTCAATTTTACATTCACTGTTTTATTTTCCCTCCAGTTTCTCGAACACTTAACTCCGCACTCTCTTCAACTCCATTTGATTTCCAAGAGACGTAAGATCGAATTGAAAATCATAATATAGCAAATCAGGCTTATTTAACCAGAAGAAAAAAAGGAAAAAAAAATTAAAATACATCACAATTAGACCAAGATTATCCCCTTTCATGTTGGGTCAAGAATCCTCCAGTTTCTCGCGAGCCAGACACGGGTAATTAACAAACAAACACCAACTGAATTCAAATCAGATTGGATAACAAATGTCCCCAACAATTTCAACCAAATTCGCAATCGAATTACGAAAACCAGCACGATATAATCCATTAAAAATCTCACTCATTGAGACCAGACACGAAGGCTGATAAACATGGAGAACGCAAATCTTCTTCCCCGAGAAGTTGCTCGCCGCCCATGACAGCGCTCTCTCACTCTGCTTCGCGTCGTTCCCCACCACAACAAATATAGTCTCCTCCACATCGAATACTAACTCTTCTTCTTCTTCTCCGGGGACTGAGACGCTTCCCATCCGTATAGTATCACCGGAAAATGTATGACCGGAAATTGGCCACTCTGTGGGAGACAACAAAAAGGAGTCTCCGTAAAGGCACCACCAACCGAGTATACATCAAGCTAAACGAGAGAGTTCGTGTTGGAGAGGAGAGAGATAACATTACAAATGAAATGTCTACCTGGCAGATTCATATAAATTATGATTTTATTATGGGAAGATTTTGATAACTAGGCAAAAAAAAAATCCAAATTGGACAAAAGGTCTCTTTTTTTTTGGAATAAAAAAAACACGTTTTTTTATGCAGGTAAACTGTTTCAGTTTTTTTCAACAGAAAAAAAAAAATGACTGTAACAGAATAAGGAATCTCAACATGCTGAAAAAAAAAAAAAAACTGGAACTGTTTTGATATCTAAAAAACCTTTTTTTTGATACCAAAAACTTAAAAAAAAAAAAGGCTTATTTGCCAAAAAAAATTTCTGGGCAGCCTAGTTATCAAAATGCCCCTTATGGCGATTACACATCTCAAAAGTTTTAATATTCCTTACTAAAATATATATATATATATATATATATATATTTGTATCTTTTAAAATATTGGGAACTTTACTCCCCTAAAAGAATATATATATATATAGGGGACTTTATAAAAATGCATCATGTGTTATTTTTTAAAAATTTATTCGAGATGTAGAAAAAATTTATTCGAGGTATAGTATAGGAAATATGTCGTTAGTTTCTTTAAGGATATAACATTTAATATAATTTATTTTTTAAAATATATGATTTATCAGGACGGGCACTTTCGAAGTGGTTAATCGTAAAATTTTATGTATTTCTTTATTTTCGTTAATTAACCATGTTCAAGGGATTTGTATTTTTTATTTTTAGACTTTGGAAGTCGATTAAGAAATTCCATTGGTCAAAATTGTAAAACTCTTACAAATACAAAGTTTTTGTTTTGTTTTTTTTTTTTCTTGAAATTCATGAGGACTCCATAGAACCTTGCATAGTTTGAATATTTAGTGTGTAAACAAGAAACCAAGACCCCTTTTTAAACAATTAAAAATGTAAAGTCAAGTCCTCCCCGATTGTTAAGTTGATAAGTTTCCAATTCTCCCTGTTTTTAATCGTTTATTTTACACTATGAATCTATGATTAGATGTCACGCCCCGGAGTATGGGAGGTGACGTGGTTGATTATTTAAGTTAATTAAAGGAGAATTTAATTAAAATTCAGAGTTTAAGGGGTTGAATTAAGTATAAAAGGTGGGATTCATAAAAACACTTTATAAAGAATTCATATACATTGGACAATTTAAAACATTAAACGAATAAATATTAAAACAATAAAACCGCGAGTATGGGTCCCACAAACCCACAACTTGTGCACACACATGGTACTGACAATATCATAAATACAATCACAGTTCAGGATACAAATAAAGTTAAAATCTTACATGCCTTGATTTAATGATACAAAAGATAAATTAATTCCTCTATTGCTCTTGAGTGCGGTCCGAAGAATCCTCTCCAAACCTAAATGGAAAACCACCTGGAGGGAGAAATTTAAAACAAATAAAACGTAAGCGAATGGCTCAGTAGGACTACATTTTATAAAATAATTTAATTTAAAGAAAAGGGTCATTATTCATGAGTTATTTAAAAGAAACCTTAAATGAATAAATAAATTTAAGTAAAGCCGTTCTTACCCAGAACAGTTTACTTGGACAACCAGAAATATCAGTTTCTTTTTCCTAGGCAAACCATAGTATCACCACCGTAGTGGCCCAGCTGGGTTTCGGGACCTGCCCCCAAGGTCGATCGCTACACAACCCGATCTCTGATATAGCATCATGCCTATGTGTTTATTATCATCATCATTCAAAACCCAATTATCGAGTGTTGTCATTTACATTCATTATGAAATTCATTTCAGTTCACGGTATATCAAAATATAACCGATAAATCCATTTTTCAAACAACCGTTGAAAACATTTTAATAGAAATCCTTTTCAAATCCAAATCATTTCAAAACCAGGCTACCAAAAAAATAGGGTAGAAGTCCTACCTCAATACTCGTGCCGGTGCCCCACACCGTAATCCCGGTCCGCTATACGTTAGCTCCGCGAAACCACGAACGATCCTAGATACAAACTAAGTCGATCAATATCTAGTTCGAGACATTCTATGTTACTAAACCATTTCATAATGTCCTAGTGTGCCATTTGTATCATTAAAATCATTCTATGAGGTTGTGATTTAAATCAGGGTTCAAAACAGTGAAAACAGGTAAAAATCACAAAAATTTCCATGCCTCGGTCAGCCTGCCGGACTGCACAGTTCGGCCTGCCGGAAGCAAAGTTCGGTCGGTTGAACAATTTTCAGGTTTGCCCTGCCGGACTGAAGAACACCGGCTTGTCGATCCCTGTTCCAGCCTGCCGAACTGGAAAAACCCAGAAATTCCAGCCACGGGTTTCGATTTCCCCAAAACCCAAATCTTGATTCTAACCTGTTTTTCTCAAATCTCAGGCATGAAAAACATTCATAGATGATAGAAAAACATATTTAGACACTTTAAAACTCATTTAAACAAGATTCAAACACAAAAATCTCGAAAATCCGAAAATAGGAAAAATTGAGGAAAAATAAAAAATCTTGAATCCAATTCATTTTTCTTCAATCTAAGCTTAAATTCTAGGTGTTCTAAGTTCATTTAACTCAAATCCAAGGTTTTCTAGGCTTAAACAAACATAGATTTCAAAAATACACAAAATTGAAAATTTTAGAAAAAGTTTAGAAATTTCAAAACTAACCTCGAATCGAAGCTTCAATCCATGTTCTCGGTTGCCGAATCACGTCCCCGAGCTTTCTCCTTGCTAACCCGAAGCTTGGATTCGAATTTCTTTTAAAAATTTTGAGAGAGAATTGAGAGGAAATGAGAGAAGCCGAGAGAGTGAGAGAGCTCACGGGTGGGAGAGAGAATAGAGAGAGATCAGGGAGAGTGAGGAGAGAGGAGGAAGAGAGGGAATAAATAAAGAAAATCGATGGGCGGTTTTACTGTGCGAAAACCATGTGCCGCCCACGGTTTTGTAAAACGGAGTATTTTTAACAATTTACGAATTGTTGTGTTTTAAAACTCAAAACATTATTTTAAAACAATAAGAAATCATTTGAATGCATAAATTTAACAAAACAACCAAAAATTCAAAATCTAACCAAGTAACCAAATAAATGTTAAAACATTAATTATGGCACACTAATTCATCATTTACATTACAATAATATTAAATAAAATTCGGGGCGTTACATTAGACTACCGGGTGCTATTTTTTATAATTTGTACGGGTGGCAATTCGTATCAATAGGTCGAAGTCGAAGTCAGGTTAAAAGTCAATTTTTACATAAACTAAGCTCAACATAACCCAACTTGTGTCACAAATGGATTGAGAAATCTTAACACTAACACAACCTGTTTTAATACGGGTTGACACGAATACGACACGTACCAACCCATTCCTTATGTAACCTACAAAACGCCAATAACTTGCAACTCGTCAATTAGCCATAATAACCCAACTAACTCGTGACATTTTTAGCTTTAAATTTACATTAATATAACACTAGAACAAACCAAAAACAAATTTCCTCAAAATTAAATAAGTTCCATACTACAACAACAAAAAATTGTCCCAAAATTTAAAAAACATTTAACAAAATAATAAGTCAAACACTAACAAAATAACAAGTCCAACAAAATAAAAAATTCTCAAGCGATCAAGCTAAAAAAGTCTTCTTAGTGTCTAGGAGTTAAATTCAATTTAGCTTGAAAAGTGGTCTAAAATTAAATGAGTTAGAGTTTTATCTTATGGGAATATTTAGAGTTTTATCTAATGGGAATATTTAAGAATAGATAAAATATTTTAAAAAATATTTAAATAATTAATCGCAGGTCAAATAGAACATGTTAGTATCATGCAAGTTGACTCAAACATGATCCTTTTTGGACGAATCAGATCCGATTGACACTAAAATAACCTGTGATTAATTATTTTTTTACTCTAACCTACAAAAGTTATGTCAGGTTTGTGTCATATGTGATCGTATTATAACTTATATTATCGTCCCCATCTTTAGGCAAAGTGACACTCGTCAACTTGTAGTTCACCAACCCTAAGACTTGTTGCTGCCTTTGGATTTGGCCGCTTTGGGAAAATGGGACAGAGGATTTTACAATTTTTATATATTTCTATAGTATATATGTTGAAAGAGAGAGCATAATTTATGCTCATATTATTTTCTAAAACAAAATATAAGTTGCTCCTGTATCGACATATGAGATGGTCGTACTCATTTGTGCCTTCATATCCATGCCTTTTAGCAGTTTTGATATTCCAACACGTTCTAAGCTAGGGAGATATTTACTTTGCATTAAAAAAAAAAAAAAAGTAAAGAATGATTTTTGTTGTATTAAATAAGATGTTTATTTATAAAATCAATGATAAGAGCTATATGGGTCCATACTATATAAGAAATGTATCGATTTTCTCACGCAATTCAAAATTACTTAGTTGTCAAAAGAAATGAATATCATAATGTTTAAATTTAAATATTATTTAATAGCTATAAGTTATAATAAGAGCTTTATGGGCGTATACAATATAAGGAACGAGGAAAAAATATCATTTCTCCCACGCCATTCAAAATTAGTTCGCTGTCAAAGAAATGAGTATCATAATGTCCAAATTTAAATGTTAGTTAATAGCTCCTAATTATGTAAAAATAATATTTTAATAATTATATTAAATAATATTTTTATTTTTAAAAAAGTAAACACTAAAAAATAAATAAAATCGTTCCTCATCACATCTTAAAATAATTAAATAAATATTAGAAAGAAAATTAATGTTACTTCACTCTCATTTCTTTACTTTCTTTTTCAACGTCATTATTTTTCCCTTTACATTTCTCGGTAAACATGCCCTAAGACTAACGTTAAACCATTTCCCTCTCATATAGTCTGTCTCCCTTGGAATTCCTTGCCCTTTCATTCGCGCACAAGTCAAAATAAAAGAGTTGAAATTTGAGGAAGGATATTAATTTATACTTTGCAGATTCAATAAACCTTTTAAGTAAATTGCTTTCTCGCCAGTCGCAGTGAAGTACTTGAAACTCTAACCAAAACTATCAAAAAAGCAGGAGCTCATGGACTAATTTGTTAAAACTAAAAGGTTGGGAGTAAATTTTCACTATGTTGATAATTTATTGACGAATAGTGCTAATAACCATACTTTTTATATGTTAAGTTTTTGTTGTATAATAAAACATCTTCTGATTCAATTGCACAACATAAACATCTCATAACGTACTTAGCATATAAGGAAAGAAAAGAGAGAAACTCTATATCTTGATCGCTTATTTAAATTTATGTGGTGTTCGTCTAAATCCGTTTTCTCATTTTTAATTGTGACTGAAGAAAATAAATTTTAAACCAAGGTTTTGAATTCAAGAAGTTAATACTTAAATACTACTGCAAAATCTTTACTTGTAGATGTGAATTGAATACCGCAAAATCTTTACTTGCTGACGAGAATTGAAACTTGACATTCGTTTGACACAATGGTTTAAACTCACCAGTTTACGTTATTTATAATGTGAAGCTCTTAACATCTAAAGTGTAGGGTAAAATGTAGTTACGGTATAAAACTCTCATAAGTTATATTATTTTGAACTAAAAATATTTCAAACCATTGCTTTAAACCCTTATCCCAAACACTATATTAATATTATTTTGAAATAGTCTTATATACTGTCTTAATTCCATGTCAATGTTTCTAATCCCTTGTGCTAACCATGTATTCTAGTACGTATATTAACACATGCACGCGAGAGCGTGTGCTCTTACTATATTTGCATTTCATAAATATCATACTTTAAAACTTATTTTTTATAAATATTACTCATGTTTGAAATTTATTATCCATTGAAAATACTATGATAGATAAGAGAAGGAGGAAGAAAGAGTGCAAGAGCTTGTCTATTTGAATTGGTTGGAAAAAAAAAAAAACAAATCACATTAATTGTTTTTTAAAAAATAGTATAAATGTTAGCGTGAAACAACTTTTTTAGTATGTCATAAATAATAACAATTTTTAAAAGGGAATTTCGTAAACATCATCCATAAGCATGATTTTTTATAAATGCCGTATATGTTTGATTGTAACATAACTTAAATATATAATATAAATAATAGTGTGTTATAACTTTTTTTTTTAAGTATGACACGAATAAAACATCTTTTAAAAGTGTAGCATAACATAGAGTTTTCTTTTTTTTTTTTTCAAGTGTGGAATAATAAGTAATTTTGTCACTATATTATGGAGTAAATTAGGTAGTATACCGCTTTTTTACCACAACAATTGTCTACTATCTTTTTCTTATGTTCATTTGATTTATACCATTTTCTTAACCAAAAAGACTAAAATACCATTATATCACATATGTTTGTATTATATTAATTTAAAATACTTGTTATTAATTTTAATCGGTCTTTATAATCACAATAAGAGAAAACTACATATTATGGCTGCACGTTTACATTTAAAAAAAATATACCATAATATCTTTTATATTATATATTAAATTATGTCACAAATAAATATTTTTAATATTTATAAAAATAATTCTTAAAAGATTATCTTTACAAAAATTCCCCAACAATATGGCATGTTTATCAACTGACACCATGCTGTTTCAAGGCCGGGCCATGAAGACGCTGAGTAGGCCCAAGCTGAGAAGACCCAATTGAGAAAGAACTAGGGTTTATCAGGTATATATATTTTCTAGGGCTCATTTCTCTTCGGTTTCCCGTCTTCTCCGCCATTCTCCTCTACAGCATCTGGAAGCAGCTTGGAGTCGGAAACAGGTATTTTCATACCGCTCTTATCTGAATCCCGTGTTTGGTAACAAGATATTTCATTTTCTCCTCATCATTTTTGCTAGGGTTTCGTAATTGGGGAAAAGTTTTGATTACACTCGTTTGTTGGTTTGGTTGTTCAATGATTTGAACACAGTGAAATTCATGCCTTTCAACTGAAAAGATTGGAGTCAATGTTGCAAATTGTTTTTGATTTATTTTTGGGTCGTTGGATCAAATCTGAGTGGGTTTGTTGAACCAGGAAATGGCACCGAAACAGCCAAATACAGGCCTCTTTGTGGGATTGAACAAAGGCCATGTGGTGACCAAGAAGGAATTGGCTCCACGCCCCTCTGATCGCAAAGGAGTAAGTTTATCAAGTTTGAAATTCTTCCATAATTTTCACTGTTTTATGTTCTTTTACATTTTGCATTTTAGTTTGGTGTTTGGATGTCTTACGCTTATGAGGGCAGAAAATTTATTTATTTTTTAAAATTTTCTGATATTTACTGTTTGAACTAGTACTAGTATCATGGCATTAGGAACCTTATCATTTTTCAGAAAACCAGTGAGAGGATTCAATCCTTAAGAAGCTTGATCAGGGTCCTTTTTTTTTTTCAAGAACCTTTTCATCTTTCACAATGTTCACCATTTTATGCTGCTTTACATTTATGCATTTTATTTTGGTGTTTGAATTCCTTTATCTTTATGTTTATTTGTGTTTCTGATCTTCAAGCTTGAACTAAGAACCGTATCATTTTGCAGAAAACCAGTATCATTTTGGATGCTTTATCTTTTTGTAAATTTTTGATATGGCACTAAGAACCGCATCATTTTGCAGAAAACCAGTAAGAGGGTCCATTTTGTAAGAAACTTGATCCGTGAAGTCGCTGGTTTTGCACCATATGAGAAGAGAATTACTGAGCTTTTGAAGGTAGGGAAGGACAAACGTGCGCTGAAAGTGGCTAAAAGAAAGCTTGGTACCCACAAGAGGGCAAAGAAGAAGCGTGAGGAGATGTCCAACGTTCTTCGCAAGATGAGGTAAGAGCAGAATTTATCTAATTTTTACTAAAATGAAGAGAACATTTATGATTGGGGTTTCAGTTTCAGAGTTTCATTTTCTCTTTGTGATTTGTTTGCAGAGCTGGTGGAGGTGGAGAGAAGAAGAAATGAGAGATATCTCTGGTTACTTCTTAGAATCCAACTCTATAGAGAAGTTAATTTAGTTTGTGCAACATTTTGAACGGAGACTAGTTTATTTCAAATATTTTATTTGTTTTTTAAGTTGTTGAATTGACTGATGGGAATCATTGAATGCATTTATTTGTGTTTTTCGGGTCGCTACTTGGCTTGATCTTTTCCGAGACTTTCCCTAAACGCCACTCGGTCATTTTTTTTAAGAATGAAATCTTATTCACCAGTAAATACAGTTGGACTGGCTGACTATACTCATTTTGAAGATTGGTAGTTGATAATATAATATCATCTCTTGGTGGGAAAGTGGGGAAAGTGTTAGAAATTGTTTTGTATTTGATCGAGGAGCGCCAAAACATGACATTTTGTGACTGACCAATTTGGTTTTCAAGATCCAAATACTTATTAGTTATCAAGGAGACCATTTGAAAAGAGATCGTTTAGATATGCAAAACCAACTGGTGTATGCATGAGAGAGAACTCCACTTTCCCAAAAAAGTAACTAAAAAAAGAGAACGGAAGAAGAAGAATTTGATGCTTGCCCCTCTTTTTCTTCCTCCGATTTTTTTTTTTTTTCATGCATAAACAAAACTACAAGTATGCTATTCTCGTGCAATCACTTATCAGTCGTTAGGTTAAAACTAATGCATATGAATATGAGGCCTTTAGTTTTACCTCGTCAAATGATAAACAAATTAGTTTGGAAACTCTGAAAAAGCTTGTATTGTTGTTTCAAGAATTTGCTTGATACAAACTATTTCTAGTCTCTAACATGATGTAAATCTGATGAGGAGTAATTATTAGTTGTATGTTATACGTAGATCTGTTGAAAAACATCACCGTTGACCACCGAAAAGATTTTTTTTTTTTTTCTGGGGTGCCTACCACATAATTCGCTTAAATTCACTGTGAATATTCGATGATAGTGTTAACAAATCCAGCCCAGGAATTGCTTATACTCCACAACCAAACAGGGGTGATGAGCAAAAAACATGAATACAAATCTCATGCACAAAACATATAAAGATAGTCGTACCTAACCGACATTCACCATCCTTCCAACCGTTCCATTGACTGGTAGTTTTAAAAACTTTCCATTGTTACCTCTCGAGTTCTTTACTTGGAAATTCCTGCTCATCTAGTACTCTATCACTCATGGAGACCTTGCAAACACCACCAGATGACGTCCCGGATTCTTCACCTTCTCTTGGAGAAGAATTCTCCGGCTATGATCTCCGTGCCGAGCTTGAATCTGCATCGTCGGCCATGGACAAAACCTTGAATCTCCTCTGCCGCGAGAGAGACGAGGCAATCGCTTATACAGCAGATTTGATCATCTTTATCGGCCAAATCTCAAGTGAAAAGGACTCTTATTTGGAAAGAGTTCATGAGATTGAAGCTTCCGCCAGAGAAAAAGAAGACAAGTTTGCGGCGAGAATCGAGGGACTCAAAAATGAATCAGAGATTTCCAGGGAGAGAATCAGAGAACTCGAAATCGAGAGAGAACAAGGCAGTGAACTTTTGTTGAAATTCTCAAACTCGGTGAGGTCAGTGAAGGAGCGCTTTTGTAGGATCATCGATAATGTGGACGAAGAAAAGATTGTCAACGGCTTTAAAGATAGCTATTTGATCGGTACAGAATTAGATTTGGATGAAGAAATGAGGACGATCACAAGGCTTTCTGCCAAGGCCGAAGAGAAAGTGAATGAGTATAAAGAAAATAGGAACAAGGAGAAGAGGGAATTGGAGAATAGTGTGGTGAGTTTGACTGAAGAGAATAGGGACATCAACAATTTGCTGAGAGTTGCCTTGTTGGAGAAGGAAGCTGTGGAGAGGAGGTTGAAAGGGAATAGCGAGAACAGGAGAGTGGCCATTTTGCAGATGGCAGAAAGAGGTCTGCAGAGAGTTGGGTTTGGGTTTATGATGGGGAGTGGAAATTCTGAGCAATTGTCAGAAAGTTCAGGGGCTAAATCAGATAGTAGCGAGTGTGAAGAGGACATTGTTAGCTTGGTATGTTGATATTTGCTTCCAATGAATTGGAAAGAATTGGTTTTCGAATTTATCACTTTTGTGGAAAAAACTTAATTTTATCAGCTTGGTTTTGTTATATTGTGGATGTTTTGGCCAACACCTTTTTTTTTTGTCCTTTATAGCATAGAAGCTTGAAATCTATGGTAATAAAATGATGAATAGTCCTTGAGAATTGGGTATTGCTCTGTGCTGAGAAAGGATTATGCTTATTAGATTTACTTTGCTTGTAATTGTTGTTGCAAGGCATCAACTGTGGAGAAGATAATGAAGAATTTACGAACTGAGATCACTCAGTTGAGGAGATCTTTGGATGAATCTAGGTATCCCATGATTAACAGACTGATGATTCAATTCAGAAAACAACGTATATTCAAAAGAATGTCTTAAAGAACGGTTCAATTAAAATGACAAATGGTTTACTTTTATTACATCTTTTTGGTGGTTTTTCTATTACTTGATTCTTAATATCAAGTTCTATGCCAGGTCAGACACCGAGCGCCTGCAGAGTCTTACAGAGAAACAAGCTCAAGATATTGTGGAAAACACGCTGTACATCAAGGAGTTGGAAGAAAGAGAGAGGGTGTTGGCTGAAAATGTAGTAATTTGATCCATAATTTCATGAAAATATACGCTATGATTATTGGAGTATTCTGCTGACGTTTTCCCACATTTTGTTTGGCTGAAAGGTTGAGGATTTTCTGATGGAAATAAAAGAAACCGAAGCAGAAGTCGCAAGATGGAGGGAAGCTTGCGAGTTAGAGGTTGAAGCAGGGAAAGTTGAGATTGGAGAACGCGACAAAATGGTAAAAACAAAAATTAAATCTTGTTTATTGCTCATTTGGTGTTTTGGGAAATTATCTTCAACATAATTTCTGCTTTATTAGGTTGCCATTCTGAAGCAAGAATTAGAGAGAACCAAGGCTGCTTTAGACATATCACATGGAAAACTACAGCTGAAGGAAGAACTTGCAGCTGCAGCCATGACCGCCCAGGCTGCAGCAGAGAAGTCCCTAGAGCTAGCAGACAGTAGGGCTGTGGGACTTCGCCAGAGAATAGAGGAACTATCACGACAAGTGGAAGAGTTAGAGAGCCGAGAGCGAAGCAGCCGAAGAGTGAGACACATATGTTGGCCATGGCGAGTTCTCAAAGCACATGCATTGTAAATAACAGAATGCGAAATGTAAGGCATATGCTACCAGAAATGCAAACCTTGCTTCATTTTAGGGTCTTATGCATCAATCTTCTTAAGTTCCTAATGATTCAGTTCATTATTTTCACAATGATTCAGTTCATTTTTTTCACAACCATTATTCCGTCTCTCTCTATCTCTGTTCATAGTTTTTTTTTTTAATAGTATCTCTTTTAAAGTGTAGTAAAAAAGACTCCTTAAAACTAAAGTAATTGCAAATGATATGGTCATTCTTAATAACAGTTTGTTTGCCTGAGTAATTAAAAACTTTGGCACATCTAGTAACGAGTATTTATGTATGTATAGATTTTTTTGTTTTGTTTTTTGGTTGAGAATGTATAATTCAAACTAGTTGTATACACAACAAGAGAGGAGAAAGTAACCATAAATTATATTTCAAGAGCATAGCAAGTAGCAATAATAAAACAAGGTGGAATTACAAGGCAACTTTATATTGCCACAAGTAGATGATTTCCCTTTCAACAAGTGACAATAAAACGTCCAGAAATACAGAAAATCTACACATAAGGAAAGAGTAAAATTAGCATTTTCTTCGTCTCAAATCCCCCTCTTTGGTTTGTCAATCAAAAAGCCCTCCAACTTCCTGTTTCATTAGGCGCTTAACCTGAAGACAAGTAGCCAAATTACCGTTAATGCATGATTTCTGATATCGGTAAAAAGGAAAATCTAGTTAGCAAATAAAATCTAGCAATATTATAAGGAAAAGAGCAAAAAGAAAAGAAAAATTGATACTTCCAAGAAGCAGGGAAAAAATAAGAAATAAAAGAATGAATAAAAAACTCGGAAAGAAAAGAGGTACCTGCTTCCCTGAAAGACCAATATGTCTCAGATCATCAAGCTGCAAAAATAAGCTTTCCAGTTACCACCACAATATTTTCTTGTGAATATATCTATTGTTAGTAAAGGAGAATACTTACATTCTTGAAAGGCTGTGGAGATTCTTCACGCATTTCAAGGATATATGTGGCTCTTTTCTCTCCGATCCCCTATATAATATAAGTATAAATTATGACAAGGAAGTAGGAAACTATAAACCATATTTTAATTTTGGAAGAAGGATGTTTCTTACCTTTAATCTTTTCAAGTCTCCCCTGTTAAAAGGAAAAAAAAAAAAAAACAAAAACAAAAGGGAAAAAAGAAACAAAATATTAGCCTTGTTTGCGTTGGATATTATACAAAAGTACAACATTAATTTAATAATTAAACAAAACAATTTCTATTAACTTCCCTATGAAACAAACAATCTTTATTAGATAACTTACTTCTCCGCTGTATTTAGAAATCTAAGATATTCGTCAACAAGGGAGTTCTGCAACAACAAAATAACATTAAGGACAGATTCATGAGCAATTATTTAGAAGAAGAAAATTGTAAGGTCATAGGTGTACCTTCATCCCAGAATTGCATGCGCTAAATGTCCCCCAACTGTTGACATTTTTGACATTCAATCCATCGTCCACCATTAAGCTCTTTTCAGTAATTGGAGTTTTTGGTTCCAAAACATCAGTGGAGATTAAAGCATGAGATGAGTCATTCTTTTCTGCCGTCTTTACACAAAGCGGAGTAGCAGAACAAAGGGCCTTTAAGCTGTTTGATAGTTCCCGCAGTCTCGCACTTATTGGCGGCGAGTTATCATTGATTACCAGTGAACTATTGTTATCTTTTGCAATGTTTTGGCCTGTATAACAATCAAGATATACCTAAGTCAAAAAAGTTAACATCTAATAATATCAACTGAGCTGTCATATGTCACATCAATATAACCAACCTTCTGGGACAAGAGACAATGACTTTTTGTCTATGTTGACATCAACACATGGAGTAACTTCCTCAGGGTGATCCTCATTATGCTCGGAATCCTAAGGGGAGAAAAAAGTCATTAGGTTACTTTATTCTTGGCACATCTCACATATCTTTATTGCTTTAGTTATGCAACTAAATTACCTTTCCCATTGTAGGAATAAGTTGTGCATTTTGAGGCTTATGAGTCGTTTCATTGGTCTTTGAGCAAAAAACTTGTGCATTGCGAGACTCAGATGACAGATGATCCTGCATGGAAAAACCAATTCTCCTCTATCGAAAACACCCAAATATAAATTCTTATTTACATTTGAGAAAACTAATTGCAGAAACAATGTTGCTTCTTGCTGCAACTATATATATCACCTTTTCCACTAGAGTAGTGTGTTCTGTATGCTTTACAGCAACTGTTAATGCACTGTCCTGCATCCAATGTCAATTGAGATAAACAACCCCTTTAAGTTAAGTTATCATAAAAGCTAAGAAGTTTAGAAAATGCATCAAATTACCTCTCGTGAAGACACTGTGATATGAGTGACATTCTCAGTGGGCTTTCCCTGCAAAAATAAATAAATAAAATAAAATAAAAAAGAGAAAAGATAATAACGTTACTATAGTCAAGCTACAAATTATACATAGCACAAAAGTTATAAATTAAATCAAGGATAAACTCTTTGAAAACTCACCTCTTCCTTTACTAAAGTCCCAACAGTTGCCATGTTTTCAGACATTGAACTTGCCTGCATTAAGTATTTACAAAAATAAAAAAGTGATTTTCTTAACTTCATTTGTTTTTCTACCACTAATAAAGAAAAATACTTTTTTTTTTATATTTTTATGCAAACTAAAATAAGAAATCAAATACCTTGTTTGATGGAGTAAAATCACCTGCTCTGTCAAATAGTTTCCTTATAAAACGGCAAAAAAAAAAAAAAAGTTTTAATTTGGATATCCATCTCATGAAGGGAAAATAAAGAATTAACCTATTCAAATGGCAATAGAAAGCAATTTCGTAAGTACCTTCCTTTCACTCTATAAGATGCACCAACATTGACTTTCTTTTCAGAAAGAGGCACACGGGAGCCAGCTTGTTTCTTTGCAGTAGCAGAAACAGTTCTAGGTATCTGAACTTTCTTTGACGAACTCAACATTGGTCTTGTCAAACTATGGATCTTCTTTGTTGAGTCGAAGTTAGAATGGTTGGTCTTTTGACAAGACCGAGATGCCATGTTTACCACGTTTATGGAATCTTGGCAAAACGTTGGGTTCTACAATGAATACAAATATTGTAAATTATACCAAACAAATATACGGCCGACAACCTACAAACTATAAGAATAGAACTTTAAAAAAAAAAAAGCCTTACCAAGCAAGAGACCACCAAAACTTTGCTGATCCCTCTTAGTGAATCTTGTAAAATACGTGTCAGTTTGCTTTCTCTATACGGGACATGTCTTTCATTGGCACTCAAAGCATGAACAACATTTAACAAAGCATATATGGACTTATTGACTTTACTTTGTTCAACAAAGTTAAGGTTTTCACTACTCTTTCTTCTAACATCTTCATAACCTGGTAAAATAAGTATCAATCAAGGTGTAAACTTTTCTTTTTATCAATAGCAAAAGGGGCAAAAAAATTATTGAGAAATTGTTTTCAATTTGATGTAATTTAAGTATACAACCTGCTAAATCAACAAAATTCATCTTGCTTGTGGCAAGTGTATCTAACTTTTCACTGGGAGTTGATACATGAATTATCAATCCCTTGTGGCCCCTAGGCGGAAGCTCAGTTGCTGCCTTCTGTTTTGGTTTGTGCAACCCGAATTCAACATATAACTTCTGAAAATCTAAAATTGATTTCACAGGAACCTGAAAAGGAGCAAATAAAGCATCATAAATTGTAATAAAGTTTGATAACCAATTTACAATCCAACAACCAAAAAACTTGCCCGAGAAAGTCCCTTAAGTTGAAGTTTTCCTTGTTTGTCTTCCAATACAAAAACTGCTTGCTTCTTTAAATCCAACAGGTCACAAACATGATCCTGATAAACCTCATAGAAAGAAATTGTGACTGACTTCTCATTTTCCTCAGCCAGTGAGAGAATTTCAGCTATTGCAAGTGCTGCCAATCCAGGCTTCTCACTTGAACCCTTCAAAGTTGAGTGGTTTTTGGTTAATTAAACCAAAGAAAACAATTCAATCTAGAAGCTCTATTAGGTAAAAAAAAAAAAAAAAGGTAGAACCCACCTGAATGAGGGAAGTCTTTCCACTGCCTCTTGCTCCATAGGCAATAACAGTGGCGTTAGAATGATTAAAAACCCCAGAAATTAGAGGTTTCACTTCTCTTGTAAAAATCAACTCGTTGACCTCACTTTGATCATAGCAATAGTCCACTTGATAGGAATCTTTACGACTATATGGGAAAAAAATGGCATTTCATTGGATGCAATAAAAAGTATTACTAGGAAAAAGAAGAGAGTCAAAATACTGCACTTTCTCTAATTTCATAGCTAATTGAGGGCTAGAGTAAAACCCATCAAGTTTTAACGCTCAAAATTCAATCATTTCTTTTCATTTCTGGGAAACCAAACAAACTAGAATTTTCTCGCTCTCCAGCATGTATTTAACAAAAACCAAAGGCAAATTGAAGATCAAGAGTACCTTGCAGATTGGACTCCGAAAGAGACGGTGACAGGCTCGGAAGCCTCTCCGCCAGGCTTGTTCACGGAGATCCAAGAAGAACCACTTGGGAATTCAGCTTCCTGATTAGTAAAGCCCCTAATTTTGGCTATCACGCGAACCTTTCGCGAGCCCATCGGGGCGTTGTTGGAAGAACAGAGAGCCATGGGAGATCAATCGAAGAACTCGGAGGATCTTGGAATGGAAGATGGAAAGTTTCGATTCGAAATGAAATATGCAGAAAGATTTTTGTCGGGAGTTTTGCTCTGCTTGCAGAGGAAGATTGGGAGTTCTGGTATTATTTTGGGGGCTGGCAGGTAGCCGTTACGGCGCCGAGGGGACTTTTCAAATTTTGCTATCCTGGCGCTTCTCTGACGCTCCATGAACTTTTAAAAGAGGGGGAAAAAAAAACCTAGTGTGTAAATGGTAAAAATAGAATTTACCTAAAAGAAAATTGGAAAAAGTTTTTTCTCGAGTAAAAATTAGGAAAAATTTAAAGGCTGGGCTTTACTTGTTGAAATTGCCTAAAAGGAATAATTGGGAAAAAGTTTTTAAGGATGGTTTTATTTGTTTTTGGGAGTTTTTCTTTGTCACAAAAGATTTCCAAATTTTACTATTATATTCTCTTTTTTTTTGGTAGGATTTTACTGTTCTATTCAGTGTAATGAATGTTTTGAGATGGTGAAATCAATAATTAAGTGGGAAATATTTGAGGATGGTTTGGGGTGTGTGATTAACAAACATGGTAAGAGAAAAAAGGGTACAATGAACTTGCATGTAATTGAATTCCTTTATGGAATCATGCATTTAATAAGGTCGAACTTCGTGCATGTGTGTGTGCACTTTTTTTTTAATTTAAAAACCTTAAGGTTTTTAATCGAGATTTTTTTTAATGTAAAAATCAAGTTCTTTTTTAAAATAAAGAAAAAGTACACTGTCTTAATTCTGAGGGTATTATTTGTTTGAACCAATAACTCAACGGTTGTCGTTTACAAAATACGACAACATATTTTTAACAGTAACAACGTGTAAGATTGATAGACAACTTTCAAAGTAAACAACATGTCTTTGCTCCTGTGAGACAACAGGCGCCTGTATTAAATCCAACGGAACCCCATACTTTTAAGAAAACAACATCGGGTTTCTATCAAACACTAAACTTACATTATAAGTTTCAACTTAAAAGGTACAGGTGTATTTGAGAAATTAATTGGAAGTTAAATACTATAGCATATGAGAACTTTATACTGTGACATATCATAGTTTTATATAAAGCAATATTTTTTTACGACAATCAACATGCTTAGCAATCAAACGACACCAAACTTTGCCGCAAAGACGACAATAAACTTGTCTTATTGGCGGTGAAACAATAACAGATTTTACTAAAATTACAAACGAAGATGTTTTCCGGTCAAAGGACAAACGCATCAGAACGACGTATTTTCACAGCCTACAATTATCAAACGAATCGTTATTAACAAATCTTTTCAGAGGAAAAGTAAACGACAATACCCGGCAGAGCACACCCTTCGCGAGTTGCATTTTCTCAGCCGCCAAACGGACTAGCAATAAAACAGAAAGAACTTTTCGATTGTCTTTTGTGAAGCTCAATACTTAATCTGATTATTGGGTTGGAAACGATGGACGACAAGGCAGAGACTGCGATGAGCCCGAAGAAGACGATATCGGCTTGCGACGTTGAAGCCCTCAAGAAATGCTTGGAAGAGAACAAAGGAGACTACTTCAAGTGCCAGTCCCAGATTGAGGCCTTCAAATCTTCTTGTTCTATAAGTAAACCCACCCAATCCCTAGAATCAGCCCCAAATCCCAATAATAAACTTGCCTCATACTGATCCCTTGTCAAAGCTTTTGGAGCAGATTTTGATTTTGGTATCTGGGGTTTTATTGCCCATGTCCTCCAATAAATTTTTGTACTTTAACCAATTGTGTTTCAATGCATTAGATTAAATTGAATTTCTACAGTTTTTTTTTTCTTTTTTTATTGAGCATGGAATGTTTGTGATGTTTTAAAGAGGAAGTTTCTTGATGGTGAATAATGGTATGGCCACTATGTTTTCTGTCGATTAGCATGTGCCTTTGAACAACATCCGCAGAAATGCAAGACTGAAAAAGAAGTACCAATTCCAACAGTGACAAATATTATTGCAGCGAAGAAAATAACAAGAAAGGTACCTATAATGGAATATCTATCTTCTGCTTTTAAGTGTTTCACTAAAGCAATAGGCATATAGAGCTCATGAAAGAGCATGGCTAGTAGTTGCTAGCTTAGGTACTGTAAAACTTAAAACCAACAAGAAAAAAAAAATGGAGCAAAAGTTTGGTTTGGAGTTTTGACCATCAGCATACACTACAACTCTTCCTACATGTCCCATAGTAATCAGGAGAACCAACCATGAAAACCGGGTTTTTTTCACACTCTCCCGTGGCAGCCCACCTGGGGCAATTTTCGTCTTGATCAGAGCATTCGCCGTCATTCGACTTGGATGAGGAATCTTCTCCATAAATGGCTTTTGCGTGAAAGAGTTTGGTGGCACACCACATTTGCCCCTCCAGCACTGGGCACCTAGCATGTGAGCTGCTAGTGTCGAGGCTTGTGTCAGGACGTGTGTTGAAGAACAGAATTGCGTTGCCTTTAGTTGGTCCTAGGGTGTTAGTGCTCGTTGTACAGTCTGACCAAATCTTGCCCTCCACCTGAAACGTTTTAAAACTTGTTTGAGAATAACACGACTTGAACATATAGAAGGTCAGTAAAATGGCTAACAGTAATGTTTGTCACTGTTGCCAACATACCAATGATATTTTTAAAATTATTTTTTTGTTAACAACGTCGCTAAGCTTCATAGTTTTCAAGTTGTGAACTTCTTTCCAATCACTATGAATAGAATTTTTGCGTGCTTTAAGATAGTTTTCCTCTCACCTCTGACTTTGGGAACAGAATCTGACCACCACGGGTGACATTTGAGAGATACAAGACAACTGTTGCGATCAAAGGCTTACTTTGTTGCAGAAAGGAACTGTTACCAAAGTAATTTAAGTCCTTTTTGGAATCCTCATTCTCATACCGCAAAACCCGCATAGCCCGTCCATTCTCTAAAGGAAATATGAAAGCAAAGCAAGAGTACAAAATACCAAAACAGAAAAGTGAATAAAACAAACAGCCAGCTCAAAACTAGGAGATGAAAGAGAGATATCATTAGTACTAGCTTTGAGAGAAAATACCTTTAGGAAGGAAAGTCCAAGCTGAAATTCTGTCCTCAATCCTTGAAACTACCTCATCCTGGAAAAATGAAAGCTCTAGCTGTTAAAAGTAAAACTTATGAGAGACTTGACAATCACGAAGGTCTAGCTGCAGCATCAGTATGTTAGCAAGAACCACCTGACGAGGGAAGACTAAACATTGATCTTAAAATCATCACATCTTTTCAAGTTTAACAACAATATGGTGGTCCTTACCGGTAGTATATTTTTTAAATGTTAGCTCCAATCAAAATCACATCAAAATAAAAAACTACATAAAAACCGACCACTCAAAACAGTGCTTGGTAAGTGTTTTCCCCATATTCTGCCAAAAAATTTTCATAAAATTATATACACCAAGGAATACCCAAGCGTGCATAAGACTATAATAAGTTCTTGACAGCCTACCATCCAGTTTGAACTTTATAATGAACTTAACAAGTTAGTAAAGCACGAGAACTATTGGAAGTGAAACACTTCAGAAGAAAAAAAAATGAAAACTTACAACTACGTCTTTGGGAGTTTCTGAGCCCTTTAGCCGCCCTTTTGTGACGGTGTCTCCTGAGCCATTATCATCCGTTGAAAATTTTTCATTTCTTTCATGTGCCTAAGCCAAAAAAGGTACGTGTCAAAGAACTGTCCAAAACATAAACAACTGAGATATGAAAGCAAGCAATGCAAGGCAGCATGGGAGGCCATAATTACCAAAGAAATCAGGTAGTCGCACTCCTCATCTGACAGGAAATCTTGATACAAGAAAACCCTATTTCACCAAGAACAAATTCAGAATTTTTCAGACCATACTTTTGCATCTCAAGAAAAGACTGATTCAAAAACTCATACGATCTATATATACAAAAAGCTTTGGACACTTAAAATGAGAACCTTTTTGTATTTGAAATGTGAACCAATTACAACTAACAAGCATCAAATAAGAAGCTCATATATGTACCTGACCTTGGTCGCCAAGAGAGCTGGACAACCCGTGATGGGTCAATTACGTTGGAATGAATCGAAAGCCTCGGTCTTGTGTTAATTTTCTGGTTATCTTCCTTGCTTCTCAATTCCTTTCGGCTACTAAAAATGTCAATAGCGAAGAAGTTACAAACAAATAAAGCAAGAATTGAAGGGAGAAAAAAATCTGTGAAAGGCATTTACTTGTAAATTTAGCAACTTGGGTTAATCAATGATGTAACTCAAGAAGGAAATATCATGTAGGAAAATCAAAAATACATTCAACACGAAGAAATTAACAGCATTGTAAAAGAACCCAGATCAAGAAAAAGCCATTTATTTCGATGCTGACTAATAATTAGCAGTGAGATTTACGAAAGATTCATTAATACCCATGAATTAAACAAACATAAGAACAAAACAGAAACATAGTAAAAAGGATTTCATTCGAACTAGAGCCAAAAGTTGCAGACTTTACGATAAATCTACAATGCCCATCAAAAGTTAATTTAGTAAGAAAGGAGAGATGAGAGAATCGAGAAGGGTTTCTTACGTTTCGGAAGAACAGCTGAGGAAAGAAGAAGAAGAAGAAAAAACCGCCAAAAGAAGAAAGAAAGAGCGAAGGGAAGCCATTGGTGATTGATTGAGACCGACACCCCAATTTTCTCAAAAAAACTGAAGAAGTCGAGCGCAAAATTTGCTGCCAAGTAATTAGCTCTTTTATATTTATCTTTAAGCTTTAATTTTTTGGCCAAGTGCTCTTTCGCGTGCGTCTCGTGGGTAAGTATGGAGTTGTTCCCAAGCTTAGAATAATTCCAAGAGATTAAACTCTTTTTTATTTTTATTTTTAAATTTCATTTTTTGGCCGAGTGCTTTTTCTCGTGCATCTTGCAAGTAGGGAGTTGTTCCCAAGCTTGGTATATTATTTTATTATTATTTAATTGGTTATGTTATTCTGATAGGAATTTTTTTCCTCTCACAATTCTTATCATCACATATGACAAATATGCTATTTTCTTAAATCATGTTATTTTTATATTATTGTATTTGAATCATTTAACATTTCACAAAATTTGATCAAAATTAAAATGGCTCGAAATTGTACAATACTAGTAGCAGATATTTTTGAAGAAATGTCCATCTAAAATCTGGAAGGACTTTTTTCTTTAAAAAAAAAAAAGAAAGAAAAAGATTTGAAAGGAGTTTTAGCTCCTAAAAATCAGTGGCAAATTTGCAATTACAACCAGATTTCCATGTCTGATGCATTAAAGTTGTAGCTTCGTTCATGCATGGGATGCTAATAAGTAAAATGTTTTATAAATCTATGGCTTAATTACGTGCAGAGAACAAATCTGTCATTACAATAGCACAAGCTCAACTCATGATGAAAAGTTACAAAACGAATAAATGAATCTGAACCTCTGAAGACTTATTTTCTTTCTATCACGTGTAGCCTCAAATTACAAAATACAAGCAATCAATCATCCCCTCTATGTGACTTCTTAAACACAAGGTGACCAGACTCATCCTTGTCAAAGAGACGGTCAATCAGCTCGTCCCACGTTTCTTGGGCCCTGGTTTTCCTGGATGATCCGAAAGAAGATTCCCCACTTGATTCCGGCAAGTTGTCCCAATGCTCATCGTCAAAGGTTCCATACTGAGAAGGCGCATGAGCATGAGGCACGGCCAGTGCAACTGCTCTCTGAAGTGCGGCCCTGTACTCCTCGCTTTTCTCTTTGGCTAATGTCTCTTGCCGTTCCATCCTTTGCTTTGCTGGAATCTCCATGATGTGATATTTCTCCAACATTATCTGGAACAAGGGAAAAAAGGATGCAAAATTGAGATTTAAGGGAAGAACATGGTCTGTTCCAGAATTGCCTTGTCATAAGTTTAGTGAACCCCTTCTTTCTTTTCCTTTTTCTTTTCCTATTTCAAAGAATCTGTGCTTTTTCTTATACATGGCAAATGACTTAGGACGGTAGGAAAGAAGGGAGGTAGTGAGAGAAAGAGAGGGAAATGGAAGAGAAATTAGAAAAAGAAGAGAATTCGGAATTTAGAAAGAGGATGAAAGAAATGTTTAGAATTTTCCAGTGCGTTTGGCAAGTATGGCTAGAACTAACTTTTTGATTCAAAATACTGTAGCATGTGAGAACTTTACACTATAGCAACTTTTTGCCTTTTAATGTAGCATATGAGAGCTTTACACTATTCTCAACCAAAAAGTTGGTTCTAACCAACTTTGACCAACTTTGCCAGAAACTATCAAGTCTTAGTTGCCACTTCATAGAAAAATAATAATAATATTAACTATCACAAATAGGAAGTGAACTATCAAACAACAAAAACTACCCAATCAGTAAAGGGAAGCTAACTGAAATAGTTTTGAGAAACTTATTAAAATTCTAATGAATTATTAGGAAATTAAACTTAGACTACTTTCTTTTGTTATTATATTAATCTTTCCCATCAGCTATTCTTGTTCCTCAAACATAGCAAATATAGAAGATATAACATGAGAAAATAAGGGAGATTAGGTAGTCTAAACCATGATTAAGGGACATAATATAAGACTTACATCTAGGGCTCTCTGGGCTTCTCTTAAAATCCAAATGATGGCATGATCAGAAGTGGCATTGCAAGAAAGTACTATGTGCTCAAACCTCCCATCAACTGGCACTGCTGTCCTTACAACTGGGGGAAACCTTCCCATCCTGTACAAAAACAACAAATAAAAAATTCCATAGATGGCAATGCCATCTCCATGTTCAGAAAATTTCCACGCCATGTAATAGGGCAGAACACTTAAGACTTGTGCGTCTTCGGTTCTCAGCGTCTAATTGGTTCCCGATCAGGAAACGTTTCAAGATAAACTCTATTTAACTTTAGATGCAGCAAAGTAATGTATTTTGAACAACATTATCAGATGCAACTTAAAGGGAGAACTCGCATGCCTATCTTTGAAAGATATGACAATCAAGTGCACATTTCTTGAACTTAAATGTGCATTCAACATTTTGGACCTATGATATTGAAATATTCCAAAACTTTTTACGCTCGTGCTAAAATAAAATCCTACAGAAAGTAAAAACACCCGATCTCATGTGGCGGTGGAGGAGAAGGAGAAAGACGAAACTAGTTTGGATTTTCGCTGAAAAGATTCAAAGATTGAAGATTGATCCTAAAAACTGCACCTATCCAAAAATTGTGTGCCATGTTCCATTTACAAACCTATGGTATAGTCAAGATTTCTAAGCCAGGCATGAATAATACATGTTCAGAACCATCATTAATTGCTAATATGATTAATTATACACACAACATGTACGTACTTGAAAGGTTTTCTCTCAACAATGTGATACAGGCGGCCAGGTGCATACAGCCTCCTTGGATCTTTGATCATCTTCTCTTCCGGTATGCATGTGTCCCTCATGCATCTTAGACAAAGTAGGCACGGCAAACTGTTCAATGAAGAGAACCGAGCTTTATAAAGATGTTGAAATTGAAATCAGCAATTGCAAAAGTGTGGACTATTAGAACATTAAACAACTTGGAATACAGCGAATGTATTCCTTACTTTAGATATCAAATGTGAATAAAGTTAACAGCTTGTCGTAATAAATAGAACTATAGCTGAAAAGGATAAGCAGGGACAGCAATACCAGAAAAGTGACTTGAATATGTCTTCCAAAGGTGTGGCTGTGCGGGGTAAGAAGTCATCCTGATTCAGTGTAAAAATCACAATCAACTCTAAAGAAAATACTTGCAGCTAATAATGAGATATATGTTTAAATGTCCAATATTAATTGTCACACAAGAAGTATTGTAGACAGGTAGGGAGCTTCTTTTATAAAGATCACTAAGAAAGATCACTAAGAGACTATGTTGTTATCGTATTGCAACTATTCTGAAGATTTTTGCTTTAGAAATGAAAAATTGAAGAAATACTTCACACAACAATGAACAAAAAGTTCTCAATGCTCCCCTCTATAATCTCCGCTCGAAATAAAGCTCCAATTTCCAACATCGAACAAGCAGAAAGCACTTGTTTGTTTCACAGATTTGAATCACAATTCTCAATTTGAAATCCAATCCAGATTTCCTTTTTTTCAAGATCCGAACACCATTCATTTATTTTTCTCTCTCAAACGCAAATCTAAAGATTAAATTTCCCAGCTTGCATTGGGAATTGTGATTCAAACCCACGAAACAAAGAGGTCCAAAGAATGTCAAAGTCTTGAAAGGACACATATTGAGTTAGAATTCCGCCCATCAAAACAACAAATACCAAACAAACAACCGATCAAGAACTTGCCTGAAGCACAACGGAATTGATGACGTCCGCATATCTAACAGCTAAATTCAAGGACACACACCTGGCAGGTGCAATGGCATAGCACCTGATTCTTCTCCGGTCAATGTCCCCCAGTTCATCCCGGTTTTGCACTGCTAACATTGTCAACAATGCTGCTACGCCTGACCCCAATGAATGCCCCGCAAAAGTCAAAGTATAATGTGGATACTTCAACACTAAATCCTTCAAAACAACGCGTTCTGTGTGTAAAACCCATCCTGCGGCCTTTAATAGCCCGTTGTGAACATACCCACCATCAAACTTCCTCTGTCCCAGCTTATTATCGAGTAAGACTGCGTAGTCACTTTCCTTTGCCAAATTAAGTCCCCTAAAGGCAAGAACTATATCCATATGATCACGATCGAGGTACAACATGTAAGGAGGAGCTTGCCCTTGTGTGTCTTCATAGCTCTTTCTAAGGACCAACCAATCTGGATTGATTCCGTAACCTTCCGGGGGTTCCCAAAGAGGCTGCCTAATATCCTCTTCGTAGACGGCAAGGATGTAGCGGCAAAGGCGAGGGACGGGTTCGAATTCTTCTGCAGTGGCAAGGCCCCAAGTCTCACTGTCATGGCCCGCTGTGTGGAGACACCGTTTCCAAGCCCAGCGGGCGCATGCCAAACAATAAACACACTCTAGGAGAGGGAAGCCACATAGAATTGACATTGATCCCTATAGTTTAAGCATACTAAGATGGACCAAAACACATGGGTTTTTGCAGAAAATGGCTGGATAATATCCTAACTGTTAACTATATATGAAACCTCTGTGATCTAAAAGTTCAACTGAGAACCTTGGAATATATGTACGGACACCCAAAGTGAGGTTATAAGGAACTTTTCAACTAAAAATGAAAGGAAAAGAAAACTCGAGAAGGAACTAAATTATGGAAAGTTTGAGCCTTCGAGATGTAAAGATGGTTAAAATGAACTCTAAATCAATAATTAAGGTAACAAATTGTAGATGGTCAAATAGAATAACAAGGCATAAACTAATAAAAGATAAGGTACAAAAATTCAAGATATGTTACAGAAACAAGAACAAATCACGAAAAAAAAAAAAATCAACAATGAATCTGTACAACAGTATAATTAAATGGGTCTCTACTTAGCAATTGATTATCACAATTTCTACACCTAATAAGACAGGAAAGAGAAAAAAGAAAAAAAAAAAAAAAAGAACAGACCCAGGTGGGAAGTTTTAGCTTTGGATCGAATAACGTTGGACTTACAAGGTACCGGGAAGTGTTCCTCCCAGGATAGTCGTTTGGACTTCTATCGTTGGAAGCAAAAGAAGAGGAAAGACGGTTCTTTAATTTCCAAAAGACAGGTTTGTGCTGAGTTGTAGTATTGTGACGGGTTGGTAGGAAATTAATTATTTACAAGAAGAACATAGCAAGAAAGAGAAATAGCATATACCATCTATACATGCAAAGGATTCTACAACTGCAAGTCAAAGACCAATTGGGAAGCTTCCATCTGGTTGACATGAAAGAGAGAGAGAAAACAAACAGCCCACGGCTTGGATTGACAGTGGCAGAAGTGTAATTTTGCGTGGCTTTTTTTTTTTTTTTTTTCACTTCTGTGCTCCATAGAGGATTCATCATTCATTTTCCCGCTGTTCTCTAATAATGCCACATGACCCACGTTCTCTAGTTTTTGCCTTCGGTAAACCGAGGAAAGTTTAAAAACGCCGTTAGTTCGAGAACTCTTTAAATTTTTAAAATTTAAATTTAAATTTAAGTATTAAAATTTTTTTAGATATATATTTATTTTTTAAAAAATTTAAATTTTTTAAGTATTAAAAATTTAAGTTTTTAGAGTTTTGATGCTCTTTTAAACTTTTGATATTCAGATATCTCTGCTACAGTAAAAACTAAATTTTTTTTTTATATTTGAGGGAAAAAATCATAACTTCTTCATTTACTATCCAATTGAGATGATTCTTTTTCATTATGTTCCTAATAAAAAGAGGAATAAATTAAAATCTATATTGCAGATTTTTTAGGATCATTAACATTAAGATTTTATTAGATTTGTTGATAAATCAAAAACTATTTTTACAACCTCTCGAAACATAAATTTCAATTTTATTCCATACTCAGATTAAAACTTAAATGCACATCCAAACATTAAGTCGGATAACAATTTCAATCACTAACTCAAATCTTAACTCAAATCATACTAATTCAAATCAAATCATTAATTCAAATCTATTTATCAAACGGACCCTTAAGGACTCGAAGAAAAAAAAATGCTATGCATCAAAAACAATATATGTCCCTCAGCTGCCATATTTGTAAAAATAATAATAATAATAATAATTTTGATAAAATTTAACAGTTTTAAAACGTATACCACTAAGTCATAAAGATTTTATTAAAAAAAGTCCCCATAAAAAAATATTTTTTCTCTCTTTTTATTTTTCCTTCTTTCGGTTAGATAATTTTAATAAGATTTCATATGATTATTGATCATAAAATTTAAGAATCTTTTTAATTTAATTATAAGGTTGAGATCAATGGGCTTTAAGATAGATGTGCCTATGGTAAGCTATGAATATGTATGTTAAAAGATTAAAAAAAAAAAAGAACTCAATTGACTTATTACTACAATTATAAGTGTTTTATTTTTCATAAAAAGACCTTGGCCACACATATAATACTTATCTCTTAGACAACGACACATTATTAATGCTTTGATTATATTCGCCTTCGGAAAAAAAAGTAAAAAAAAAATAATAATAATGTTGCTAGTATGTTCTAGTTTATCATAAAATATGTCCAAAATTCAAAAATGATGATAATGGGCCGGGTTGCCTGTCACCCATGATGACACCACACAAAAGTAAAAGGAAAATTGCTAAGACAGTTTCAATTTTCAATATAAAAGTAAATAACATATTTTTAAAAATATTTAAGTATATAGTATTTTTTAAAAACTTGAATTTTTAATTTTATCTATTTCTTTTTCATATTTTTTCTTCTTTTTCTTTTCATTTTTGTTTTCCCGTTGTTTCATGTTTTCCTCAATGTCATTTTATACCAAAATAAATTTCATCTTAATGTAAGTGTGCTATTTACTAAACATTATTACATTTTTGTCTATTTATTTTTATTCTCAATAAATGATGGCCTAATGTTCTCCTTCCCCAAAATAAAAATCATTTTCATTTCAATGGAGTTAAAACCTTATTACTTGTAAAATTATGCCTTTCGATATAATATATAGTTATTTTTTAGACTAAGACCTACTTTTTTGTTAATGGTAGAGTTTTAACCTTATTGGATTAAACATGATTGCGCTTTTCAAGAGGTAAAAAAAGAGATTACTGTTAGGCCATATAAAAATATCAACCATAACAATAATAACAATAGAGCTGTTCAAAAAAATCAAAGAATTGAGAACCGATCAAAACTGACCACCAAATCGATTGAAAAGAGCTGAAAAAACGATTCCGATATTAAAACCAACCGCCTACAAAGTGAGGGGTTTAGTTTTCAAAGGATATTTTTTGTCGGTTTGGAAACAAAACCAGCTGACCAATTTTTTATTTTAAAAAATATAAATATAATTACAATAATATATCATATACTAAACTTCATATTATGTTGAATTTTAAAACTTTAGATTTTATTGTTAAATGATAAATTTTCTTACTAATGCACTTAGTTTTTATTGTTTGCCTTGTTATTATTGTTCTCAAAATATTGGATTTTAAAATTATCTAATACATTAATTGTTGGGAAAAAAACAATTGGAACCGAGTAGGTTATTGATAGATTATTATTTGTAATATGACTGGTTATTATTGTCTGAAATCGACTATCACAAAACTAATCATCATCTGTCAAAACTGACCGACCCTTCTTACAATCTGTTGATGCCTGGTTTACATTTTTAGAAAACAACCGTTGATTAAAAACCGACCAATTAAAAACTGACAAAAAATTGATTGATGAATACCTGTAGTCCTAGATAACACGACACAAGCACGCAGTGTCTATGACTCGCCCCTTTTGAATACAAGAAGCCAACATAACGATCCTTATTCTCGTGTTTACAATTGACTATTCCTTACTTACATATTGACATTTTATAGATTTGCAATCCCTAAAAATAAACATATACATATATAAATTTAAAAATCATGCACCTTCATATATTTCATTTTATTTTGAATAAATGAAGGAGTGTGTTATGATAAAATCTAATTGTTAATGCTTCAGGAAAATGATACAAGAGCTTGATGGGATTTCTACGTTAGGAACTATCAGGAGCAAAAGAGGACCTGGTGCCCATGAGTCAGATTGAATATTAGCCGGTTTGGTTCGTTGATTTGAAACATGGAGATTTGATTTTTTTTTTTTTATTTGAAGTGTATAGTTTGAAAAATAGGTTTAAATTGATGAAAAGCAAGGGGCATTTCCGAATTTAGGCTTCCTTTTGAGCTTAATCTGTCAAATTATAGTTTGAAAATATGACTTCAATTTTTGGTTAGTACATGTTGGTTCAGGGAAGAATTTTAATTCAAACCACATGAACCATCCAACTAAACATAAACAAAATGTATAATTTTTAAACTTGTACTTGTGCAAAATAAAATGACACACACAATAAGGATGTACGGAGACAGAATTGAAATTTCTAAATATATTTCATTATTTTAGTGATGGGGTTAGTGAGCAAAAAGATTATAAAAGTGGCCCAAATTGTGCATACATGATTGACGAAATAATTAATCTTTTTATTCATGGGTTAGTTACTTAGAAAGAAGAAAATTACACAATAGCTTTTAGCAATAATGTGTACCGGTGCCTGATAATAATCACTAGGTTGGACTTATTGATTAAGTTTACTTATCTACTTCCTAATTTTTCATTTTTCTTATTTTGTTTAATCGGGCTACTTTTAAATTAAATATTGATAAGATGGTTGTGCCGCCAAAAAACATTACAATATCATAGTGGTACATGTTTTATCAAATTTTCAGTAGGAAATTAGAAAAGCTTACAATTATGTTGATATATAGAAAATTTTCGACTATTTTATACATAGAAAAAAATAAAATCATTAAATAATTAATATGTAAGTTTTGTAGTTTAAAACATAACAATCACTATCTATTTTTGATATCTTTATATTACTTGAAAATTGCTCTATTTTGACTTCTCGACCATTCTTATAGATACGTCACGTAGTATAATTTGGTAAGAATTATAGTATATAGAAAAATTACTATGGTGGAATTGAAATTTAACAAAAATTTTAACATAGAAAAATACATGATTATTATCCTAACTATGCTATGAAAACTATTTTAATGATATAAAATTTTTGTTATTATTAAAATATTTTTAAAAATTTTGCTATATATTTGAAATTCACTACCTTATTTTTGGACAAAATTACAATACATTATCAAATTATTGTTGTGAAAATAAAATTCAACACAATATTTAAAATATCTTAAAGATATCTTAATTACATAATGATTTTTTAATGATATCATTTTAAAATATACATAAAATATTTATAAACTAAAGTCCTATTTTAATTCAAAAACATAATTATGTCATTTGTCTGTTAACCCCTAATTATTAAGTTTTCTTTGGATTAGGGCCCAACTCACGGAAGAATTGTGGGCCAATTTTGGGCTCAACAGCCACGTTTCCATCTTTGGGCCAGCCTAGTAGTCCGACAACAGGTCCATATCCCCTTTTCTCCATTCTAAGATTTGGGTTGACGGACAATTGCTGAATTAAGTTTATTGATTAAAATATAGCTCTAATTTATATATTATTAAAACTATTTATTTATTATTATATAATATAATATATAATATTATTAAAAATATTTTTAAAATATTTTAAATATTATATTAAATTTTAATTTTATAACAATAATTTACATAGCAACTTTTTTCCAAAGGAAGATGATTTTAGTATGAAATCAGAAGCAGAGCCAGAGACCCGTTTTCTTCACCAAACCGCCTCCGTGGTCGTCAAAGCTCTGAGGTAAAAACCTAGCTCCTTTTTTCTGCTAAGTTTTCCGATTTCTTCTTATGTTTTGAAATGAATTCCTTCTCCTTTCGCTTTTCAAGAAAACAAAGAAAAAGTAAAGAAGAACCTGAAAAATTCTAAATGCACATATACATATACATACATGCATATATATACATATATATAAGTAGTCTTATACTCGTTAGTCGTTAATGAATACATGATTTGGAGAATATTCTTTTACATTTTGTATAATTGTTGCGAGGCAGCTATATCAATTTATCAGCTTCTATGTTGTGCGATTCTCTCTGCAATTTTTTTTTTTTTGGCTTTTTTCGTTCTATTAGCTGTTAAAGCCATGATTTTTCTTGTCGCATTGACGATCGATATACATTTAATCTTTGACTTTGCTTTTTGGCATTGTCGAGAGATTAGATTCTGTAATTTCTCGGGCATATCTGTGCAGTTTCAAGCCTTTCACTTGAAATGATTTGAGTCAATGTTGTTGATTGATTTTGGTTCGAGTTTTTTTTGTTGGGTCGGTGGATCAAATCTGGATGCGTTTATTGAACCAGGAAATGGCACCAAAACAGCCAAATACAGGCCTCTTGGTGGGATTCAACAAAGGCCATGTGGTGACCAGGAAGGAATTGGCTCCACGCCCCTCTGATCGCAAAGGAGTAAGTTTGTTCTACTCAGTCCCCGATTTATCGAGTTCAAAATGCTTCCATTATTTTCACTATTTTAGGTTACTTTACATTTTGCATCTTAGTTTGGTAACTTGGATGTCTTTTGCTTATTAGAGCAGAGAAAATGTGCTTCTTTTATCATGTTTGAAGTTTGAACTAGTATAATTGCACTAAGAACCTTATTATATTTTAGAAAACGAGTAAGAGGGTCCATTTCGTAAGAAGCTTGATCCGGGAATTCGCTGGGTTTGCCCCCTATGAGAAGAGAATTACTGAGTTGTTGAAGGTAGGGAAGGACAACCGCGCACTGAAAGCGGCTAAAAGAAAGCTTGGTACCCACAAGAGGGCGAAGAAGAAGCGTGAGGAGATGTCCAACGTTCTCCGCAAGATGAGGTAATTCTAGAGACTTCCCATTTCTCGTACTAGATAGCTTTTGGTGTTCACCCTTACAATAATCTTATCTCTCGTATGAATTTTGCTTGCAGAGCCGGTCGCGGTGGAGAGAAGCAGAAATGAGGAGATTTTTTTTTATTTTTTGGTTCCTCCAAGTTGTAGATTTCTGCATAGATGCGAGCTTGTTAGATGCATTTTCTAATCTATGTAATATTTTAATTGGGAACTCAAAATTTTGTTTTGTTAAGGCGAAAGCAATGAATATTCAATTCCTTTAGATATTTGGGGTCTGTTTGGTTGGATATTCGAATCACGGTTTGAATCATTTTGCTACAGTATTTTTTCTCACAAAAATTTAAATATTCATTCAAATACTCTATTCAAATATTCGAACCAAATGGACCCTTGATATTTTGTAGCCGTGTATTGATGGACTGAATTAAGCAACATTGCCGTTTCGGTACTGAAACAAGTGATTATTATTGTTTTACCGTTGAAGCTGCTGACCGCTCCCGTATCAAGTTTTAAAGTTTTGGCAAACTTTGCTGCATCTTTAAGCGAATAAATTTTTTTATTATTTCTTTGTTGGGGTTTGTTTTAGTGTTTAAGATTTCTCGCTTTATCATCGAAAAACCTATGACCAATATGCATTATTAGTTGCTCTATCAAAATCAGTTCATGGGTACCGGTCCAAATACATCTCCGTATTATGCTCTGGTGGATTTGGGAATTACCTTCCAAATGCATGGCAAAAAAAGTACGGAGACAAGAAGCAGAAAACCCACATCATTTTGGACTTATTAATAGTAACCGTTGATCACCTCAAAAATTATTGGAAGGAAGACTGGCCGCCTAGACATGGGAGAGACCAATCATGTCTTGACGAACTTTTGGGTGAGTTTCTCGACTCCTTCCCTACAATCTCCTGCAACTCGCATTGCGCCTTCCTTGATGGCCAAGCTAACGTCAGAGGTGCTCTGCCGCAACTTTTGTGTTGATGCACTGGCTTTTGAAACGGCAATTTCTCTTAGATCTGCAGCCTTTTTCCCAGCTCTGGATGCCCATTCCTTCAAACTTGCTATCAGCAGGGCTATCTTTTGAATGATTCTATTAAGGGTGTCTCTGCATTTCTCTCTTACATCTACTGCCATGGCCTTGAGCTTGTCCATCAAATTTTCTGCCCTGCTTACTGTCCCCTCAACTGAGAACTGCTTGCTGGCATCAACCCACGGAACTCCAACCAAGGATTCTTCGCGGAGGTCATTGTCGACGATGACCTTGATGCCATGCTTATCCCAGCGATCTCTAGCCTCCTCGAGTGCTTTGGCCTGTTCTCTTGCTCTTTTCGCCTCATCCTCAGCCCAAGCCCTGTAACAGATGGGGCAAAAATGGTAAAAAGTGACCATTAAGGTTCTGTTTATATCAACATGTAGATGGCAGATTTCAGAATACAGAACAATTGTATTTTTCAGTCTCCAATATGAAACTCGTGCATCATCTATTTTCCACTCAAGCTGGGGATGGAGGAAAAGAGGAAAGAAAAATGAAAAAATAAGAACTCTTCATACGTCAGTTGAGACAGATGCACCAACATACAAGGTTTATAACATGCTCTAGAGGTTGATGAACAAAAGTGGCATAACATCGAGATTCTAACTTAAAACGGTTAATAGGGGAGGTATCCTAATTCCTATATAAATAGAAACTAAGCCACTTTAGAAAAGTTTTTTTTTTAATTTTTTCTCCAAATTTCTCAAGAAAGCACTAAATATTAAAAGCTATCCACACTTTGCCTCCTACAATTGTGAATTGCTGCTTTCATACCTGGCCATGGACAAAGCTTTTCGCTCAACCTCTAGTTCATATTGCAAGCGTTCAATTTCCTGGCTTTCTTCTTCTGCTTCTTTCTGCAGTATGCTTATTCTTTCCTTCTCATATGATATTTCTACTTTGTTACTCAACAGACTCTGCAACTGTTCCTCCACCTCATGTCTTAACCTTGATAGCACTTCCATTTCTGATTCAATAGCCGCTCGTTCCTTCACTATGGCAGCATTGTCTTCCTCTCTTTCAGCCCTCAACCTTTCCAATTCACGCCTTGCTTCTTCCGCCATTTTCTCCACGGCATCTATCTTTTCCCTCTCTAGCAAAAGCTCCCTCTCAAAACTTGCATTGACATCCTTCTCGACTTGGGCAATTAAAGCACTATGAGCAGCGACGGCATTTTCTGCCATGGATTCTGCTTCAATACGTGCAAGTTCCTCGCTAACAGTGTCAGAAGCTTCCCCAGTGGCTAGAGCAATAGCAGCTTGGGCCTTGGTCACAGCCTTATCAGGCTGAAAAAGTCGTGTGTAGCCTGTCCAGAAAGAGCAAAAAAGTCAAACAAACAAGTTAACCATCAATTTTGAGTAGTAAAATTGTAATAAAATTTGCAAGAGATTATTACTAACCAAATGCGAGAGCTATAATTCCCTGTTCTCCAGCAGACAGGTCAGCAACAAGAGCAGGACATGAATCTGGATGTATTTTATCAGTGTCTATAAAGCCAGAAAGTTCATAGAGCACCTGTCCAAGTGCATGAAATGTTGAATCACAAATTTGACTTCAAATTGTCAATAGAATTTAGTTTATATCAAAGTGAACTTGGGCACCAAATGAGTCAACCTTTCTGTCAGCTTCTGGGAGATGTCTTTTCTCTAGGGCCATCTTCCAACTTACAAGATCCTGACGAGATAGAGGGCTGTAGAATAATAAGGAAAAAAAAAAATCATTACTAAGCCGCAATTCTTACTAGTAAGAAGCTGCAGCAATTATTTTTTTATCTTGCACCATTGCGAACATAAGAAGATTATACGTATTACAAAAGAAAGCTGGAATTAAACATTATTTAATAAGTTAAAGAGTTAGAACACCAACTATCGCAATTGGCTTGAAGCCTTATATCAAGAGCAAAAATAGCGGGAGGTGGATATTTTTCAAAAAAATCGGTCATATTTCATATTGAGGAGATAATCGCCCAACAAGAACATGTATGTCAAGAGAAAATTTTTTGACACCTTTCAGGAGAGAAGAACAATGGACCCTGGTCTTCATCTGTAGAAGAAAGCATATCACCTATTGAAAGCTTGCTTGAGATAAGTCCAGCTTCTGCCAAACCTGAAAGATGAATATCACAGAAAATTCAGTGAAACAAAACAAGGTCTCGGAAGATTTAAATATACCACAGCAACAGGAAAGCCTTTCCGATGTGGCAGCCACAAATTTAACATCCAATTCTCACCTTGAATAGATGCAAAATCAGGGTCTTCTGGAGTAATATCGTCAAATGCAAGCTCAGTTACATTCTCTATGTACATTGCTGGATATACTTTAGAAATTGTGTTCCTACAGATAATAGGAAACCATATACCACCAAGTCTAATAGTGAGTTCTAAATAGGAAATATTTTCATCCTGTTATTTAAAGAAACAAAATAAATCTTACCTTGAAAGAGCACTACTTGCAGACACTAACCAACGAGCATATTCACGACGTGTACACAAATCACCAGGTTGTACATCAGCCTCAATGACCTGAAAAGAGTTGGTAATATGATTAAAAAGAGAGAGAGAGAGAGAGAGAGAGAATGTGAGCCTTGCTTACTACTGCTTATATAAATCCCTAGGACCACGTAATTAGATTGACTAAGAAAATTCCAATTTCAATTGTAACAAAATAAGCAAGGTTGATATTGATGGAACAACCTTTTGCAAGAAACTGAAGCTGAAGTTTTAAATACTATCACACAAAAATGGCCATGCAATATTTGAAATAACATAGAGAAGAGCAGAAATTAGGGGTTATGTATACCTTGAGCACTTGCAATGCTGCCAGAGCCTGCTCCTGAACCTGATCAACAACAGCAGGAATTAACACCTTTCCAGGAAGCACCAGTAGAGCTGAGAAAACCACAGATGGAGCAGGAATGCCAGCAGAAGAGAATGAAGTCCCAGGTTTTGGTGATTCTGATGTGGTCCTACTAATCTCATTATGATTTTTTGTGAACTGATCATTTTGTAATGAATATGCTGGTGCAGACACAGATGTTCCAGACGACCCACTTTCACATAAGCTAGGCACTTCCACGGATAGACTATTTTCCACAACTGCAACCTGTGAGATATCCCTTGGCTCAAAATTTTCATTAATTGACGGCGAGTCTATAGGCTCTATGCTGTGTTTGGAAGCATTTTGTGGTTCTAAAATAGTATCGGATGGTGAACTTAATGGCACATTTGAAGCCACAGGCTCATCTGGTACGTGGGAAATGGAATTAGGTTCCGAAGTTTGATCCTTGTCTGAATCAGGAGTTACATCCTGATATTCAGGGTTGATATTAGACGGAATTGAATCAGAAATGGACAAGTTGGTAGATCCAACGTCGACTGGGCTATCTTTGAGTTCAGTTACTAATTCTGATGTACCTACAGTAGAGTTTCCATCCAAATCTTTAAAATCAGATGCAACAGACGAATCAGTTCCATTCTCAGATTCAAAAAGATTATATGAATTTGGGACAGTGTCAGCTTCAACTGCTGACTTCTGTTGCAAATCTTCTTGAATGGAAACATTGTTGATGGCGTCATTATTATAAGATGTGGATCTACCATCATCCACCAAAAAATCCCCGACAACAGAATCATCACCAACTCTATTTTCACTGGGAATATCAACAATTTCTGAAGATGAAGTAGAATCCTTATAAGTACCTGTCCCGCCTTCCGGACTACTAGCGTCTTCTTGCTTCATACTGTGACCTTCATTCTCATCTCCCCCAATGCTATTGCTTCTATCATCAGATAACAATGACTCTTCCTGTTGCGTCGTCAAGGGTTCCATATGTTTTGGCCCTATCAAAAGTGACACAGTTAAAGGAAAGCCCAATGTTATACCATGTGCCATCCTGTAAACAAGAAATAAAGATTACATGTGGGATCGAACCCACAACCCCCGACCCTCTCCAAAACGCCTTCTCATGTCATTAGACCAATGGGTCTTAGGTAAAAGGATACTGACATGTTTGTTACAATAAACACATGATTTATGGTTGGTATATAAATCTCATCTCCTTAGTTAATATGTAAAGGGAAAAGTAAGGGAAGCAACCTTATAGTGTTTAAGCAAGTACATAAATCTTCATGCTCCCTTAGATGGGCACTCCTCTAGATTTAACCATCAACGATTAAAAGAGAAAATTCAACAAACTGCTTCCATTTTCAACCACTTTGTGTCAGTCCTAAAACAAACTAATCTTAAATAAGGACACCCACTTACCAGAATCGCCTCGTTTTCCCAGAGATAATGCCGCTAAAGAAAGCCCAGCAACAAGAAGGATTCCCGCTAATCCTGTTCCCAAAGCCCCTGAAAGCAAACTACTTTACAAGTATTAACATTCACTCTTTTTCCAAAAAGAAGAGGAAATTCATCACAAGTCTCAGCAACCAAACAGACTAAACATTACCACCGAGCCCTTTCTTCTTTTCAGAGCCCAGCGACTCTTCTCCGCCGTCCGTACCGGACCATCCAGAGAATCCATCCTCGGCGGAGTCCGACTTAATCGACGAAACTCCAATACGACGTCGTTGCGGTCCTCCACTCCCACTCCTCACCCCGCCTTGAGAGACAAAAAGCACACGAGTGCAACGATTCAGCATCCATAACCGTCCCTGAACAAGAACCGCAACCGAATTTCGGCAATTCCGAGAGTTGAGAGCGAAGCGGAGCTGGAGCGAGCTCGGAGAGCACGTAGCAGTCGCAGAAGCCATTAAAAAGATACGAGCTTCAATGATTGGAGGGGAATTCTAGGGTTTTTTTTTTTTTTTTTGGTTTTTTGGTCAACGAAGGGTCTGTGCTTTCTAGATTAGAGAGAGAGAGACCTCGCAGTTTTGTCTGAGAAGCGAGAACAAAGAAACACGAGGAAGCTACTGATTTCCAACTCCAACTACTAAACAGCTTCTTTAATCAAGTTTTTCTCCCTCTTCGGTAAATGAGAGATAAGCAATATAATTACAATTAAATATCCTCAAGTCAATGATCAATTTTAAGTTTATAATTTTAGGCATTAATACCGTTGTACACAAATATACATAAAATAATTCATCGACTCTGTTGTAAAAACTAGCATTATGGACCCGATATAGAGGCATCCACCAGTGCGTACCACTCTTTTAACAGTTGGGTCTAAAAAATAATAACAATTTCAATTATATCTAACAGTGTTAAAACTTATAGAAGAAAGGTCTTTAGGGAAAAAAAAAAACCTAAAATCACGATTAAAAAAAGTTTACTTTTTCGACAAAAGAAAATGAGTTTTAGAACAAGCATTGTGGATCTATTATTGGATTAACTTTTTTTGATCAATAGTTGTCCATGTTACGTTAAAAGTTTGTTGTGCATTACAGAGAATTGTATCCAATTATAGAACATACCGTTAAAAAATTAATTCAACAGTTAAATTAACATGTTGTACTGGTAGTACACAATTTTAAAACCATTAAATATAATCAAACTCACTTTTTTAAGTAAATTTGACGACTAAAAAACACATACCTAAATTATTTTTCGATTGCATCAGAGAAATTATCTTCTTTTAATAATTATGCACATAAGATTGTTACTCTTACAAATTTTATAAATACTTTTCTCTCTCTATAATTAGTCTATGCAACCAATTTTTGTCTCATGAGTAATCCTGTTAACTAAAATATGTATCTCATGGACAGTCTTTTGTTAAATTTTGGACGAAAACTCTCAATTGGACTCATGAAAGGTCTCCGAACTTTTTTTATCTCACTAAAAAGGGTCCCCCTATATGTGTAGCTTTGTTGAATTTAGTCCTCGAAACTTTAAAATATGCCTAAAATGATTTATTTGTTTCATAAATCGGTGAAAAACGTTAAGGGCCTTAAACGAATAAATAGATAGAAGTACGTATACTTATGTAGCTTAGAAGCTATCAAGTAATTACGCAAGTTGTTTTGTTTAAGACAAAAATATGTCTAAAATTGTCTACTTATTCACAAATATCTAAATTTTAAAAATATAAAAGTTGTGATACTGGTTCTACTCTTAAATATACTTTGTGCATATTATATTACATTTTTGTTTCTATAAATGCTTTTGTTTATTTTTCCAACATATTTTTACATTGTCATCTTGTCGGTTTTATTATTATAAATTATATTTGTAAAGGAAGTTTTCTTTTTATCTGTTATGAAAATCACTATATAAAAAGCACCGTTAAAAGACGAAAAAAAAAAGAAATAAAGTTGAATGACCTTTTCAACGGTCTTTTTAAAATAAAAGCTGATTTTTTTTTTTTTTGTTAGACAAATTTTTTTTTTATTTATTTTTTAAAAACTAACCTTTACTATTATTAATCAAAATAATTTTTGGGGCACTTTAAGTGGCTAACTTGACAGAGTATGATGCTGCCGTGCAATTAGAGAAGAGGGAGAGAAAATAGAGAGAAAGTTACGATTTGATCAACAAACGTGCTTAGGGTGCTGCAACTACGTGCTATGTCGCATTGCATCCACAAGTCAAAAGGATGAATGGCTAATATTTCTGGACAGTAACGTAGCCGAACCAAGTTCACAAGCTAATGATGCCAATTTGGCAAGAAAACTCTGGAATTTTAGCTTGGATTTGGTTAACAGATGCAGTCATGTTTAATAGCCGATGCACAATGTTTGGCTTGGCTTGCAGAATGGGGGTTAATAAGATAACCGTTGGTTCTGATCTATCATGAAGCATAGCAGTTGGGTATTCTTTTTCTTCTGAAGTTCATACATTACTAATCAAATCTAGAGAACCTCATTTAGCTTTTCTTGATCCCCAAGGGATATACACTTATGTAGTAGCCTTACAAGTTCATTCCAATGCCAATGTTTTCAGCGTATTATCTACAATTAGCTGCAATAATAAAACTAAGAGAGTCAAATAAGATGGAGAAAATTGCATAAAATGCTTCCCAAATATCACCCTCTATCAAAACTGTCGTCACTCTTTTAGTTTTCATAACTTACCCTTTTCTCTCAATATTTTTTTATAATTCTATTTTCACATTTACTTTTTTGCTCTTTGTTTATCAGTTTAAGGATTTAGTTTTTTTCTTCTTTTTCTTTCTCCTCTCTCAAAATTTTTTTTTTTTCATTCTCCTCTCTCTCTACCCCCTCTCTCTCTCCTCTCTCTCCGCCATCCCATCGCTGCTTTCTTTCTCTCTAACCTCCTCCAATTTGTCTCTCTCTTTTCTCTTTCTGTCTGCCTCCGTCGCTCTCTCTCCTCCTAACCATCATCAATTTTTGCAAGACCGCCGCCGATCCGATTTGCTTCTGATCTCCACTGTGATGACAATGGATCATGCAACGACATCGAAACGGAGGCTAGATCTTGACTTCACTGGCATTGTGATCTGACCATCAAAGCTAAGGCTAGATCTCAACTTCGACGGCTATGGAGCTCGATTCCTCTCAGCCACAGAGTCTTCAATTTGAGAAGTCATTATCTAATCCCGCCGATTACGATGTTGCTCTGCATCCTCTTCGCCCACCGATGCTCCGACGCTCCATCTTTGATCCCATTCGTCACCTGCAAGGCCATTCTCGAGGATGTCGTCGAGCACTAACGAGTTTGACAAGTTGAATTGGAGATGAGTAATTTTTTCTTTTTCTTTTTCGATTTTTTTTCTTCTTCAATATATAACAGTAAGATTCTCTGAATTCTTTTTCTTTGAATTTTCTTTTTTTTTGTTTGTTTGTTTGTTTTGGATTTTGTTTCCGATCATAGATCTATGGGTGCATCGTGTTCCAACAGTTCTGTTTGGATTTTTTTTTTTTTTTTTTTTTGTGTCTTTTTGTGATTTTTTTGTGTCCGAGACAGCCGCGATGCCGTCGGTCTTGGTGGTTATCGATCAGTAACTACGCGACTGATAACCATAGTGGTATTCGTAGTAGATGCTAGAGAGTGTCATAGTAATTTCAAAACAGAATTTGACGGTTTTGACCATTTTTTTTTGGATAAATCTGGCAGTTTTTGTATTGAAACTTAATGGGTTCTAGCGAATTTTGTGATGAAATTTGATGGTTTGAGTGATTGTTTAGATGAAATCTGACAAGTTTCATTACGCTTCTGCACCCTCCACGGATGACCGAAGACGGTTGGTGTTTTTTTGTTTTAAAAAAAAATGTTAGAATCTGATAGGTTTCAAGTTGAAATCTAGCAGGTTACAACCCAACATCAACGTCAACAACCGAAAGCAATTGGGACTTCTTTGTTTAAAAAAAAAATTGTTGAAATCTAGTAGTTTCAAAATTGAAACCTAATCTATTACAATTTGACATTTTGTTCTGACAACTTAAGGCGGGTTTCGGCGAAATCCACGACTAAACTTGGTGGTTTCCACAATGGAGTTTGGTGGGTTTTGGGGGTATCAGAACGGAACCTAGAAGGTTCTATTTCGAAATAAAAAATAACTTAAACTTTTAATAAATTATTTTTTATTAAATGTACTGTTAAAAAAACCTTTTAAGAGGATAATTTTAAAAATGTGTACTTTTAAAAGGTATTATTGTAAGTTGCTTAATAAGATGATATGGCTGTGTATAAATAATAAATAAATAAATAACATTTGGCTACGTACAAAAAATAAATTAATAAGATTCGGCTTTTACAGGATTTGAAATTTAAAATCAGCGGTTACAAGGAACGAGGAGGATAAACTAATTCCTAAATTAATTGTCTTGAAGTAAGTGGCCGAGAATCAGCAACTTTCAAATTCACACCGCTTTCTCTAACTCTATATATGGTTCAGGTACTGAAGTGTTTGGTATCATCGTAATGATCGGACATTTGTGGATGTCATAACCAGTGAACATGAAAAACAGCTTATATTTATCAACAAAAGCAGTCATGTTTCGTAGCTGCTATGTATGCCAAGCTTGCATAATGGTTTTTTTTTTTTTTTTCCTCTTCTTCTGGTTAATAAGTTCACAATTTATTTTTTCTTCTAATTAATTTCACACATGACGAGCAAAATTTTTATAAAGCTTTTCTGGGTTTTTTTTTCCTTTTAAAGAAAGTTTTGTGACGGTTGTCAGATCCAGTTCCTTGACCTTATTAGGGTAAAATCAATGGTTTATAAGCCTAAAGCAGAAACTATCATGCTTATGAATATAACAACAGTTTCCTCAATTTTAAGCTGCCTTTTCTTTTATAATAATATTAGATAGTCACAAGATCATCTAACAAATCTATGCATTTACAAATGTACAAACATAAAATAATAAACGTTATTACAGATATAGACTAAATCTAAGTTTTTATCAGACTCTATCATAAGAAGTAGAGTTTAAATCACTTCACTAACAGAGGAAGGAGAGAACAAAAGGTAAAAACAACAACGAGCCACACCAAAGTTCTTGATAAACTTTTGCCCATAGTCTGCATTCCATTCAGTCAATGAGAACATCCCGCACGCCAACTTCACCGTACAACCCGTTTATAGCAATTTTCTTGTCAGTCCAATCTATATCCTTGTATGCAAATCTCAAACCTTAATCAGTTGGAATATCCAGATCTCTGGTCTTCGCAATCTCTATCGTTGTCTCCACCAACCCAATGATGGATCATTAACAATGGACAATTTATTTTAGGACAACAATAAAAAATAGTAATTATTTTTAATTTTGACGTAATATTTTCAACCTTCATATCTCAAATTATTACCAAAATATATCAACTAATTTCCTCTAAATCTTATCACCAATTGCTTGTAATTATTTTTCATGTAATATGTTCCACAAAGTATTTATGGAGTCTAGCCTTTGGACCATCTGGAGCATTATCAAGATCAATCTTGTTCACTAAAAGTGTGACATTCCTGCGAGTTTAAAATTAGTTCCTAATAAGTTACCAAGAATTCAAATCACAAAATATATATGTAATAATTCCACTGTATCAAATCTTTCTCTGTAACAGGTGTTACAACTTGAGAATTGAAAAGGCAGATGTTAAATACTTAGAGATAGAAATATTCTGAAGGAAATTCAAATGAGTCAAATACCACTTACTTCAGAAGAAAAGCATTATCACGTTCCTTTTCAAAAGACTTGGCTATAGGATCACTCATCCACTCAAGGAAACTCTTGACATAATCAGTGGTGCTAGATGCAACATATGTTAGAAAGTAGATTGGATAACTCAGATTTTCCTCCGCCCAACACTGCAAATAGTAAGGCAGATCATAAATTACTATTGAAATGTAATCACAAGAGAACAGTTTACTCCCATTGACCAAAAAAGCAAAAACACACAGGTTTGCAACATTTCCCCAACTCACCAATTCCAAATTTTGAAGAAGTTCCAAAACACGCCCAGCAGTGTCAACAGGTAATAACACTTTTCCATCTATTCGTAAAGTCTTCTTTATTGTATCTAGTAAGAGAAATACAAAACCACAAATGCAATAAATAGAACCTTAATATATTTCTATGTAAACAAATCAATGATCATTTATTCATGGATGTATTTCTTATATCATATTAAAACAAACAACCAACTCTAAAGTACCTGTAAATTCTTTGTCCATTTGGCGTCTATAAAGGCTGGTTGTTCAAAGCATTATAGGCATCTGTTATAAAAACAGCAGGCCGAACCAAAGACGCTGGATTGATTCCATTCAAATGCCTGAAGAAAACCACACCAATAAGCACTTTTTTCCTTCTTACTTAAACACTTAGAATCATATATTGCGAGAATCATGAACTTAGTTGCGAGAATCATGGAAAGCACCAATCATGGAATCGTGGACTTAGTTGCGAGAATCATGGAAAGCACCAATCATGGACTTAGTTACGAGAATCATGGCAAGCACCAATTTAGAGAATTTCGTCAACAACTAGAATTGTGGGATTTAATTGATTGTGGATGCATATTCAATTTCTCTCTTAATTAGTTTCTGTTTTTGTCATTCCTTTGTTTGTTTCCTTGTTTATAGCTTTTACCTGTAATACATTATTGTCTATATTTTGTATTCACGTTAATGAATTTGAAGTAATCATTTTTGTTCGATCCAAACAATTTTACATCATACTTACACAACAAAAATCAAATCTTTAAACTACATGGTGTACATGAATGAACACTTACTTTTCTTTGCGGTGATTGCAGTCAACAGCATAGATAACATCCTTGCCATCCTTTGTTATCTTCCACACAGTCCCTCCCAAAAGATGCCCAGCCACATGCGGTGATATCACAATTCTTTCTCCTTTACCTAATCCCATCATATATAAATATATATATATGTATACATATATTAGGTTTAAATTCTTCATCTCCTTTTACATTATTAGAAAAGGATAAAGAAAAGAGTACCAGAAAGGTGATGATTCTGAGCATGGGTAAGTCTGGTCACATTCTGGAAAGCAGAGTCGATGTCATCCAATGTAAACAGATCGAACTCCGAAACTTGCTGCAAAATCAAGAGATAAATCATCAATCATAGAACGACGAATAGGTAAGCAAAAGAGAAGACAGGGACGAAAAAAATTTTCATTTCACCTTCCGCGAGAGAAATTGATCGTACATTGTGAGGAGACCAAGTCTGCAAACCGGTTCGGTGGAGTAGACCGGAGCGGAGAGGCCGAATTCCTTCGTTGCGAATGGGAGAGCGCCGAGATGAAGTGTGTCCGCGTGAGATAGCAAGACCGTGTCGACCGTCGAAGCTACCCTGCGACGAAGACATGGAGGAGAAATCAGGAAGGTTTTGTGAAGTTGGAGAGAGGAGAGAGGAGTTAGAGAGAGAGACTTGGAAAGAGGTTGAAGAATGGAAGGGTCGAAGTGGTCTAGTGTGCAAATACAAAAAATTCATAGTAACTTTGCTAGACTATCAATAGCCGGTAAATACAGTATTTATTTATAAATATTGTATTTATATTATTAGCGATTAATAAATACAATATTGATTTGTAAATATTGTATTTATTATATAAATGTAAAAATTTACTAGCGATTTCACGAGACTATTGATGGCCATTAAATACAATATTTATCTGTAAATACTACATTTATTATCTAAAAACAAAAATTCACCCATGACTTCACCAACAAAAATTCACCAGCGACTTCGTTAGACTGCCAACGACTAATACATATAGTGTTTACACGATAAATACAAAAATTTACCGACGACTTCACAAGACCGTCGACGGCTAGAAAATACAATATTTACTGTAAAATATCGTATTTATTATATAACATAAAAATTCACTAACGACTTTGCTGGAGGTCGAGAAATATAATATTTATCAAAAAATATTATATTTATCGTGTAAATACAAAAATTCACTAACGACTTTACTGAACTGCCGAACATTAACAGACATCAATGGCGCCATTGTCGATGCTAATGACCAAAAATACAGAATTTCACAACACCAAAGAAAAAACCACATTCATAATTTTTCTAACCAAGAACAACAACAGTTGTCATAGCTAAAATGAAAGAACAAAAATAATAAACTGATTTTAAGCTATCATTGCGCCTCTACTTCGGGCACGTGTCACCCACATCTAACAACGTCTGCATCTCAGAATGACTCACCATCAACCAATCTACATAGCAGAACCATTTTCTTATTGGATCTCCACCGTTTCTGCCACCAAACAGCACCATAAACTCGTGATCTCAGCCAAAACTCGTCATATCTCAGCTGGCATGAAGTCGTTATCCATTGCGGGTCTGAAGATTTGCTCTTCAAAGTTCTTTGTCACTTGCGATCTCACAGCATGTTGACAGCGATGGAGAAGATGATCGTGGCTAATGGAGAAGATCAGTGCGATTTATGATGTGGAGAGACTTGATAGAGCAGATCTCAAATCGCTCTGTCATTCTAGACGATAATGACGAAGTTCAAAACTCGCCTGTGTCGCGATTCTGAGGAAAGAGAAAGGACCGTCGAAGCTCTTTGTGAAGACGACGGTTCAGATTATGATCTCTGTCGGAAGCACGCCCTCCACTCGTCGAAGAACTCCTCAGGCGTTCAGAGCTCATTTTGTAGGTGGTGATGTTGGAGCTTGACAGGCAAGAGAGGAGGGTTAGAGATATATGTCCTAAAGAGTAAAAATGTAATATGCTTTTGGAGACATTTTTATCAATAAAAAATTTATTTATTATTTATATATCAAATCTTGTCCTCTTTATGTTCATATATTATTGAATATATGTTAAGCAAACAAAAGTCTGAGACTGTCAGTCTAAACCTTTAAGAATTTGGCACATGATGAACAGATTTTGAGAAAGACATGATTCTTAAGGCGACGGTCTAAATCTTAAGATCCTCAATTGATGGAATAAAGTTGGGTGCTTTATTCATGCAAAGATTGTTATATTGTCTATATCCCTAACAGAATATGGTTTGTCTTAACCATCGGAGGTGGGCTCTATGAATAAAAACATTGGTACATTGTCATAGGTGACGATGTATTGAATCAAGACATAAAGTGAATTGATTTGGATTAATAATTATGTATTGGCAAATCGATTCACTTTAGACAATCATATGTACTGTATCTTATTCTTGAGATGAATAGTATGCATGTTGTCTTGACTTGTGTCTTTTGATGTATCAAAGGGTGACATCCACATTTTAATAATGGTACGCATGGTAGTACGTTGGAGGCATGACTCTTGATAGCGTAAACCTGTTATTCATAGATATGGAATCCATAGCTCCTTTTTAGGAGTAGTGATATCATCTTATATATGTTATCCTATAATTGAAAAACTAGAGTATTCAACCATTTAGATACGTAGATGTAACCGAATGGTATACCGTATTTGGATGGTAAGTTTTTTGATGGTGAGATAATGGAACTAAGATAAAAATAATCGAGAAGGTATGACAGAACTTGTCCTTAAGCTGATTATAGATTATCCTATGGGGATAGGATACATTATGATATGTCATGGAGACTTAGCTATATGGGCTTCGTAATTCTATATAGTTTGAGAGTATAGCTTTAAGCTTTTAGTGGATCAGCGTTGGAGTTGATAATTATGAAATATATATCTTGGATATTGGGTTTCATAATTATCGGAAGCTTGAACTAGATAGGTCCATTAGGTCCCATTTGTTAGCTCATAAAAATCCTATAACGATATGGCGTGCTTTTCTAATAATTGGTGACTTGTGTCATATTATCAAATCGACTAAAAATTTGATAGAATCAGATAATTCATGTCTGTTTATCGATTAAATTAATTTTGTGAAAATTAGTTTAAGATACACTTGTTGAATTATCGAGATCAAATAATTCATGTCTGTTTATCGGTTAGATTAATTTCGAATAAATTAATTCAAGATAAACTGTCACGCCCCGGAGTACGGGAGGTGACGTGGCGGAATATTTAGATTAATTAAAAGAGAATTTAATTAAAAATCGAGAGTTTGAGAATCAAATTAAATAAAAATTAAGAAGATTTTCCACCACATTTGATAAACGAATTTGTAAATATTTAGCAAATAATAATAATTGAATAAAAACCGCGAATATGGGTTCCACAACCCACAACTTGTGCACACACATGGTTCTGACAATATCATAAATACAATTACAGTCCAAGTACAAATAAAGTTAAGTCTTACATGCCTTGATTAATAATACAGAATATAAATAAATTCTCCTATTGCTCCTGAGTTCGGTCCGAAGAATCTTCTCCAAACCTAAATGAGAAACCACCTAGAAGGGGGAAATTTAAAACAATAAAACGTGAGCGAAAGGCTCAGTAGGACTATGTTTTATAAAATAGTTTAACGCAAAAGAACACAACATTATTAGAAGTTATTCAAAGGAAAATTAAATAAATAAATAGATAAACAATTTGAATAGAACCGTCCTGACACAGAACAGTCTACTCGTCAAATCAAAACACCAATTTACTTTTACCTAGGCAAACCATGATGTCACCACCGTAGTGGCCCAGCTGGGTTTCAGGACCTGCCCCCAAGGTCGATCGCCACACGACCCGATCTCTGATATGGCATCATGCCCATGTGTTTATTATCATTATCATTCAAAACCCAATTACCGAGTGTTGTCAATTACATTTATTATGAAATTCATTTCAGTTCACGGTATATTAAAATATAACCGATAAAACCATTTTCAAACAACCGTTGAAAACATTTTGGATAGAAATCCTTTTCAAAGTCAAATCATTTCAAAACCAGGCTACCAAAGAAATAGGATAGAAGTCCTACCTCAATACTCGTGCCGATACACCACACCGTAATCCCGGTCCGCTATACGTTAGCTCCACGGAACCATGAACGATCCTAGATACAAACTAAGTCAATCAATATCTAGTTCGAGACATTCTATGTTACTAAATCATCTCATGATGTCCTAGTGTGCCATTTGTACCTTTAAAATCATCCTATAAGGTTGGGATTTAAATATGAGTTCAAAACAGTGAAAACGGGTAAAAATCACAAAATTTTCCATGCCTCGGTCGGCCTGCCGGACGCCCTGCTTCGGCCTGCCGAACTGCACAGTTCGGCCTGCCGGAAACAAGGTTCGGCCTGCCGAACATTTCTCCAGATTCGGCCTGCCGGTCGGAAGAACACCGGCCTGCCGATCATCACTCCGGCCTGCCGAACATGAACTTCGGCCTGCCGAACTGGGAAAACCCAGAAATCCCAGCCACGGGTTTCTCGATCCCCAAAATCCAAATCTTGTTTCTAACCTGTTTTTCTCAAATCCTAGGCATGAAAAAAAACTGTAGTTGATAGAAAAACATTCTAGAACATGTTTGGAATCATTTAAACAACATTTAAACTCGAAATCCTCAAAAATCCGAAAATGAGAAAAAGAGGAGGAAAATGAAAAATCTTGAATTCAATCCGTTTTTCTTCAATCTAAGCTTAGATTCTAGTTGTTCTAAGCTCATTTAACACAAATCCACGGTTTTCTAAGCTAAAACAAACTTAGATTTCAAAAACACACAAAATTGAAAATTTTGTAAAAAGTTTAGAAATTTCGAATCTAACCTCAAATCGAAGCTTCAATCTGCGTTCTCGGTTGCCGAATCACGTCCCCGAGCTTCCTCCTTGCTGTTCCGAAGCTTGGATTCGAATGTGGTTTCAAAAATTTTTGAAAGAGATTGAGAGAGTGTGAGCTGCCGAGAGAGAGAGAGAGAAGAGAGAGAATGAAACCGGGAGAGTGAGGAGAGAGAGAGGAAGGAAGGAAATAAATAGAGAAAATCGGTGGGCGGTTTTACTGTGCGAAAACCATGTGCCGCCCACGGTTTTGCAAAACGGAGTATTTTTAACATTTTACAAATTGTTGTGTTTTAAAACTCAAAACATCATTTTAAAACAATAAGAAATCATTTGAACACATCAATTTAACAAAACAACCAAAAACTCAAAATCCAACCAAATAATCTAATTAAAGTTAAAACTTTAATTATGGCACACCAATTCATCATTTACATTACATTAACATTAAATAAATTTCGGGACGTTACAACTCTCCACCCCTAAAAGAAATTTCGTCCTCGAAATTTACAACTCATCTCAAAAACAAAACAAATGCGGATATAACTCCCGCATACCCGACTCTCGTTCCCAAGTGGCTTCATCAACCCCGTGATGTTGCCACACGATCTTTACCAACGGTATCTCACGACGACGCAAGCTAATCACTTTCCGGTCGATGATCTGAATCGACACTTCTTCGTACGTCGTATCCTCCTGAACCTGCACATCGCGAAACGATACTATCTTACCCTGCTCAGGTGGACATTTCCTAAGCATCGACACATAAAACACATCGTGCACATGAGAAAGTTCGGGCGGAAGATCAAGCCGATAAGCGACCACACCAACACGCTGAGTGATCTCGAACGGCCCGATATACCTCGGCGCGAGTTTCCCACTCACTCCGAACCGCATAGTTCCCTTACGAGGTGACACCCTCAAGAGAACAAAATCTCCAACCGCGAACTCTAAGGGTCTACGTCTCCTATCTGCGTAGCTCTTCCGCCGACTCTGAGCTGCTCTCAACCGATCCCGAATCACCGCGACTTTCTCGTTGCTATCACGAATCTCTTCCGGCCCAAGAATAACTCTATCTTCCGGCTCGGCCCAACACACAGGTGACCGACACGGTCGCCCATACAATGCCTCAAATGGTGCCATACTGATACTCGCCTGATAACTGTTGTTGTACGCGAACTCCGCCAAATGCAAACATTGCTTCCAATTCCCGCCGAAGTCCAACGCACAAGCACGCAACATATCCTCGAGAACCTGAATAACCCGCTCAGACTGCCCATCAGTCTGAGGATGAAACGCCGTACTGAAGTTCAAATCCGTACCCAAAGCCTCCTGAAAACTCCTCCAGTACTTAGCATTAAACCCGGTGTCTTGATCAGAGGTGATGGACAAAGGAACTCCATGCAACCTCACAATGTTCTGCATATACAACTCCCCGAGAATCTTCCTGGAACACGTCGACCTAAACGGAATAAAATGCGTCGATTTCGTCAACCTATCGACCACAACCCAAACTGCATCATGCCGCTGCTCCGTCCTCGGCAAACCTGTGAGGAAATCCATCGTCACATGCTCCCATTTCCACCCTGGAATAGGAAGCGGCTGAAGCTGACCTGCAGGCTTCTGATGCTCAGCTTTCACCTGGAGACACGTCGAACACTTGGCCACGTACTCGCGAACATCTTTCTTCATGCCTCTCCACCAATAGTGCCTCTTCAAATCACGATACATCTTGGTGCTCCCCGGATGAATAGCAAACTGAGACCTATGAGCTTCGTCTAGAACGGCTTTCGTCACATCGGCGATAACTGGAACTGCAAGACGCTCCTGGAAGTACAACGATCCATCTGCATGCACGCTCCATTCTTCAAACTGCTCCCCGTTCTGAATCCGCGACCAAATCCCCTGCAAATGTCGATCCTGCCACTGACCTTGCTTCACCATCTGAACAAGAGCTGGAGTCGCTTCCACATGATATAACGAAACTCGATCACCATCTTCACGATACAGTAGCTAATACTCACTCACTGTCGCATCCCTGCTCCAGTCCTCAAAAATCAAACAAGCGAGAACCCCTGAAGACTTCCTGCTAAGCGCGTCCGCTACCACATTAGCTTTTCCGGGATGATACTGCAAAGCGAAATCATAATCCTCCATGTACTCCACCCATCTGCGTTGCCTCAAGTTGAGATCCCTCTGAGTGAACAGATGCCTCAAACTCTTGTGATCGGAGAAGACCTGAAACGATGCTCCATACAAGTAACACCTCCAAATCTTTAGCGCGTAGATCACCGCCGCAAGCTCTAAATCGTGAGTAGGATAATTCCGCTCGTGAGGTCGTAGCTGTCTCGATCCGTACGCAACTACACGACCATGCTGCATCAACACGCATCCAAGTCCGCGCCCTGAAGCATCAGCATAAACCTCATACGGCTCGTCACTGCTAGGAATAACCAACACTGGAGCTGAAGTTAACCGGTTCTTCAATTCCTGAAAAGCAGACTCACAGTCTTCATCCCACTCAAACCTGACATTTTTCTTGATCAATCTCGTCAACGGAGCTGCAATCTTCAAAAAATCCTTTACAAATTTCCTGTAATATCCAGCAAGACCTAAGAAGCTACGAATCTCCGCTACATTCCTTGGTCGTTCCCACTCCAATATAGCTTCAATCTTGGATGGATCCACTGAAATACCATGCTCCGAGATGACATGACCCAGAAATTTGACCTCAGTCAACCAAAACTCACACTTTTCCCTCTTAGCATACAACTGGTGCTCCCGCAGAGTCTGAAGCACGATCCGAAGATGATGCTCATGCTCCTCCCAAGTCTTAGAATACACAAGAATATCATCGATGAACACGATCACAAACTGATCCAGATACGGCCTAAATACCCTGTTCATCAGATCCATAAAAGCTGCCGGAGCATTCGTCAACCCGAAAGACATAACCAGAAACTCGAAGTGCACATACCGAGTCCTAAAAGCTATCTTGGGAATATCCTCTTCCTTGATCCTGAGCTGATGATAACCTGAACGCAAGTCAATCTTCGAGAAGTATCGCGAACCTCCCAACTGATCAAATAGCTCATCAATCCTAGGCAAGGGATACTTGTTCTTCACCATAACACGATTCAGCTGCCGATAATCCACACATAACCTGAGAGTCCCATCGTGCTTCTTAGCGAACAAAACTGGTGCTCCCCACGGAGATGTGCTATTCCGAATATATCCTTTATCAGCAAGTTCCTGAAGTTGCTTCCTCAATTCCTTCATTTCTGCCGGCGCCATCCGATAAGGTGCCATAGAAATCGGTGATGTCCCTGGAAACAACTCGATACCAAACTCAATCTCCCGATGCGGTGGTAACCCTGATAACTCGTCGGGGAAGACATCCTCGAACTCACCAACCACCGGAATCACTGCACTACCTTTCGAAACATAGGGCTCGCAATCTAGATTGGCAAGAAAAGCAAAACAATCTAGATTCCTTCGCCCTCCTAAACATGACTTCATAAGACGCTCACTCATTAGCCAATCACCACCACCCTGGTAAGTGATTACCGTCCCCCTATCAGACACTAGGGTTACTTTCCTAAGTTGGCAGTCCATGACTGCACTATACCTGGACAACCAGTCCATCCCTAAAATCACATCATAGGAACTCATGGGGAGTATAATCAAATCACTTTTCAAAATCTCATCCCCAATCTTTATTTTACAAGATTTACACATACAATTTACACACACCCGCCCCAAGGGAGAAGTTATGACTAGGGGTTCATTAAACTCTTCTACTTCTAATCCCAAGGCATGTACAAAAGAACTCGAAATGAGAGAATGAGAGGCACCGGTATCAAATAAAACACGAGCTAAAGACCTGGAAACCAAAATCATATCATCGACAACCGCGTTACCAGTCTGAGAATCTGACCCTTTAGATGCCATTGCATGAACCTGCACTGGCGCCTTCCCTTTTCCTCTACCGACATTACTGGGTCCTGCATTACTCGGCCAATGCTGCTGAGATGGAGACGACTGCACACTGTCTGTACTCGGCGCTCTATACTGAGGAACACTACGCTGAAAATACTACGGCTGCTGCCCCCGTGCCGGATACGAGAATTGCTGAGGAGAGAACTACGGATACAGCAACTGCGGGTACTGCGGAGGCGGAGGTAGGGTCTGAGGCTGAGGCTGAGATGAACGACTGGCATCCTCCCCGGTCTGCGATCCAAGACGAGCACTCTTGATCGGGCAATTCCTCTTGATGTGTCCGGGCTGCTGACAGAAATGACAATGAAAGCTGTAGGGATTGCTGCGCCCGCTGCCAGACGAACTGCTGCTGCCACTGGTCGCACCGCCTTGCTTGCCTTTCCCCGGAGCTGGACGACTACTAATGCTCTTCCTGCTACTCCTCTACGGTCCTCCTGAAGCCTTGGCTCGGTCCTCACAATACTGCACGTAATCATTCTCCACGGAGATCGCCGACGACACAAGCTCTCCGAAACCCCTAAGCCGTAGAGCAACCAACTGCCGCCGAATAGGAGCCTTGAGTCCTTCCTGGAACTTGATGCATTTCTCGCGCTCCGATGCCACAGCTGATGGAGCAAACCTAGCCAACTCGCTAAACTTTGCCTCGTACTCTCGAACTGAAAGATCACCCTGCTGCAGTCTATAAAACTCAGCTGCCTTCTGGTCTCTATACCCCTGCGGAAAATACCGATCATAGAATAGCTCCTCGAACTTGTCCCAACCAATATCGCCACCGCGCTCCAGACGCTTAGTTTGTTTCCACCAGGTGTTGGCGCCACCCTCGAGCTTATACGCCGCAAACTCCACGCGATACTCCTCAGGCACACCAAGGGTATCCAGATGCTTCAAGATCGAATCCAACCAATACTCTGCTAACTGCGGATCCCCATTGCCATCAAAAGTCGGAATAGACGCCCGCTGAAATTCCTTAAAGAAAGCATGCCGACTACCAACACTGGAGTCTTCCGGTCTAGCCCTGGCTGCCATCTGCCGGAAAGCCGCAATCATAGACCTCATCAGGCCCTCATCATTTCCGAACTCGGCGTCAGCTGTCGAACGACGTCTAGGTGCCATTCTCTCACTTCTGAAAACAAAATTTGGACTGTCAGAGGTATTTCATTGTCAAACCTATGTGTGCACAATTCCCAAGGTTCATAACCTTGAGCTCTGATACCATTCAGTCACGCCCCGGAGTACGGGAGGTGACATGGCGGAATATTTAGATTAATTAAAAGAGAATTTAATTAAAAATCGAGAGTTTGAGAATCAAATTAAATACAAATTAAGAAGATTTTCCACCACATTTGATAAACGAATTTGTAAATATTTAGCAAATAATAATAATTGAATAAAAACCGCGAATATGGGTTCCACAACCCACAACTTGTGCACACACATGGTTCTGACAATATCATAAATACAATTACAGTCCAAGTACAAATAAAGTTAAGTCTTACATGCCTTGATTAATAATACAGAATATAAATAAATTCTCCTATTGCTCCTGAGTTCGGTCCGAAGAATCTTCTCCAAACCTAAATGGGAAACCACCTAGAAGGGGGAAATTTAAAACAATAAAACGTGAGCGAAAGGCTCAGTAGGACTATGTTTTATAAAATAGTTTAACGCAAAAGAACACAACATTATTAGAAGTTATTCAAAGGAAAATTAAATAAATAAATAGATAAATAATTTGAATAGAACCGTCCTGACACAGAACAGTCTACTCGTCAAATCAAAACACCAATTTACTTTTACCTAGGCAAACCATGATGTCACCACCGTAGTGGCCCAGCTGGGTTTCAGGACCTGCCCCCAAGGTCGATCGCCACACGACCCGATCTCTGATATGGCATCATGCCCATGTGTTTATTATCATTATCATTCAAAACCCAATTACCGAGTGTTGTCAATTACATTTATTATGAAATTCATTTCAGTTCACGGTATATTAAAATATAACCGATAAAACCATTTTCAAACAACCGTTGAAAACATTTTGGATAGAAATCCTTTTCAAAGTCAAATCATTTCAAAACCAGGCTACCAAATAAATAGGATAGAAGTCCTACCTCAATACTCGTGCCGGTACCCCACACCGTAATCCCGGTCCGCTATACTTTAGCTCCACGGAACCACGAACGATCCTAGATACAAACTAAGTCAATCAATATCTAGTTCGAGACATTCTATGTTACTAAATCATCTCATGATGTCCTAGTGTGCCATTTGTACCTTTAAAATCATCCTATAAGGTTGGGATTTAAATATGAGTTCAAAACAGTGAAAACGAGTAAAAATCACAAAATTTTCCATGCCTCGGTCGGCCTGCCGGACGCCCTGCTTCGGCCTGCCGAACTGCACAGTTCGGCCTGCCGAACATTTCTCCAGATTCGGCCTGCCGGTCGGAAGAACACCGGCCTGCCGATCATCACTCCGGCCTGCCGAACATGAACTTCGGCCTGCCGAACTGGGAAAACCCAGAAATCCCAGCCACGGGTTTCTCGATCCCCAAAATCCAAATCTTGTTTCTAACCTATTTTTCTCAAATCCCAGGCATGAAAAAAAACTGTAGTTGATAGAAAAACATTCTAGAACATGTTTGGAATCATTGAAACAACATTTAAACTCGAAATCCTCAAAAATCCAAAAATGAGAAAAAGATGAGGAAAATGAAAAATCTTGAATTCAATCCGTTTTTCTTCAATCTAAGCTTAGATTCTAGTTGTTCTAAGCTCATTTAACACAAATCCATGGTTTTCTAAGCTAAAACAAACTTAGATTTCAAAAACACACAAAATTGAAAATTTTGTAAAAAGTTTAGAAATTTCGAATCTAACCTTGAATCGAAGCTTCAATCCGCGTTCTCGGTTGCCGAATCACGTCCCTGAGCTTCCTCCTTGCTGTTCCGAAGCTTGGATTCGAATGTGGTTTCAAAATTTTTTGAAAGAGATTGAGAGAGAGTGAGCTGCCGAGAGAGAGAGAGAGAGAGAGAAGAGAGAGAATGAAACCGGGAGAGTGAGGAGAGAGAGAGGAAGGAAGGAAATAAATAGAGAAAATCGGTGGGCGGTTTTACTGTGCGAAAATCATGTGCCGCCCACGGTTTTGTAAAACGGAGTATTTTTAACATTTTACAAATTGTTGTGTTTTAAAACTCAAAACATCATTTTAAAACAATAAGAAATCATTTGAACACATCAATTTAACAAAACAACCAAAAACTCAAAATCCAACCAAATAATCTAATTAAAGTTAAAACTTTAATTATGGCACACCAATTCATCATTTACATTACATTAACATTAAATAAATTTCGGGACGTTACATAAACTTGTTGAATTATCAGGAATATTTATTTTCCTAAAGATTATCTAAATATGACTGTTTTAATCAGATAACTTATCTATTGGGTTATTTGAATTAAAACTGAGGCTCTATCATAGGAATCTCGGGTGGGAAATAAAGATTTGCATAGATTATTTATCGTAAGTTCGACAGGTCGATCTTTAAGTTTAGCAAGCCAATATGGAAGTTCGGCCTGCTGATCAGGTTGAATAAGTCATGCGTTTCCACGCAGATTTTATCAGATATTGATCCAGATTTGATTCTGATTCGAATTTTCGAGCTCTTATTTGATAAGGACTGACTCCTAAGCTCAATCTCTATAAAAAGGGGAGTGAAACTCATTATTATTTAGATCAATTAAGAAATCTAGAGTGAGACTCTGCTGGTGAGACTCCGCAACTCCCTAGAAAGCTTTTGTTCATAAATCACAAACTATAGCTTTGGGTATTTCTCAATTGGTTGGAAGGAGAGTCACATGGGAAAAGCTGAACGACGTGTGCCCATACGCACTCCGATCGTGGATAGAGAATAGTAGAGAAGACCAGTTGGTTGAGACTCTTGTAGAACGTTATTTCTCTTCACGGATTGTAGGAGTTTTTATGCATTTACAAAGTTAGTAAAATCTGGTTAATTTATGCATTTAGTATGTCAAACTTGTGTTTTAAAAAATATTATGATATAAAAAATTTTAAAATTCCGTTGCGTACAATTTTTTCGACAGGTTTGGGAGAGAGGAAGGGAAAGGCAGAGAGAGCATAAATTTTTACTTTGAAAATGGGTAGAGTTGAATTAAAAGGGGTATTTTGGGCTTTTTAAGTTTGCAAAATGTACAACTACTATTATCAAAATATTTTAAAAACTACTGACATTTTTTACCAATTGAATAATAAAATCTTCTATTTGGTACAATTTCTCTTGAAATAGTAGTTTAAACCATTAATTTAGGTTTAAAAGCTGTAACTTATGAGAATTTTATACTGTTCATAATTTAAACCTCAAAACATCTTATCAAAGTTGAAACAGATGAGGTGGGTTCCTTTTTTTTTTCCTTTTTTTTTTGGAAAAAAACTGTCCCCTTTGAAGATTTTGTTCAATAAAAAAACATTTTTTTAATGGACGGGCTCCATGAAAGCAGTAGAATACAAATCCGATTTCAACATAGAGATTTATTCTTCAAAATTCCACCAATTTCTTCCCTCTTACTTTTCCATTTTATCAAACGGTTTGATACATAAAATGCTCCTCTAGCACAACGAGATATTATATAAAAAAAAATTAGGTTGGATGACGTTTTTATGGGCTCTTTCAAATAAATGATTATAACCTTTTAAAATTAGATAAATAATCATTTATTAGTAATAAACTAAGTTTAACTGATAAATTCAAACAACGTTAAACTTGATAAACTCAAGTTTATCGTCGATAAACTCGTCAAGCTCATTGGTGAAAAACCAATGTAACTTCTATTTACTTAATTTTAAAAAAGTTATGGTTACTTATTTTAAAAACATTTAAAAAAAAATCATTTACCTCTGTGTGTCTAACATATACATGCATACATATCTGTGTGTCTAACATATACATGCATACATATATTTTAAACTCTACGCTTCTATTCTCACTTAAATGAAAGACCTCTAGAGTTCCACGGTTGAGTTAGGAGGGGTATAGGACATAATAGCAAGAAATGAGAAAAACCATTATTGTTGCATCTTGTGGCTAGAATTGCATAATTATTTGCTTATTTTGAGTAAATTTTATAATATATGACATGATTCCCATAAATATATCCTCTACTTCTTTCATTAGTAAACTAGGCATTTTTGAAAGACAAAGCCGAAAATCAGATGAAACAAAATGACCATTGATTGCCAATTTCCTACAGGATTTTCCAAGAGAATTTACAATATTCAATTGGCTGGCAGAGGAATATGTGCTCTTAACGGCTCAAACTTCTATCTGGCGAGCTTTGTCTGAGAGGTTGGGCATAGGTCCATCCCATAACTCTGCTAGCTCCTTCCTTAACCAAGAGATGATTATAACTGGTCCCAATGTAGAGGGCACCTAATAACATATTCATCAAGTGGAAAAGTTACAAGGAGTTGACAAATCCCGGACTGCCCGGAAAATTTTCTGAAGGGCCAGAGAAAAATTATTATAATGAAACCGACACAAAGTAGCAGCAGAAGATTACCAAATAGAGCAGCGCAGGTTGAGGGGAATGAGTCAAAACACCAGCTGCCAAAGCTGCAACCAAGCCAATGGCATATCCGAGGAGGGCATACCAAATGTACTTGTGCCCTTTTGAAGAATGCAGATCTAAGAGACTAACTGTATCTCTGCTCCTTCGATGATCAAACCAGAGGACCAATGCTAAAAGCATGGCTGGAATTGCCTGCAGGACAACAAGAGCAGAACTAAATTATAAATCATGTCAAGACTTGTGCATAAAAACAAAAAGGAAAAAAAAAGTAATTAGTTGAACTTAACAAAGAAGAACGTGCCAGAATGAGATAATTTGCATAAACCAGGACCTTAATAGATCATGTTTCCAAGTTGCCATTTTGTTTAATAGTACCTTCACATTGTTTACAGCCAAAATAAAGAAATAGGTAAAAAAAAAAAAAAAGAGAGGTAGAGAGAGCAGTTATACATTTCCTTTTCAAGATAACTAGAGTATTCCAACTTATGACACCGTAATTTATATTTTGTGTGAATCAATCAGCTGAGCTATTCATAAAAACAGTTCAAGACCGTAGCGCATAAATGTGTTTCAACATTTTAGCAATTCTGAGAGAGATGAATGTGTTTTAACTATAAAGATGTTGAAACTGGTGAAAAATTAACCAAAAAAAAAAAAAGCTCCATACTTGAAAGCAGAAAAACATAAGTGCAGAAGAATATTCCACATGATGTAACATTGTGATAATAATCAATACAATACACCGCTATAGTTGGAGGTAGTTATACAGAATTGACGAGAAAAGGATGTCATACCATGTCACCAAGACCAAGCATCATGAAGTCTGAGGCATTTCTTCCAGGAATCACTCCACCAAACAAGTTCCTAGGAAAGACTATCTTCACAGGCAACTCCAGCTTCTTTGTTATCATTTGCAATCCAGGAAGACTCAGACTATTAGCAACAGTGTGAACGGGATTTGACGCTTGTTGTGTTGCAACTGAAACCATGACATTCGCCCCAAAAAACCTCTCCGAGAAGAATACCCAGAATATGTCATATACAAACAAACAAACAAGGAGCATTGCACAGATTTTGATGTTTGGAAGACGCACATGGCTCACAAAGGCAATGCATATAGAGATGCCCAACAAATTGTTTAATATCCAATGCCCAGAAACAAGCCAAGATGCAACTATACCACAACAGAACAATAGTAAAAGCCCTTGGATGCGTGTAAATGACTTCGAACAGCACCGCGACACAAATGGGTCAGCCAAACCAAGCTGTGACTTCAAATAGGCTACATAAGGAGATAGGCAGAAGAAAAGGGATGAAGCAGACGCAATAGCTGTGAATGCAGTTAGGAGTTGTGAGACTGAAGAGAACAGATAAAACATCAGAAGCAAACTAAAAGAGCTCATTATTGGAATCATGAGTGCTTGGGACCGATCCAATGTAATCGACGCTTCTAACAAGTCATGATTGCGCTCCATTTCTTTTCCATAATTGAGAGCGCGAAATGCAGATCCGAAAGTCACAGCCACTGCAGTCACAATAAGTGAGATAGGAGCAGGCTCGAGCAAATACAAAAGCTTCCATAAAGGCTCCATGATTAAATAAGCAGAACTATACTATCTGTCTTCTTAAATAAGCAGAACTATACTATCTGTCTTCTTTTTTTGTCTTCTTTTTTTTTTTTATTTTTTTTACTTTTATCTGAAAGCCAGCTTCATAATTAATATTAGCACATAGTTTGGCCCCAAAGTTGCATTGTTTCTCTGATCGACAGTGGCATAGAGAAATTCATGCAACCTGCAAAACAATGAGCCAGAGAAACTGCTAAGAGTTTATGGGAATGATTCAGGAAGTACTAGCATCAAATCAACACAAAACAAGAAGATCAACTACTTCGGAACGTTGGTAGATAGGAAATTATATGAAATTGAAAGAAAAACTAAAACAAATATTGAATAATTATGCCAAAGACAACATCGAAAATGCTTGCATATTAACAGGTAATATTTACTAATAAGTGATCGAAGAGAAGCCAATCTCACAATGAGACTAATCATGCATTTGTCAAGTCTAGTTGCTGTAAAGCTAGACGAATAGAATAAACAAAAGATTAGACTTTTATCCACCTCATAGGTCAGAATGCAAATCTGTATAATGTTCTTAACGTGTTTTAGGCAATTTGACAATTAAAAAATGGTAATTTGATATGTTGAGAATAGCGATCAATAAAAGTTTCATGTTTTCCAATTTCAATGGTATATAAATGGCCAAAACTGACTCTTGGATATTTGAAAAAAGTATATTGTTCTTTGGACCTCGAATCAAGAAATATATTTTTCCTTAAACAATTTCAAGCGAACCTATAGCTTGGAAGGCAGAAACCGTCTCCCCAAAAGCCCAAAATCTATACTAAAAGATAAAAAAAAAAAAAAAAAAAACCCTCAATGCACTCAATTTCAAATTCATTTTTTCCATGGAAAGAAAAAACAATAATAAGACCATTCAATAAACCTAATGTAAAATTTTAACTTTTCTTTTCCTTTAGTTTGTCTCTTCGTCCAAAGTAAGTGTAAAAAAGGAAAACTTTAAGGGGAAAAAAAACACACAAAGTAAAGAAGAAGATAACTAATTAAACTACGAATTTTTAGCTCCCTAATCTCCTTTTCCTTTTGTTTCCATCAGAAATCAAAATCCGACCTAGTTGAGTTTGAGATCTCAGAATTCTATAAATATCGAAACTAATCTCCAGGAAAAAGAGTCAAACTTTACGATTTTCCTATGCTTTCTCACCAAACAGGAATTAATACCAAAATTCCAAATTGTCAATTTACATGCACATTAATCATTATAGAACAAGATCTGAATCTGGAATTAGCGCAAACAAGGAGCAAAGTAAAATCAGGGTTTGAGAGGACTAACCTTGGACTTAAACGAGTTCGGAAAAGCCTTTTCTCTTCCACCCTGATCAACTAAAGTCCTTTTTACGGAGCAGTGCAACAGAGGAGGAGACAAATTTGCTAAACTATACTCTCGCCCCAAAGTCTTAAGATTTCCTAATTCTTACCTGTAGAGATCAAATTTGCGGGTTTATTATTATTATTATCATTATTATTAACGCTAACGTACCGTGAACTTTAGGGTTCTTTTTATTTTGTTCATTAAGCTTAAAAAAATCATCACTTAACCACTTAAAGGCTTTCAAATTAAGCGCACGTGGGGTTGTTAAAACTATTTATGGCTTAATAATGCTCTTCCTGCCCTTAACATGTAATACCCGAGTATTTTTACTACATTAAAAATATAATAACTTAAGAATTATGTTAAAATAAAAATATAATTTAAGAAAAATACTGTATAAAATATAAAAAATTATACAATATTAAAATAATTTAGTGTAAGAAAGTACATTGATAAAGTTATATAGTATGAAAATTACACTACGAAAGTAATACAATGTAAACATTTGACTGTTTAAAGTTAAGCAGTATAGAAATTAGAGTGTTCAATTTAAAGCAGTATAGGAATAATACTGTTTGGAGAATATGGATGAATAAGAAATGTTGTAGTATATAGAAAATATGCCAACAGTATAAGAAAAATACTGTCGGTATAAATTTGGACTGCGTAGAAACTTTTGTGGTACCCACTGTGACGACCCACCTTTTCGAACAGTCACTTTACTTACTTAAACGTCATTACTTAAACGATAATCTTACTTACTTAGTAAGAAAAATACTAAAATAAATTTTTTTTCCTAATCATATTTTTTAAACATACTTAAAAACCGTTGCGACCTCTGTCGCCATTCATGTCGAGACATCGCTCAACACTTGACTTTAAAACCATTCCAAATCGTTTCTTAAAACTTAATAAGAAACATTTACTAAAACATCGCTTAAAACTTAACTTTATAATTATATTAAACAGTTCATAAACTGTATCTTAAAACTTGGAAACATTTCTTCAAACTTTGTTTTTTTGTCTTAAAACTTTGAAAACACTATATTAAATAGTGCAAAATATTTCTTTTAAATAGCGGAAACATTACTGTAGTGGTATCCATATCTAAATTCTCGCATCCGTCCTCCGTAGCACCCAACTCTTCTAACGGGTTCTACTGGTCGCCCATAAAACTACCTACAGCATGAAGAAACTTTTTATGAGCTTTCGCTCAGTAAGTTCAAACAAAATCTCACAAAGCATTTAAATATGCTTTAAAAACTTTTCTCATGAAAGTGTTTCTCTTAAAACATATATCATTAATATTTTCCATAGACATTTATAAAAATGACTTTCATAAATATTCTTCATAAAACTTTTATCATAAACACTTTTCATAAAATATTCCTAAAACGTTTCTCATAAACATTTTTCTAAAGCAATATCTATAGCGTTTTTCATAAACGTTTTTCATAGAATATTTAACATAAAACAATCCTCAGATTGCTCTTCATAACGTCATTTATGTTTTCATAAACATTTAATATAAAACATTCAATATAAAACATTCCTCAGAATGTTTTTCATAGCATATCAATGTTTCATAATAAACAAATCAAATACAATCATAATGCATGTATTCATTTATGCTTAATTATGAACTTTCGATTATGAGCATCTTATAAACATTCTTTCTTACTTTGATTTTCTATCCTTGTTCCTTATCTTTTCTTATCTTACACTTTAGCTTTCCTTATCTGACTTTAACTTTCTACATTTTGTTCCTTAACTTTCTTTATCTTATAACTTTTAGTGTTCGTGCCAACATCTTTAATCATGAGATCATAAACGTGATGCTTCCCTTGTGGAAGACTTAAGACCATCGAACTTCGAGGTCGTGTACCTCACATCTGGGAGGTTAAAATTTAACTTTACTTTTATTACCTCACAACGAGAAGGCTGGTATAAGACTTTCTTTTCAACTTTACGTTACCTTCTTATTAACCTTAGTGAGCACATCAAATGCACCACATCATATGCAAATACACTTGCAAATCATAGTTTGTACTTTAAAATCTATTGCATAACAAATGCAGCATAAAATGCAAACATATTTTGCTAATCATAGTTTATACTCTGAAACTTATTGCATAACAAATGCATCATATAACGCAATCACATTTTGCAAATCATAACTTTTATTTTGAAACTTATTGCATAACAAATGTAACTTATTGCATCACAAATGCATCATATAACGCAATCACATTTTACGAATCATAACTTTTATTCTGAAACTTATTGCATAGCAAATGCAACTTATATCACAATCACATATTGTAATTCTTATTCTGAAATATATTGCATACAAATGCAACATATATCGCAATCGCATATTACAAATCATAACTTTTATTCTGAAACTTATTGCATAACAAATGCATCATATAATGCAATCACATTTTGTGAATCATAACTTTTATTCTGAAACTTATTGCATAGCAAATGCAACTTATATCGCAATCACATATTGTAATTCTTATTCTGAAACACATTGCATACAAATGTAACATATATCGCAATCACATATTGCAAATCATAACTTTTATCCTAAAATATATTGCATACAAATGCAATATATTACGGAATCACATGTTGCAAATCATAACTTTTATTTTGAATTATATTGCATACAATTGCAACATATTACATAACAAATGCTTCATAAAACTTATAACTTAAATTATAACACATTATGCATTGTCGAAATGCAGGACTTATACTAATCCTATTTCGTATCTAGGTTGCACATCTGCATCTAGATCATAATTTGGTACTTAAAAACTGGTCAGTAAGTTCATCTTTTTATTGTTCAGTCTATAGGTCTTTTATCATCTAGTCGTTCTAGACTAGTGATAATGATTATCTAAAACATGTTCACGTGCTTGTCTGAAAACTTCGAAGGGTCATAACAGAGCTTAACTTTTCATATCTCTCTTGAACATATCTAGCCTTTCCTTGGGGTGCAGAAAAAGGAAAAATTAGCTCTTGTCCTTTTTTTTCTTTTTTCTTTTTTTTGCATTCGTAGAGTCTCTCTCTTGGCTCTACTTTTGTGACTTCTCTGTCGGTCACGAGAAATTTTTTAAATTCTACTTGATTATCTAAATTGTTTTCACGATTTCTAATCAAACCTAGGGTGTCTTGTAGTAATTTTTTCTAGTTTCCTATAAGCAAATTGAAGATTTTATCCTTAATACGCTTCTTATGGACCTTATTGTGTATGTTCATTATGCACTATATGGTATGTACTTATATACTATATCTTGTTATATTCTAGGTAACAAGCATCAATTATAACATTCATATCCATATCATTGGCTCGTATAAGTATCATACTTACGTTTCATATTTATAAACATATCATACATATACATGTTATTCATATCATACTTTCACATTTCATGCTTTCACATATTACTCATACTCATATCATTCATGTTATACTTTCACTTTTCATGCTTTCACATTTTACTCATACTCATGTCATTCATATCATACATTTCATGCTTTCATAGATTACTCATACTCATGTCGTTCATATCATACATACACTTGTCATTCATACTTTCATATCGTAGAGTTGCTATACATTTTTCTTCTTTGGATAGCAACTATTTTATGTTATATTCATATAATACTATAAGTCATGGCACATTTATGATACATACACTAGTCCTAGTTCATAACATTCATGCATGTCAATATGCAAATAGACTTCAAACATAACGATTGCAAATTCATTGCAAAATCTTATTTTATACTTTAGAACTTTTTTGGATAATAAATGTAAATATACTTTAAAAACAACTTGTATAATCATTGCAAACTCATTTACAAATGCATATATAAACATTTAAAAACTATTTACTTCATGCTATAGGTGAAGTCTGAACTTACCCGAACTATGCCCTAACATTCTCTATTTCGTTCTTTTTCCTTTATTTGGTCAGCTTCTGTGTCCTGATCATATGACAACCGACTCATTAATTATCTTTCTTTTTATCAATCCACTTGATTGATAATAAAACGTAAACATTAACCATTCATTCCTTTTTCATAACTTGGTATACTATCGGTCTACCGTTCTCTTTACCTAACCTTATAAACCATCAGTTTACCTTTCCTTCACTTAGCCTTGTAACCATCGGGATTACTTTTCCTTTACTTAAACATCCCTTATTAAATCTCTCGTCACACATGACGGTTATATTATTTAACGTATTATGGAACATTTTCCGTCTAAAAACGTTATGCTAAATCGGAGTGTTCGACTCCGTTCCAGCCATTTTCGTAAAAATCACATTTTTTACCCTTTTCGGGTTTTTCATCAACTTTGTAATTCTATAAAACTCATTGCTTAACTTTAACGTCTCATTACTTACATATTACGAAAAAATTCTCACTAAGGAGCATTTCCTGACATCAGGCGTTTCGAGTCCGTTTTGGCCACTTTCGCAAAATGACCATTTTGGCCTTAACTCTTTTTCTTTCATTCATTCCTCGACTGAACTTTAAATCCTTAAAACTTAGCATCTATAATACTTACTGCCTATAGCAGCAGTATAGAAAACCAACGTTCTCTAGTGAAAACCCAGTTTTCACACAATTTACAGCTTTGGCCCCAATACAAAAATATTTGCATTTTTGCCCCCGAAACAAAAAATAATATTTTTACACCATTAGTCCCCATTTTTCATGAGGAACATTTTTACTCAAAGTACCATATTCAAAATCCTTTGGGAAAATGACATTTTCGCCCTTTTAAAATTTTTTCCCATTTTAACAAATTCTTGTAAAATTAAAATCTCATAAACAGTTAAGATTTTTGATGAACTGTCAGCGATATTTAACAGTTCATCAAGATCTACAACTTTCATGTTGTAACTTTTTCAAAATTCCCACTGTACAGGGGTGTTTTGGGCATTTTTTATTTTTGTCGAGGAAGAACTTTTTCTTTCAATTTAGTCCTTGGGGCATTTTTGTAAAAATCTATTTTTAAACAATAAATCTACCCCTGCATAGGCAGTTTCAACCCTTGTTTGAATCATTTTCATGCCCACTCATTGTTTTTGCAAAATTAGTACTAAATTATAAAAATAACACTTTTTGCAAAAACTAACATTTTGCACAATAAAACCTAAATTTTCACAACATCACCATGCCATAATTCATGTATCTATGGGATTTAAGTAAAACTTTGCTTGAAAACCCACATACCTTTGAAAGAATAAAAATCAAATTAAAAATCACATAATTTCAAAACTTTGAAATTCAAAACTTACCCCAAATAGTACTTTTGGTTTCTAGCCCTCCAAGAGCTCCTTTAAAGCCTTTTTCCTAAGCATTTCTCACACAAAAATGCTTTGAATTAACTTTCCTTCCTTAACCTAAGAAAAACCATGAAAAACCTTGAAAAAAGTTAAGAATTTTACCTTAAAACTTGTTAAAATCCTTTGAACTTTGCCTCTTAAACTTAAATGGGGTTATTTTTGCTAAGATGGGAAGTTCAAAAATTTTGGGAGAGCTTTAACCATGGCTGCCGTGAGTCTTGGAGAAGAAAGAGGATTTTTTTTTGGCTAAAATCAACATTAAATGCATACTTATCCAATGGGTGACTCATGGTAACCCATTAGGCTACCATGTGGCATGATGTGATTGGGCCACCTTTCATGGCTTGGTGGCCCAATAAAAAGCTAATAGGTGTCCACTTGGTGGGACACAAAATTTACATTGTGTAATTTTTTCACCACACAGTATTTTTCTTATATTACTGTGGTATAGGAGAAACTATCTAGACTGTATAAAATATTTTAGTTGCCTCTTGTTAATTTTTGGAGGCCGAACAAAACATTTCTTATTCCTCCACATTCTCTAAGCAGTATTATTCCTATATTGCTTTAACTTGAACGACCCAATTTCTGTACTGCATGATCTTAAACAGTCTAATTCTTACACTGTATTACTCTAATACTGTATAATTTTTCATGTTATTATACAGTATTTTTTCTTAAACTGTATTTTTCGTCTTAATATAATCCTTAACTTAATGCATTTTTTAATGTATTAGAAATCTCAGGTGTTACACCCACCAAGGGAACGCCTTGAGAGTTTTGATTGAGCCACCACATTTACTAATGTGGCCTAACCATAAAAAGCCAAGTTAACCCTAATAAAAATTAGGGTGATTAGTCACCAAAAAGAAAAGAAAAAAAAAGGGAAAAAAGGAAAAAAGGGGGAGGGGGGGGGGGGGGGGGGTGACACTCCATGGGTGGAGAAAAGGCCACCTGACCCCTTTGTTTCCTTTATATTTAGCTTCGAAAAGAGACCAAAGGTTGGTTTCCACCATGCAAAACATGCAAAGGAAGGAAGGAAGGAAAGAAAGAAAGAAAGAAAGAAAGAAAAGAAAAGAAAAATTCCCATTTTTCCCCCATGGACGTGGCAGCCCTTTGGATAATTTTTCTATCAAAGTTTGATGAATACAAACCTCCAACCAAGCTTAAAGCAAATTCTAGTGTTTTAGTGCAAAGTTTTGCAACTTTGGAGGTAAAATTCTAACTTTTTCTAAAGGTTTTATTGATTTTTTCTTCAAAGTTATAGATAGGTTTTTAATAGAATTTTGTCATGGTTTATGACAAAGGAATCTAAGCAAGTTTAGTCTCACAAGTGGAGGATTAAAAAGGTTGGCAAAATATAGGTAAATCTCTAAACTTTTTACTTGAAAATTTATGCTAAAAACATGCATACTAAGTGTTTGATGAAATGTTTTGGTCTATGGCATGTAAATGGATATTATGGCATGATTGATTTATGTTCTATGATGATAGTAATGATGATGGAAAAGAAAAACAAAATTAATATTTTGTGCAAAAGAATGAAAAAGTTACTAAACTTTGTTAAATTGTAAAATTTAGCTAGTTTTCAAGAAATAATGATTTAGAGGGCATTAGAGGCCAATATATGTTCCAAATATGGTATAGAATTTACCAACACAGTGAGGGAAATAACTTTTGTGAACAAAGTTTTATAAAATTCTAAAACGACTAAATTGCAAAGTTTGGTAAAAGTTCAGCAGATTTGAAAATCAGTCAAAAAGTCCCCTATAACGTTGAAATTTGAGGAAAGTTAAAACACAAAAGTTGTAGAACTCATCAAGACTATTAGGATGACATGGACATTTTTCTAAAATTCTACTCGGTTTAAGAGCTATGAATTTTACGAAATTTTGAGCACAAAATTTTAAGAAATGAAAACGTTATGAAATGTATTGAATTCGACCATGGTGCTTTTGTAAGTTTTATTCCTTATAAAAAACTGAATGTTTTGGCATAAAGTGGTCATTTTTTGTTCTGGGGGCAAAAATATAAATATTTTTGTATTTCGAGCAAAAACTGTAAAATTATGTGAAAACTGGGTTTTCACTTGGGAATGCTGGGTTCCTACACTGCTAAAGGCATTGGGTGACCATAGTTGCCAAGTCTTTAAGGATTGAAAGTTTAGTCAATGAAAGAATAAAAGAAAAAGTTAAGGGCAAAATGGTCATTTTATGAAAAAAAGGCTAAAACGGACCCGAAACACCCGATATTGGAAAACGCCCATTAGCGGAAATTTTTTAGTAATACGCAGGAGGTAATGAAACGGTAAATTTAAGCAATGAGCTTTATAAGGTTATGAAATGGGCCAAAAACTCGTTAAGGGTAAAAACATCATTTTTAAGAAAACGGCTAAAGCGGAGTTGAATACTCTGAATTAACAAAATGCTCTTAGATGAAAAATATTCCGTAATACATTAAGTAACAAAACCGTCAGATGAGACGGGAAAATTTAATAAGGGTTGTTCAAGTAAAGAAAAGGTAGCCCGATGGGTTATAGAGCTAAGTAAAAAGAATGATAACCCGATGGGTTATGGAATTAAGTGAAAGGAAAAGTCACCTGGTGGGTTACAAAGTTAAGAGCAAGGTAAACAAATGGTTTATAAAGTTAACTAGAGTGAAAAGTAAGGTAATCTGATGGGTTACAAAGTTAAAAGCAACGGGATACAAAGTAAAGAGAATGGTAAACTGATAGGGCGCCAAGTTAAGTTAAGAGGAAATGAATGTTTAATATTTAAGCTTTATTATCAATAAAGTAGATTGATAAAAAGAAAGTTAACTAATTAGTCGGGTGTCGTATGATCAGGATACAGAGGCCGACTAATGGAAGGAAAAGAAACGAAATAGAGAATGCTAGAGCATAATACAGGTAAGTTCAGACCTCATCTACAACATGAAGTAAATGATTTTTAAATGTTTATATATATGTTTGTAAATGTGTTTACAATGGTTATACAAGTTGTTTTTAAAAGTATGTTTGCATTTGTTATGCAAAAAGTTTTACAGTTTAAATCAAGATTTGCTATGTATTTGTAACTATTATGTTAAAGCATGATTGTATTTGATATGTATAAAGTTTTAAAAGATCAAATAAAAGTTTGCAATGTATTTGCAATAATTATGTTAAAGTATGTTTGCATCTTTTAAATGAATAATGTTTTACAGTTTAAGTTATAAATTTTATGTTGCAATTGTAATGCAATAAGTTTTACAGTATAAGTTATGATTTGCAAATGTTTTTGTATATGATATGATAGCATTTGTTATGCTCACTAAAGTTAATAAGAAGGTAAAGTAAAGTAAAGATTAAAAGAAAGTTTCGTACTAATTTCTTTGATGTGAGGTATACAAGTAAAGTTAAAGTTTGACCTTCTTGATGTAAGGTACATGACCTCGGTGTTCGATGGTCTCAAGTCTTCCACAAGTTAAAGTAAGAAATGAATGTCTATAAAATGCTTATAATTGAAAGTTCATAATTGAGCATAAACGGAATCGTGCATTTTGACATTGCTTGTATTCCTTGTTATGAAATATTATGTTATGCTATAAAAAACATTCTGAAAAATATTTTACGTAAAATGTTTGTGAAAAACAGTTTTATGTTTTCAAGAAAAGGATTGTAAAGGACGTTTTAAGGAAAATGTTTCAGAAATGTTTCATGAAAAATGTTTATAAAAAACGTTTATGAAAAACGTTTTAAGAAAAAAGTTTTTATGAGAAAGTTTTTAAAACATGTTAAAATGATTTATGAGTTTACGTTTGAACTTTATGAGCGAAAGCTCATTAAAAGTTTCTTCATGCTGTAGGTAGTTCTATGGGTAACCAGTATAACCTGTTTAGGGAGCCTGGTTCTACGAAGGGCAGATATGGAGATTTGATATGTATACCACTGCGGTATGTTTATGCTATTCAAAAGAAATGTTTTCCACTATTTGATATAGTGTTTTCAAAGTTCTATAAAAATCAAAGTTTTAAAAAATGTTTTCACAGTTTTACGATATATTTTACGAAATGTTTTCTATTATCATAAAGTTAAATTTTAAGTTACGATTCAATTAACGTTTCTTATCAAGTTTTAAGAAACGATTTGAATTGGTTTTAGAGTCAAGTGTTGAGCAGTGTCTCCACTTAAATTGCGACAAAAGTCGCAACAGTTCGAAAGAAAGTTTTAAAGGATGTTAAAGAAAAAAGAAAAAAGAAAAAAGAAAAAAAAATTATTTCAGTGTTTTTCTTACTAAGTAAGATTAATGTTTAAGAAACAATGTTTAAGAAAGTTAAGTGACTGCTCAAAAAAACGGGTTGTCACATAACATAACGAAACACTGAAATTGAAAATCTTCAAATTATTTACTTTATAACTTTCTAAATGAGAATGTAAACTATAATTCTTACTTGAGACTGACAAAATATCATTTTTGTCTTTATAGATCACCCACATGCTGCTCATGTGGGTCTATTTTTGTCCAGAAGTGACAAAATAAGGAGATCTAAAAGTTTAAGATAATAAAGTGACAATTTTTATAGTTCATAAAGTGAAATAAAGAGACTTAGGGTCCATTTAGTAAATGGATTCGAATTAGTGGTTTGATTTGAATTGTGTGATCTGAATTAGGATTTGAATTAGTGATTTGAATTGTTATCTGACTTAACGTCTAAATGTGCATTTAAGTTTTAATCTAAATATAGAACAAAATTATAATTTGTATTTGGAGAGGTAGTAAAAATAATTTTTTATTTATTAACAAATTTAATAAAATCTTAATGTTAATGATCCTAAAAAATATGAAATATAGATTTTAATTTATTCCTCACTTCACTAGAAATACATTGAAAAAAATCATCTCAATTTGATATCAAAGGAAGAAGTAATGATTTTTTTCTCAAATATAGGAGAGAGAATTTTAGTTTTTACTGTAGTAGAGATATATGAGTATCAAGAGTTTAAGGAGGGCTCAGACTCTAAAAACTTTTATTCTTAATACTCATTTGATTCGGATTTTAAGGAAACAAACATGTATCTAAAGAATTCTTGACATTTTAATCCAAATTTGAGTCAATTGGGTTCCAAAAATATATAAAACAAACATGCTTTTAAAAGTTTAGGGTCATTAACATTAATATTATTTTTCTTTTTTCTTTTTTCTTTTTTCTTTTTTTCAAAGGAGGAAGCAACATACATTCGTAAAGTAGCGATGCTCCCCTGCTCGGCAATGAAATTTGAAGGTTGTGATTGACTTGAATAGTTTTGAGCTACAGAAATTAAGTCGGTTTTTGTTTTTCCTTGAATAAAAAAGTCATCAAAAACAACCTGAAGTTTTTCCTTGAATAAAAAAGTCATCAAAAACGACATGAAAGTAACCAACAAAAACAAGAAAAATGATGAAACTTAAAAACAATAATAACGGGATAAACGATAAATAATAAACAACAATAAATATCAGACCACTGACAGGAAGGAAAAATTTTCAAAAATCATCAACAACGACATGAAAGCAACCAACAAAAATGAGAAAAATGATAAAAAACTTAAACAATAATAACAGGAAAAAAGAAAAATAAAAAGGACAATAAATATCAAACCGTTTATAGGAAGAAGAAATTTTCAAAAGACAATAAATTTTCAAAAGACAACCACTTGGCAAATGACTGGAAAATAAAAAAAACAAGCCATCAAAAGCGACTTAAAAAATTTAAGACAACAAATACGTGAAAACGATAATAACTGATGAAAAGTTAAGTTAATACCATATCCATTAACATACGGGACACGGCGAATAAAAACGACAGGAAAATAATAAAGGCCAAAAAACTCAATGACAAGGAGCATAAAGCTACTGGGGTGTTTGGAACCAACAAATAACATAAAGGTCTCAACAACTATATTAAAAAACAAAATGTTGTTATTGATGTGGCAATAACATAAAGGTCTCAATAAATAATATTATCATAATATCGCGTTCACTTTTCACGTACACTGATCCGAGTAGTGATGTGGCAATTCGAGTTATGTAAAAACGTGACAATTCGAAATCCTTTTTAAAGCAAGTTAATAAAATAAAAGTAATAAAGACAAATAAATACAAGTAAATACGAGTCGGCCCTACCGGACTCACATTTGTATACACACATAGCGTCGACAATATTACAACTCCAGTCCAATACGAAGAATATAATTTAAATATTACATGCCTTGAATTAAGATAAGTAAATAACCTCAACTAGAAATCCTACAGTCCAGCATCTACTTAGTGGAGTCTCAATTGGTCCTAAACTATGTGACGGCTCGGGGAGTGGATCAGTAAGTTTTAGATAAAGAGGTTAAAATTAAGGTAAATAAATATATATGTAGAAAGTAAATAAATATTATCAGTGGTCACTATCACGTGAATGCTACGAAGGTGGGGCTGAAATCTTATCTTCATTGACCATCGCGTGGATGCTTACCACGAAGGTGGGTAGGAAAATAAAATACAATTATCATCAACAATAATAATAATACAAGAATACTAAAAATCATCATCTTTATAATAAATTAAAAATATACAATTGACAGCCAAAAACTACATCAAGACCGGGACAAGTCGTACAGTACATGTATCATACAACAGTTCTAGAGAAAATACCATTTCAATCCAAAGAGCCAGGTTTCGATCCTAGGCCCATTCTTCCTCTTTGAACCTGTAAGGGGGATTTTTAAAAATAGAAAAACATGAGCGAAAGGCTTAGAAGGATAATTATTTTAAAATAAATTATTTTAAAATAGTAATCAAAACGAAGAATTGTTCACCAATCATTCTAATTGAAATAAATCTCAAAGCCTTTAACAAATCAATAAAAACACTTACTCGAAACAACTTGATAAAGTATCACCGTACAGGTTTTGAAAATCCAAAAGGAATATCAAAATTCAATTCTTCAAAAAAAATCAAAGACTGAAATCATTCTTAAAAGGAAATAGTTAAGAAATAAACTTCGGCCAAAACAATCTAAAAGGGGCTATCAAAGAAAGGGATAGGAATATCTGACCTCATTTGAAATCCAATAACGTAAGCTCTAAATAAAATTTAACGTATGCTCTATATACATTCAAAACCTTGAAAATTGCATTTAAAATCAGAAATCATATTTAACAAATATCATTATGTCAGTTTAGTTATCAATGTGCCTTTTTGGCTCAAAATAATCTTAACACAAAATCATAATCCTTTTAAAACATTTCTAAATCATTAAACTTTAAAAATCGAAAGAAAAATATAATTTTTCAAGTTCACAGTCGGCCTGCCGAACATCCTGGTTTGGCCTGATGAACTTGCACAATTTGGCCTACTGAACATCCGGACTGGCTTGCCGAACTGCTACAGTTCGGCCTGTCAAACTTCTTGAATCCGGCATGCTAAAGATTAAGTTCAGCCTGTCGAACTGGTAAAATCTAAGGACCCGAGACTTCGAGCCTTGACCTCTCAAAGCTCAAAAATTCAATTTTAAACATGTTTTCTCAATCCCAGAGCATGAAAATCATATAGAAAGCATAGAAAATCATACTAGAACAAATTTAAATAATTTTTTTCCAAATTTAAACTGAATTTCACAATTGATTTCAAAATAAAAAAAATGTAAAAACTTGTTTAAATCGATTTTTGTTCAAATAAAGCTTAGATTCACTCTAAAATAGTTTCTACAACTTGAATTGAACATTATTTGAGCTCAAGAAAGCTCATATTCAACAATCAAAGAAAACTAAAAAAAAATTGAAAATAAAAACTTTGAGATTTTAATGAAAAGGAAAAACTAACCTTTAATGGCATTTTTGGATGAAGAACTTGATGGATTGAACTCGTTTCCATCTTCAAATCTACGAAAATAAAGCTTTGAAATCAAAATTTTTAGAGAGAAAGAGAGAGAGGGAGAGCTGAGCGTGAGAGAAAAAAAGAGAAAGAGAGTTTGAGAGAGTGAAAATAAGGAAAGAAAAGAGAGGGAAAAATAAAGGGGTCAAGGGCATTTTTGTAAGTATGGGGACAATGTGGTGTAAAAATATCACTTGGTATTGTAAGAACAAAAATCAAATTTTCAAATATAACAATTGCGATAAAATCTTAAATGACAAAAATTGACAATAAATTCACACTTGGCACACTTAATAATTAAACTTAACATAATTAATCCTACTTTAAAATTCAAGGGTGTTACAAGCTGGATACCACCTAGGGGGGAAAATGTTTAAAACTATAAAAATGTGAGGGAAAGGCTCAATAAGACTAAGTTTTGGAAAACATTTAATTTAGATATAAAAATCTAGCTTTTGCTTCTAAATTATAAAACATGGTAAATGAATAAAATTTATTAAATTCATTCTTGCCATTTGATTCATTATTCATCTGGAAATGATTTTATTATCTTTTCTTACGCAAACCAATGTATTACTACCATAGTGGCCTGGTTGTGTTTTGGGACCTACCTCCAAGGTTGTATTTTACACAATCGGATCTCTGAGTATAGCATCATGCCCTAACGTACATGTATCATTATCTAAGTCTCATATTACAGAGTTTCCTCATTACTTTCATTATAATCATTCATTATTCAACAGATAATGAAAATAACTAATTAAATTTATCTCAATCATTCCTTGAAAACCTTTTCAAAAGAAAACACTTTGTGCCCAAACCCTTTTAAAAACATGGCTACCAAAAAAAGAGGTTTGGAGTCCTATCTCGATATCCTGTACCGAAGCTCAACACCGTAATCCCGACCCATTATACGTTAACTCTACGGAACCACGAACAACCTTAAAGATAAAATAAGTTCATCAATATTTAACTTAGAGTATTCTACAATATTATACTATCTCATGGTGTCTTAGTATACCATTAAAGTTCACAAAATAATGCCATAAGGCTAAAGGTCTCTATCTATTGTTTAAACAGTGACAACTGGTGAAAAATCACAAATTTTACAAAGCCTGGTCGGCCTGCCGAACTTTCTAGTCTGGCCTACCGAATTGTTCTGTTCGACTTATCGACCATCTGGGTCCGGCCTGCCAAACTTGTTTGAATTCAGACTACCGAATATATGAATCCGATCTGTCGAACTTATGAATCCAACCTGCCGAACTTCAAGTTCGGCCTGCCGATCTGTTCCAGATTTTGAGGCTCGACCAATCCAGGCTCAAAAACCATTTAAACTTGTTTTACTCAATTCCCAGAGCATAAATAAAGTTCAAGGATAATAAATAAACATAGTATAACATATTTAAACACATTTCAACAAGTTTTTCACAAAGATTTTCAAATAAATCCAAAAAAAAAGAAAAATAGAAAACTTGATTTACCTCAATTTTCGTCCAATCAAACTTAGATTCATGATGATTTGGGTCCTACAAACCTAGATTGAAGGTCTTCTAAGCTCAAAAAACTCAGATTCGACATTTCAAGGAAAATTAAAAATTTTTGAAACTAAACTTTGAAATTTGAAATTTCAAGAGAGAGAGGGAGAGTAGCTAACCACAATGGGCATTTTTGAACTAATTTGAGGGGCCGTCAACCTTGTTTCTTGGTCTCCAAAGCGGCTAGAAAATCAGAGAAAAGGAGAGAGGAGAGTGACGGGAGAAAGAGGAAAAAAAAGAGAAAGAGAGAGGGAAGAGAGAGTGATGAGTGAGGTGAGGGGAAAGAAGAGGGAATAAATAAATAGAAGGGGAAGCAGCTGGTTTTTGAGAAAACTGTAGGCTGCACTTGGTTTTCATGAGCAAACATTAAGTTATCTAAGTTTTTAGCAAAAAGGGGACTTGTTTGGAATTTAGTAAATTGTTTTATTTTAAAATTCAAAATAACAAATAAAAATAACCAAAGGTAAAAAAAAAATTTGAAAATACCACAAAAATAATTAAATTAAGTTTAAAATACATTAAGGCATACTAATTCACCATTTACACATTAATCATACTTAATTAAATTTCTGGATGTTACATCACTAAATGATATTTTTTAAATTTAAGTATTATAAACATTTTTAATTATACAATGATTCTAAAATTAGTATTCTTGCTGAAACATTTTTTCACATACAAGGATCAATTTATTAAAAAAACAATTACACTCCAAACCAAACGAAAAACATCAAATAATCATATTTTGCATATTCATGAAAAGAAAAACGGCGACGAATGACTAAGACACTCGTATATACGACTTTTACCAACACTTCACGGCATTGAGAAAATATACGAATTTATATTGAAAATTAAGGGTCCGTTTGGTAAGTGGTTTCAAAGTAGTGATTTGATTTGAGTTAGTGTGATTTGAATTAGGATTTGAGTTAGTGATTTGAATTGTTATCCAAATTATTGTTTGGATGTGCATTTAAGTTTTAATCTGAGTATGAAATAAAATTAGAATATGTGTTTGAAAAAGTATTGAAAATAGTTTTTGATTTATTAATAAATCTAACAAAATCTTAATGTTAATGATCCCAAAAAAATACAATATGGATCTTAATTTATTCTTCTTTTTACTAAGAACATAATGAAAAAAAAATCATCTTAATTAGATATCAAATGATGAAGTTATGATTTTTTTTCCCCTCAAATACAGAGAGAGAATTTTAGCTTTTTCCTGTTGCAGAGATATCCAAATATCAAAAGTTTAAAATGAGTCAGAACTCTAAAAACTTAAATTCTTAATACTAAAAGGATTTGGATTTTTAGGGAAACAAATACGTATCTAAAAGATTCTTGGTACTCGAATCTAAATTTGAGTTTATTAAGTACAAAGAGTACTTTAAACAAACAACCTCTAAGTGTGGTACAAACAAAAATATCAACGCGATGACCTTGGTATCTTACCATTATCATACTTTTCTTTTATTTTCTTTTAATGATTGTCATGCTTTTTTTTGATAAAAACTTTTTTTGTTCCGGTGAGACCTATCAGGTGGGGTCACTTGTGTGAGAGAAGTGCCGCTAGATAAGAGTGCTCTTTTTTCGGTGCAAAGGATAAATGGCATGGTCAAAGGCCCTGCAAACTGTCACATTTTGTTGGAATTATTTTTGCCATGTTTTTGTTTGTTTGTTTGGCATTCTTTTTTTTTTTTTGTTGGTTTAATGTCGAACGTTGGCAAAGAGACAGATTTCGTTTGCGGTGGCGTTGGTCGTCCTTCTTTATCCCAGTACCCAAATAGCATCGGGAACAATGCGATAGTAGCAACAGGCTTTCACTAGGAGTAAATTATATATTATTGACAGGCGCTTAAAAAACAAAAAGACTACCATTTACAATACTTGTTTAAATCAGGTCAACTTTAAAGTATTTATAAAAAAATTAGTTTCAAAATATATATTTATAAATATTTTCCATTTTTTAGTGAGTCTCTGCGTGTTAGGAAGAGTGAATTCCGCGTAGTAAGCTCCAAATTAGAAATACTCTACCAAACTAGTACTAGATAATAGATATTTATGATTTGTACCCATTGTGAGAAATGAACATAGATTTTGTTAATCTGTTTGGTGAGGACGCAATATAAAAATTCCTATAAACATATGTAAAGCGTGAGAAAAAAATTCAAATGGCAGAATGCCTTGAATTCCTTTTTCTTTTTCATCAAAATGCCTTCAGCATATGTTCTCTCCCTTTTATTTTTGTTGGTTGAAAAAGATCGACTTAGGCAACCAATAACAATGCAAATTATTGGAACCGCTCATCACGGACAAATACAGGCAACACTAGCTCAAACGGATCAATAATAAACCCACCACTTGCACTCACGGTTAAGTTGTTGCTGACCCAAACCAAATTTTACCAAAATTCGTACATTATATACTTTTTTCCTTGTTTTTCCGTTCTTATTTTTCTTCTCTCATCTTTCAATTTGTAATTTGCAATTTTTACAGTGGAGAATATAATTTTTCCCTATTAAGAGAGCATAAATGTTTTAGCTATTGGATAGACCATTGGTTAGAACTGTAAACATTATAAAATATAAGAGCTTTATATTATAATAAATTTTTTTATTTTTACTATAGCATGTGAGAGGTTTATACAATTACTAACTAAAAAGTTAGCTAGGACCAACAAATACTAACTAAAAAATTGGTTAGAATTAATTAATACCAATACGCTATTGACTTCACCGACAGCTTCCATCGCTGTTAGTTAAACTGGGGGTCCCCACAATCTGCTGCTACTCCCATTGCTTCCCCATCTTTTTCTGTTTTAGTTCCTCCATTCCTTCACGACAAGCATATATAATAAGACTCTCGACTTGCCAAAAACCGTATCGATACCTAAATTCATTTTCCCCTCTTTTCCTTCCTCTACCTCTAGAATCTTCCACCACCACAACCCGCGAAAGCCGCGGTCTGTGCCGTGATCGTATTATTCTCGACGGAGAAGCTTTTGATTTATTGTCGTTTTTCTTAGGTTCTCTGGAAATTTCACGGATCTGTGTTTCTCGATCTCATGAAGTGTTTCGCTGTAAGTACTTGTTACGCCGCCTGAGATAATATTTCTGGCCAGAGAAAGGAGATTTTTTGGTAGTTTGTTAGAACGTAAGGGAATGGAGCTGAACGTCGTCGTTTTGGCAGCCTTTGCCGTGCTAATGTGCTCGCCATGGCCGGTTCGTTCAGGGGAACATCGGCTTTTGGTGAACATGACTCTCGTTCGCGACGCTTCTACTCTCGGAGCTTGTAAGTGTTTTTTTCTTTTTTCTTTTTTCTTTTCTTTTTTCCTAAAAAAAAAAACGAAAATATTTAAACTTATTTTATTTATAATTTATTTTTATAAATTTTATATATTCATTGGCAGTTTGCTTGGACGGAAGTTTGCCGGCGTATCACTTGCACAGGGGATTCGGAGCCGGAGCGAGAAACTGGCTTCTACAGTTCGAGGTAAAATTTGATTCATTTTTCACAAAATGAAAAAAGGAAAAAGAAAAAGTGCTTTTCTGTTTTCCAATCTCGTAATGCCACGTCGGCGACCATGCATGGCATGAAATTTGACTGGGTGAGGTAATCGAGACAGCCAATGGGCAGGGGTTTGGACTTGGATTCGATTGGCTGTTTCCGATACGACATTGTATCGTATTTTTGTCTGTCTTTGCCTTTACCTTGTGTCTCGTGCATTCTCTTCCCTCCCTAAACGGCGCAGTCATTGTGTCTCCATTAAAATCACGCCACGTGGCACGGCCATGACAAATTGCGTTCATGGTTTCAGCTTGTACACAAAGCATAGATATAATTATTAACGTGAATGGAACAATAATTGCAGAGATCCAATAAGGCACATTAAGTACGGATTTAAATTCAAATTTTCGGCATGCCAATCACATTTCTGCGTGTCATTTAATGAATTAAAGTAAAAAGCATGAAAAATCAATTAAAATTTTTGAATAATATGATACAATGTGGTTGATCAAGCACTATTCTGAACAATAAAATTATCTTTCATTTGGTATGACAGTTGTTGCAGTGTTTTAAATAAAAAATAATTTAAATAGTTCAACCTAGTTTTGACATTTCACCTAAACACAAAATTAGGCATATATTTGAAGTCTATAAATCCGGCGTTGGTGTGAGGTGGTCATGGTCCCAAAGTTCAATGAAAGGTAGTTGATAGGTAAGAGGTTTGGACCCCCAAAAAGGAAGGTCTAAAGAGCCTGGAATATTATTTCCATTAAGTTGGATAGGTGTGTTGGTGGGTCCAATTTTATATCAGTGATAGTTCTTTGAATTCGCATTAATGAATCAATTCTAATGTTTTGTATAGGGTGGCGGGTGGTGTAATGATGTTAAATCATGCTTGGATAGATCGAATACACGCCGAGGATCAACACGTTACATGACCAAATTGGAGGTCTTTTCAGGAATCCTAAGCAACAATGCTTCTCTGAATCCAGGCATAAATCTTCACCTTCTTTATTTATTTATTCATTTATTTAAAGTCATTGTATGTATTTATTTGATGTTTCAAGTGAGTGGTGCTAGCTCGGTTTGTAAAAATAAAGTAGACAAAAAGGAAAGATTTTAGGTTTAAATTTTGAAACACCAGGCATTATACATACATACATACATACATACATATATATATATATATATATATATATATATAAATTGTTTGATGTTTTAGAGAGGATTAATAATGAAGCGCTTGAGCCACTTTACCCAGAGCTCTCAATATTACTTGTTAATGTCACATGCTAATGTTGGATATGGCAATTCGCAAAGAACCATGTGATGTCATTTTCTTCATTAATTGTATCAGGTTTTATTATTCAGATATTTATTCGGAGCTGTACTAATAAAAGTGGTCCAAATCTTAAATAGCAACAAATGAAAAAATTTAATCTAGCCTAGATTATCTCAACTAACCCAAAACTACAAGTTTGGATAAAAAGAAAGTGACGAGTTTAAGTAGATTCATCCTTATTTTTTCTATATTATCTTTAAGATTTTTAATATTATTAATTTTAATCATAATTTTTAATTATTAATATAAAATTTTTACGTATTACCGTCTCAAGCAGTCACAAATTACTTGTAGCACATGGGCATCCTTTCTCAAGGTTCGGGGATCATTGTTTTTGACTAGAGTCAAAGGTACCAGTGTTTGATCTAAGGTTGTTTTTTAAATGCAAATACGATGTTCTCTGTTTTTTCCTTTCACCAATTCACGTCATTATTAGCTGACAGCTATAATACGATGACTTCTGACATTTGCCTTTTGCCATGAACCATAAAAAGCCTTAAATATAGTCTCTTCTTAGAATTCTATTGCTAACAAAACATCCGGCTTAAAAAAAATATACTATATATTAAATTTAAGCTTATAGTTTTATGGACAATAGAGTAATAATTTTATAGGTTGAATAAAATTTTTCTATCACTCAATTTATTTAACAGCATTTATAAATATATAAATGTTTAGCGATTATAGTTAAACCATAGTTGTAATTATTAAAATAATATAAAATTTTTAGATATTACAATAAATAATAAAAATTTATTACAATGTAAAATTTTTATATATTATAATATTTTAAATTATAACCGTTCTTTTAATCATTATTTGCTAAATATCTAGTAATTATCGTCTGTCGTATGGTTGTAAAACGGTTCTGGTATACGTTACCAACCCCTGGAAAACCATTTTAAACCCAACGGGATTACTCTCCCGCCATACACAAAGGCCTGGGCTCCACTAGTGTCCACTGGTGGGTCCAAGTATAATTTTGCACTGCTCTTTTTTTTCCTAGTAACAGTGTACTTGTGATTTGTATCGTGGTTTGAATCACGGTTTGAATCATTTTGCTACAATATTTTCTCTCATAAAAATTTAAATCTTCATTCAAATACTCGAACCAAACGGGCCCTAAGGGATTAAAGGTTCACAGCAAAAAAAAATAAAGTAAAATAAAAATAAAAATAAGAATAAAAATAAAAAAATCCCTGTCTAATTGTAATTAGTTAAGGAAAATCATGATAATTTTATGATTATAGAAATAACTTAATGATAAAACTATACCACACGCTACTTAAGAGTTTGAGTTCTCTAACCGTAAGTTGAAGAAAAAAAAAATACATCACAACTTTTACTTGGCAACAAACATAATAAAAGCGAGGCTTTTGCCTCTTGTGTGGGTAAATGAATGCGCAATTTTTGAGGTTTTTCTCTTACCTTTTTTTGCCATTAAGAAAGTAACAAGATATTAATAGTCATGTTTTTTTATTATATTGTGAACCAGATTTTTACAATTGGAACCGCGTGAAGCTTAGATATTGTGATGGAGCCTCTTTTGCTGGAGATGCTATGTTTGACAATGGGGTAGTTCTTTCAACTAAAAGCTTTCTTCTATTACCATTTCGTTGTGCACAGCAGCTAGTATGCCAAAATGGTACTTTCTTCATAAGTTCATATAGAGTTAGATGAGCTAGTTCTATATAAACGAGAGCGAATAAAAGTCATAGAAGTAAACAAGAACATACAAATTAATTATGGTTCGCTCTTAAGGTTGATTGATCTAGTAGCATTGTCCTCTCTTGAAGGTCGGTTTCCGCTTAACCAAAGTATTACTAATAAATATAATCAAACCCTCCTAACAAACATAATAAAAGGCTGTATTATAAAATAACAAAAATAGGCAACAAGACAACGAATAACAAGAACATACAAATTTACGTGAAAAACTCTAAAAGGGAAAAACTACGGATAAATAAGAAGCAAATCTATTATATTAAAAGATTAGTAGAATAAGAAGATGTAATTATACATATATATATATATATAGTTGCAAAACCCAAATACAACAGATCCCAAAAATTCTCATAATTATAGTTCCACTACATATGTCGCCCCGTAAGTTTTTTGGTTTAAACTAAACAAAATTTAGGTCATCGTACTTTAACAGGCTAGAATGCCACTCTATAGATGGTCAATACATGACACTGAATACTTGTGTTATGAATGATGTTCTTTTTACAAGATTGTTGCCCCTCATTCAACCTGAAATGCTGAGCGAGAAAAGCCCATGTGTTAAATATATTTACTTGATTGATTTCTCTCTCTCTAAAATGAACGACAGACATCATTGCTCTATTTTAGAGGGCAAAGGATTTGGCAAGCAATCATTCAGGATCTTCTACCCAAAGGTTTAGGAAATGTCCACAAGGTAAAAATCCCATATTCATACTCTTTACTTATAGCTTGCATGCACACACATATATTTGTGCAATTTAGTTTCGCAATTGATACTATTGTTTTTATGTATCTCTGCTCTATAGGCTTTGCTATCAGGCTGCTCTGCTGGGGGTTTGGCTGCATTTTTGCACTGTGACAGTTTCACCAAGTATTTGCCAGCAAATGCCACTGTAAAATGCTTGAGTGACGCCGGATATTTCCTAGACGTGTGAGTTTTTTCTTTCTTAAGCTTCAGCTGCGTACGGTTTTGCATCTTTCTATTCTCAATGTTGCATTTCTTTCTCTTTTTCATTCTTACAGAAGAGACACTATGAGGTCTTTCTTTAAAGATTTAGTTTCTCTACAGGTATTCCTCCTTTTTTATTTTTTAAGTCACATTTAGTAAACATGTGAGTTTTTTAACTAGGTAGAGTTTTTATTGCATGGCATCTTAAACTAGTGACGGAACGGATACGAAAGTTACGAAGCAAAGCTCATTGCAACTCATAAGGCTCCAGGAATGTTCTTGTAAAATTTTCACCGTAATCGAGTTAGTACACAATTTGTCCCATAAAGGCGCGAATGAAAGATCAAAACTAGGGGTGGTATGTCACAAATGTAACTAAGCTCACACTTTAGATGTTCATTAATCAGGCCATTGCTGTTTGCCACTTATGGTGGACAAAAAATCCATTCCAAATCCATTTAAACTTTTTGTTCCTCGTATGTGTATATATGCGTGTATAAATATTCACATATCAGAAGCGTGCATGACAGGGAATAGAGAAGAATCTGGACAAGAACTGCACAAGTTCCCTTAATTTCCCAGACTTGGTATTATTTCCTCTGCATATTGGTTCCTTTGGCTATAAACTGAATGCCTTGCCCTTACAATCATCTCATTGTTTTAATGCTGGCTTTATTCTTGTTGCAGTGCTTCTTCCCGCAGTACCTGTTGAGATTCATTCAGACACCATTTTTTATTTTGAACTCGGCATACGACGTGTTCCAAGTACTTTAAAACTCCATGATTTTCAAGTCACTCAACTTCCACTATGTTTGATATTGAAGCAATTGCAAATAATTGGTAACATTTGTCATGGTAACAGTTCCATCATGAATTGGTACCGCCTTCTGCTGATCCTCACGGGCATTGGAATCATTGCAAACTCGATCCTGCAGCGTGTGATGCTAACCAGACAGCCATATTGCAAGGTTTGTTCTCTGATTCCTTCTTATTTCTTATTATCAAGTACCACATAAAAGTACTCAAATCTCACCATCTTGTCTATACATATTTTAGATTATGTTTAATTTGTTTTACAGGTTTCAGGCGTGATATGATTGTTTCTCTGTATACATTTTTCGAATACTCAAGAGGAGGAGGAATGTACGTCAATTCATGCTTTGCTCATTGCCAAAGTGAGTCACAAGACACGTGGTTTGGGATTGATTCCCCAAGAATACACAATAAGGTACCGAGGCGGTGGATAGGCATATGTAAACATTAATCGTGGATTTTTATTCAGTTGTTATCTCACAACATTTAGTTGCGGGAAAAAGAGTATTTTCTTGACCAAGAAAATATGAACGTAGGACATAAGCCAGCCAGAATTTCTTATCAGTACATGGTCCATCACAGATAGGCGGACAACGTTCTTCGTATTGTAGGATAGTGTTGTCGGCATCCGTAGCATCTTGCACCACAATTCACATAAAAAAAAGTCTTGTATGGGTCCCACATACCACAATAACACATAGGATGAAGTGTGGTGTTGAGAACTACGGATACCATTTATCATTATAGGCTCATGTTGTTTTTTCCAATTGTTAGGTTTGACCTTATATATTGTTGTGATTCTCTTGAATAGGATGAAATTTACTTACATAGACTATTATTTAAGGACATTTTCGTGCAATTTATTAAGGAAATTTATCACAATTTCCTAATGAGTTATTAGAATTCAGTGGTCTTTTGATTGTAAATATGCTGAATATAGCATCTTGTCTTTATGTCTATTAGACCATTGCACAAGCAGTTGGAGATTGGTACTTTAGCAGGAGGGTGACCAAGGAGATTGATTGTGCTTATCCTTGTGACACTACGTGCCATAACCTCATACCTTAGGCTCAGGTAATAATGTCTTCATGAATTTTTCTTGTCGAAACAATATATATATATATATATATGTATATGTATATATATACATTTTCACGGACTGATCCAGAGATTTGTACTGCAGGTTTTTCTATCAAGGTTCAAAGATTATGTTGAACAGATTAACTATTTTTTCCCCTCTCAATGCACCTTCTTTTAGTGCTTAAAAAGAAGCTCGTGCAGTGAAGAAATTGCCATGTGAAGTGAGGGATTTTAAATTTTTGCAAGGGAACAACAAAATACACACTGATTCACATATTGAATTGCGTATTCTTTAATTTTTCCTGAAAAATTCAGCAAATAAAATCGAGGTTCATTTATTTTACACCTGTTCTCCAACGCGTTGCTGCTAAGCTATACATTATTCCTTTCAAGCCCAAAAGAGCTCTGCAATTTGTTCCTGGTACTGATTAAACAGCCATATGAAAATCAGATTCCTTATTTTTCTCCCCGTTACTGTTTTAGCATGTCATTTAAATTTGTGTTTGGCTACATCGTAAATACTAAATGCTTAAATGCTTGAGTAATTAAATGAGTTGCTGAAATTTTATTGGTAGGACACATAATAGGATTTGAAAATTGGATAATAGATTGTACTAAATAAATCTTCAAAAATTAAAACTCAAAAAGCAGGAAATTTTTGAGGCACTTGGAATACAAGTCCCAGAATAAAGAATAATATTCGAACATGCCTAGTTTGTTACCTTTTCTAATGTTGTATTTGTCAAGTTCATATATTCATTTTTGTGAGTGTACTGGACTAAAAACAGGACGCAATAATTTAAAGGGAGGAAAAAAGAGAACTTTTGAACCATGCAATTCTTTATTTATCCAAGAGTGACTTTTATTTATATTAGCTGATTACACCAACCAATCAAGGTCAAACATAATCTAAGAGCTCAACTCTTTTATTTTAACAGATTCAAAAGGCTATAATAATTACCAGTAGTCCAAACATCCTCAAAGGCCATGTAGCTCCAAAGGCAAGTACATACTGAAGTTGGGAATTTCCGTCAAGATTTTTTAAACAAAAGATGAACTTAAGGTTGAACAAGATGGATCATCGTGGAACCATGCTGGTAAGGCATGCCTCCCCCCATGCTAGCAAGGTCATGTTCCTCTTCATTATAAAAGCGAGATCGTGTCTCTTCTTAACATGAGAGCAAGGTCATGTCATGTCCTTCTTAACATGCTAGCAAGACCATGTTATTCCCCAACTAACGCGCAGGGCCATATGCCCCCTCTACATGAAATAATACCATGTTTCTCCTTGACATGAGAGCAACATCAATGTCCTTTCTCAATATAAAAGTAAGGTTATAAGAGCGAGATTGTGTCCCTTCTTAACATGAGAGCAAGGTCATGTCCCCCTTAACATGCTAGCAAGACCATGTCATTCCCCAACTATCGCGCAAGGCCATGTGCCCCCTCAACATGAAGATAGACCATGTTTCTCCTTGACACGAGAGCAACACCATGTCCTTTCTCAACATAAAAGTAAGGCTATATTCTTCGTCACATGCTAGGACGTTCATGCCCCTAGACTTGAGAGTAAAGGTCTCTTCAATGTGAGAGTAAGGCCAACCTCAACATGAGAGCAAGACTATGTTCATTTTGAACATGTTAGGCTATATCCCTCCTTGATATACAAGCAAGGCCATACACCTCTTTAACATGAGAGCGAGGCCACGTCCCTCTTCACATGCTAATAAGTCCATGCCTCTCTTCAACATGTGATTAAAGCCATGTTCTTCCTCAACACAAGACCAAGACCATATCTCTCCTCACATGCTAGTAAGGTCATGCCATTTCTTAACATATAAGCAAGGCCATGTTCCCCTCTGCGTGCTCACTTTTTAGGTCACATCTCTTCTTACATGCTAACAAGGCCATGTCCCTCATTAACGTGCAAGCAACACCATGTCCCTTGAGCAAGATCATGGTTCTCCTCACACACTAAAAAGTCCATGCCCCTGCTCAATGTGCTAGCATCATGTTCCCTCGTTGACATGCTGATATAATGCTTTCCCCTACGCAGACCACAACTGAGCGATCACAATTTTAATTTTAAACTTCTTTTCTTAACGCTTACGGTTGCTGAACCTCTCAATCACCATCCCACAACGTTTGAGTTATCCAAAATAACAACCAATGTAACCGCCGTTAAACATGTTCCCGAGTTACTGGATATGGGAACCACAATCTCAAGAAGTGAAGAAGAATGCGAGTCATGGATTTGAAAATGGAAGATGTACGGTGAACCATGTTTTACGTACAAATTGGAGAAGTACATGACCAAACAAGAATAGAGACTCCCACTCTTCGACATGTGTTCGCTAAAATTCACTAACGCAAGTGCACGTTATCGATCAAGTAATACAATAGTGAGTAAGAGTATCGTCTCACAGGGACTGTTGTATAATAATCTAACTAAGTACTAAAGTTGGATTGACTCTAAGGTTTATCTAGTTGATCATATGAAGTTGTGATTTAATAAACTACTGAATTAAAGTACTAAATTAAGAATAAAAATTGCAATTGATTTCAAGAGATACTTCAATAAGACAAAGCGTTAAGGCATTTGATTTCACCATAATCACTAGATGTGAATTTCATAAAATTATGCAACCCAATTAATAATTCACATGTGATGACAGAAATTCTTAAATTATTTACTATCCTATCTCTAGGTATAGCAAACCTACTCAGTTTATTAACTCACTATATCTCTATGTGAATTTAAATAAATAAGAATGCATTGGGATTCATGAACTTTCCAAATAAACCCACACAAATAATATGGTATATCTCTATCCATATTTAATTCATGGTTATATGTTAGATGAAGCATTTGCATAATTCTCCCTTCTCAGTTTTGAACATGCACATCAGATCATTTAAATGGTAGCTAATCATTTAAAAGCATTAAACATAATAACAAATAACTCACGTAAATAAAATCAATTATGGTGCATAAATATGAAATTCACATCGTCATGATTAGGCTACACCATAGCCCTAACTAAGAAAATTAGAACATAATTGAAAAAGAAATAAAAACTAAAAATTTAATTGAATCAAACATTAAGAGTTAAGAAAGTAAGAAATTCTGTCACCAATTCTCTCACTTCTTACTATGGATTGCTTGACGGCTCCTAAGAAAAATAAACAACGCTCTAAAAAATAAGAAAAACCTAACTCTTTAGACTATTACATCGTTGTCTATTTATAATCCTCTTAAGTTAACAAAACCCTTGTTTCACGTCCAAAATCGTGGTTCAGAATCCCCCTTGGCGCCGCGGCCCTTCTTTCCAAGCGCTGCAGCGCTTCTTTTCTGTTTTTTTTTCTTCTTTTCCGCCATAGCGCCGCGGCGCTCCTTTCCCAAAGCCGCGGCGCTGAGTTCCTACCAAAATGCTTTGTTCATACTTTCCTTGGGCGCCGCGGCGTTGCTCTTTGGGCACCGCGGCGCTTTAGCTCTGCCAACAAGGTCCCGGTCTCGTGCTTGATTTGCAATTTTTCTCCGATTTCTTGTGCTTGTGCTCCCTTTTGTTTTGTTTTCTTTCTTTCTTCATCCTACATCAATAAAAGCATACTTTCATGAAAAAGTTGGATGTTTCATGTAATTTTTCTCAAGAACATAGTACTATTTGCTAACTAAAAGTGGCCAAATAACTCTCTAAACTAGAGTTATCAACACGACTTCACATTTTTCTTGTTTATATTTTATATCGAGAAAGCATCAAATAGAGAGTTAAAATGTCATCCTAATAATTTAATTAAAAGGTCAACAAGCATAATGATATGGGTTACATAGAGTCAAACCACGTTAAACTTCTATGTTTTTCTTTTTACTTTAGCTCACTTTTTAGATGTTGTTTGATTCATTTTGATAAGGTTTGAATAAAGATTAGAGTATGGTGGCTCGAATTCAGTTTGGCCCGACCTGAAAAGCTTGCGGTGTGACAATTGTGGTGAAAAACAAATGTGGGATTGTTCATGAGATCTGTGGTGATAACGGAGGGATCGGGCCGATAGGTCCGATCCTGTAGCCCACCACTGATGCCGCTAGGAGTGCAGGAACTCCACCTCTGCTGTATGGACCTTTGTATTTTTTTACCGTTTAGTTTATGTTTTTGGGTACATAGGGTTTTGTTTGTACTTATATATATATATATATATATATATGATGTATTGTGTTAATGTTTTATTATTATTGAATTTCAGTCTCCCTAATTGCCTCCATCTTGTAATCTTTATTAGTTTAGTGATTTTCTTCTTCTTTGTTTGTAATTTTTTTTCCGTTTAGATTTCCACATAAATTTATGTGTGTTTTTATTCTTTGTTTACATGGTATTATTTTTATAACAATAAAAACACAAAAAAAAATTGTTATTATAAGGCCGGTGGATTCTTACCCTCAACAACACCATCTTTTAAAAGTTTGTCATTATTGCATTTCTAGCAAAAGAACAAAAGAAGAGTCATCATCGAACCCTTTCCTCATTCATGAAATTGTTTGTATGAATCCCATTATAAAGAGTAATTTCCGAGGTTGAAAAATCATCGCTTAAAAGCATATTGGACGACTCACTAAGATTATCATAAAGTGACAAATCCAAAAAAGATTATCATAAGGTGACCATTAAAAAATGATTCGATAGTATTTCCAGAAAACAAGTCATAATTCATTTTGGGTTCACAACTTGATCATCAACTATCAGCTACTCAAAAAAAAAAAAAAAAAGATCATCAACTGATGGTTAATGAATGAAAAAAATGACCTTCCAATTCGTTTCTTTTAGAGTAATAATACAGTTAGTTGTTAGTGTAATCTGTCAGAGGACTGTTAGTAATCTGTTTGTATTCTCAGTTGGTTGGAATTTGTTAGAGTTGGTTACTGTTGGTTATAGTGACGTGTAATTTAACTAAACTCTACATAATGAGGGATAGACATAAATAAAACGTGGTGAAGAGGATTACTACCTCACACACACAATTCATTCAATTTAATTTAGTCTCCTTTCCTTCTTCCTCTTCGATCAATTTCTCTCTTCTCCAAGATTCGTCTGATTCGATTCAAACTCAGTACTTTCCAAAAATAAATATTTATGTCGACCAAACCATCTTAAAAGAAATTTGCTGAGCTTTGAGGCTATAAAACAATATTCGTCTTCTCAGCTCTTGGCCCCACCCCAGGTACCACTGGGACCCGTTACTCAGTGGGAGATCTAGCCGTCCTTTAAAAGCATGCAAGGGTAATCCAGTAATTTCACTGACACAAATGAACCACCCCCCCAAACCACAGCCAACCAGCTCGCCCATCTCGCCCATCTCGCCCTTCAATTCCCAAAGCTCTGCTCTGCTTTCAGCTGCGACGCTCGGAAGTACTCCCCAAGTCCAACCTCCAAACACCACCGCCGTCACCCAATCCAAAATTACCAAAACACCTCTATCGAGTCACTGGACCCCACATGAATTAAAAAAAAGAAAAAAAAGGAAAATCCAGAACAATTGCTGGCAAAATTACCATCAGCACCCTCGTCATCACTACAGACTCTTTTGCCGCCACATTTGTCGCTTTTTGTAGGACGACCCCATACGCGAAGACCGAGAATCGGCGAGTGGAGAAAACCAAGCAGAACCAGAAGCAACAAGAGCAGTGGTAGTAGTATTAGTGGAGGTGTTGGTGAGAGTGTTACGGTTAGCGCAATGCCTGGCTGTTCATTCGGCGGTGCTGTTGGTGGTGGCGACGGCGGTGCTGTTGGGGACGATAATGGTTCGCTGAGGAAATCCAAGCTGAGCGAGTCAACTTTCCTTAATTCCCTCATGCCTAAGAAGGAGATTGGCGCCGATCGCTTCCTCGACGCTCACCCGCAGTACGACGGTAGCGGCGTCGTCATCGCCATCTTCGGTACTCTCCGATTGAGTTATTGATTGATTCACTTTCGCCATTTTCGGTTTCGGAGAAGTTGAGAAAGAGAAGAGTGTGGAAAGTTTTTTCTTTGTTTGGATTTTTTTGTTGAATTTGGAGTGTGATTAATTGCTTTCAGATTCTGGAGTGGACCCGGCGGCGGATGGATTGCAAGTTACGTCAGATGGAAAGCCGAAAATCCTAGATGTTATTGATTGGTAGCTTCAATATGAACTAATTGAGTATAAAGTTCGTATTTTGCAATTGGAAATGAGTACTTAAATTGGATAGATTTGTTCCCTTTTCAGCACCGGGAGTGGAGATATTGATACTTCAAAGGTGGTTAGAGCTGACGCAAATGGCTGTTTCCGTGGAGTTTCAGGTTAATTTGTTTTGTTTTCTTCTAGAATTTCTGTGTTTTTTTCGATGTTATCTGGACTACAAGTAAATGGAGCATTTTTGTTTTTGTTTTTGTTTTGTTTTTTTGTTTTTTGTTTTTTGTTTTTGGTTTTCGTTGTGTGTATATGTGTCAAAATGTTATACTCTGGTTTTGATGAGGTTTAAAAATAGGGTCATCTCTGGCTGTCAATTCTTCATGGAAGAACCCCTCTGGCGAATGGCATGTGGGTTATAAATTGATATATGAATTGTTTACGGATAAATTGACTTCCCGTTTGAAGGTAATTAGTATTTCATGATCCACAGATGAAAGCTACTAGATATCTTAAGATTCATAAAATTGGATTATTAACATTTTCTGTGTTTATTATTTATGTCTTCCTTGACAGGAGGAAAGAAAGAAAAAATGGGATGAACAGAATCAGGAGGAAATTGCTAAGGCTGTTAAGCGTCTTGATGAATTTGATCAGGTTGCTGAACACGCTGCCTTTTAGATTCCGTCTTGACTGGCTTTACATACAATGGATCTGATATTGCATGTTAACTCACGCATTCTCTGTTTTCTTTCAAAATTTATTGAGCACGAACCCATTATATTCTTTTCTTTCTTTCTTTTTGGTGTGCCGAATTAAAACCCCTAAACCTCACCTTTTGTTTTGGGCTACGCAATTTCCTGTCTTCTTCACCATGCAACTTGTAATAAAAATGTTATCACGTAAAAATATTATTACTAATTGTGCGTTCTCTTTTATCCTTAGGTTCAGTTCCCAAAATTTGTTGTTCACAGAGTCCTCTTTGGTTAAAACTGAAATAAAATAAAAATCAAGATTCATGCCTTTTCATTTCACTAAATACTACTGAGTACTGATATATGCTTGTAAAACTGTCTCCTGTGACCCCGTCGACCTTTTTACATGAGGTGGTGGATGTGCTTTGGAACTATGTTAGCAATCCAGAAATTAACTTGACGTTGATGGGCTTGCATGGCATAGTAATTGTAAAATCCAAGAATTTTTAATGCATTAAGTTAAGAATTATATTAAGACAAAAAGTACAATTTAAGGAGAATACTGTATAATATTACAGGAAATTATGCAGTATTAGAGCAAAGCAGTATAGGAATTTGGACTGTTTAAGGTCATGCAGTATAGAATTGGACTGCATAGACCACAATTTTTTTTATAAAAGTGCAGAAAAGAAAAAAAACAAGAAAAAAAATCACTCAAAACTTCGACTCTCTCCCTCTACTTTCCCTCTCTACATCTTCTCTCTCTCCTCAAATCTCGTTCGAGATTCCGGCGTCCGTTTTCGACACCTCTCGCGCCAATGGAAAGCTCTCGTTGAGCTGAGTCCAACGAGGTGTCATGCCGCCCAAAACGCAGCCGGAGGAGGCCACACGCGCCGCCCAAAGTGGCGGAGAAACCCATTTCTTTCCGACATGATTTCTCCGCTGTCCGACCACCAATCGACGTGATCTTGATGTCTATGGACTCAGCATGAGGAGAGGAGCAAGATGGTACAAATTTCTCAGCTCGATTTTAGCTGGAAAAGCTTCGACGGAGTAGCCCCGTCGTCGCCGTGGAGCCACCGCCGGACTCGCCGTCTCCGGCCGGCGGTGTGTCACACCGCCGGTGCCAAAAGGATCAGAGGGCGACGGCGAGCAAAACCACTCGCTTAATTGCACCGTTCCGCCGCCCATCACCGGAGATTGATCTCCCCCGTCGTGCACCGTCGCAAGAGGGGTCGAGGCTACCCATTTTGCCACCGTTGGGCCAAATTGAAGAGGCAGCCACCTTCAGAGGGTCGAGAGGAAGAAATTCGGCTCCTCAATTGCACGATACGACGGCCGGTCACCGGAGAACCAAGACCCGCCGCCTAACGCCGCCGTGAAGAGGTGGAGCCGTCGTTCCACGTGGTGTTGAGCAGCCCCACCATAGGGGAAATGCTCAGAGGATGTCGGGGAGCAAATCCCCCAGCTCAATTTCACGGTATCTCCACCGGAGATAGGAGATCGGAGATCGGAGCTGCCAGTTTTGGCCGAGAATCCCATCTTCGAATTGAGCAGATGGAGGCCGAATTGGGTAAAATTGGCATCACCATTGGACTCAGGAGTTCGATTTAGGGGGGTAGGCTCGAGCTCAGCCCCCAACGGAGCCAATCGCTGCCGGTCAACGGTCGGTCAACGTCAAATTGGGATTTTGTGATCTGGACCTCCGATCGAAGATCCGAGACCGTCTCCCGACTCGTTTCGATGCTCTGAATGCAATGGTGACCTCTGTTCAAGCAACTTCCACTCCGATGAAAATCGTCTGGTACTGACTGTACGGGGATCGAGGTGATTCAAACTGCAGTAACGGAGTCCAGAACGACAGTTTCAAGAATGTATGATCTCCAGGAAGCATTCCCAGCTATTCATGGTCGCTCGAGGAGCATTGCAGAGGATGCTTCGCATACTGTAGATACAGCGAGGTACAACTGGACCTGCTTAGCTTGGAGTCCAAGTAAGTAGGAATCTCGTCTACAGTATGAACCATTTTAAAATAAATTGTTTTATATGCTTTCATAAAAATTTATGAAATGCATGATCAGTTATTGTTACATTGTTTTATATGAGAATGAGTTTTATAACGTTACAAGGGTGACGAAAAACCCGTTAAGGGTAAAATCGTCATTATTAAGGAAACGGCTAGAACGGAGTCGAACACTCTGATTTAGCATAACGTTCTTAGATGGAAAATGTTCCGTAATACGTTAAGTAACGTAACCGTCATGTGATACCAGAGATTTAATAAGGGATGTTTAAGTAAACGGAGGTAAACCGATGGGTTACGAGGTTAAAGGGAAAAGTAACCCCGTTGGGTTACAAAGCTAAGTGAATGAAAGGTAAACCGATGGTTTATAAGGTTAAGTAAAGACAACAGTAAACGAAAGTATACTGGTCAAGTTAAAAAGAAAGAATGGTTAATGTTTACGTTTTATTATCAATCGAGTGGATTGATAATAAAGAAAGTTAATTAATAAGTCGGCTGTCGTTTGATCAGGACACAGAGGCCGACTAATGGAAGGAAAAAGAACGGAATAGAGAACGCTAGAGCATAGTTCGGGTAAGTTTCAAATCTCACCTACAGCATGAAATAAATGATTTTTAAATGCTTATATATATAATTTGCAAATGAGTTTGTAATTATAATGCAAGTTTCTTTTAAAGTATGTTTGCATTTATTGTGCAAAAAGCTTTAAAGTTCAAGAAAAAGAATTGCAATGAATTTGCAGCCGTTATGCTAAAGGTTTATTTGCATATTGATATGCATAATTTTTTTAAAAGTTTAAGTTATGATTTTCAAAGTATTGAAAGTATGTTTTGCATTATGACAATGCAAAATGTTTTATAATTTAAGTTATAAGTTATATGATGCATTGGTTATGCAATAAGTTGCATTTGTTGTGCAATAAGTTTTAGAATAAAAGTTATAATTTACAAAATGTGTTTGCGTTTTATGATGTATTTATTAAGCAATATGTTGCATTTGTTATGCAATAAGTGTTAGAATACAAGTTATAATTAGCAAAATGTGTTTGCATTTTATGTTGCATTTATTATGCAATATGTTTTATAGTACAAGCTATGAATTGCAAGTGTGTTTGCATATGATGTGATTGCATGTGAAATGCTCACTAAAGTTAACAAGAAGGTAACGTAAAGATAAAAAGAAAGTGTCGTACCAGCCTCCTTGTTATGAGGCAATAAAAGTAAAGTTAAAGTTTGACCTCCTAGATGTGAGGTACAAGACCTCAATGTTTGATGGTTTCAAGTCTTCCACAAGGGAAGCATCATGTTTACGATCTCATGATTAATGAGTTGGTACGAACACTAAAGTAAAGTAAGGAAAATGAAGGTAAGATAAGGAAAGTTAAAGAACGAAGATAGAAAGTTAAAGTAAGAAAAGAATGTTCATAAAATGCTCATAATTGAAGTTAATAATTGAGCATAAATGGAGTCATGCATTTTGATAGTGCTTGAATGTCTTTTTATGAAATATTTATATGTTATGAAAAACATTCAGAGAAATGTTTTATGATAAATATTTATGAAAAACATTTTCATGTTTTCAAGAAAAGGTTTACGAACGATGTTTTAAGAAAAACGTTCAAGAAATGTTTTACAAAAAACGTTTATGCAAAACGTTTCAGAAATGTTTTATGGAAATCGTTTATGAAAAACATTTTCAGAAATGTTTATGGAAAACGTTTATGAAAAACGTTTTCAGAAATGTTTATGGAAAACGTTATTTGAAAAATGTTTCAAGAGAAAGGTTTTATGAGGAATGTTTTAAAACATGATTAAATGAATTGTGAGTTTATGTTTGAACTTACTGAGCGAAAGCTCATTAAAAGTTTCTTCATGCTGTAGGTAATTTATGGGTGACCAATAGGACCCGCTAGAAGAGCGGGTGCCGCGGAGGACAGATGCAAAGATTTGGGTATGGATACCACCATGGTTTTGCTTCCGCTACGCAAAGAAAAGGTTTTCCACTATTTAATATAGTGTTTTCAAAGTTTTAAGAAAATCAGAGTTCTAAGAATTGTATTCAAAGTTTTAAAATACAGTTTACGAACTGTTTTATGTAATTATAAATTAAAGTTTTAAGCTATGATTTAATAAATATTTCTTATTAAGTTTTAAGAAACGATTTGAAATTATTTTAAGGGCAAGTGTTGAGCGAGGTCTCAACTTAAAATACGACAGAGGTTGCATCAGTTTTAAAGAACGTTTAAAGAAAAAAAAATTATTTCAGTATTTTTCTTACTAAGTAAGTAAGATTACTATTTTAAAACGATGTTTAAGAAAGTAACGATTTCAGTAAGTAAGATTACTATTTTAAAATTATTTCAGTATTTTTCTTATTAAGTTTTAAGAAACGATTTGAAATTATTTTAAGGGCAAGTGTTGAGCGAGGTCTCAACTTGAAATGCGACAGAGGTCGCATCAGTTTTAAAGAACGTTTAAAGAAAAAAAAATTATTTCAGTATTTTTCTTACTAAGTAAGTAAGATTACTATTTTAAAACGATGTTTAAGAAAGTAAAGTGATTGTCCGAAAAGACGGGTCGTCACAGTAATGAATATGCAGTCAAGTTTTTTTAAATGCCTCTGTTGAAGTTGAAGTATGATTTGTTATGATCTTCTAATTACAGAAACACATCAAACTTGACGATGTAAACCTGAAAAGAGTCCGTGAGGACCTTCAGAATAGAGCTGATTATCTGCGTAAGCAAGCTGAGGTAGGTCCCGAATTCTCATTTAAAGCTCTTGAATGTCTGTTTCTCATCTTATATTTGATCTTTTTTATGTTCTAGAGCTATGATGACAAAGGACCTGTTATCGATGCTGTTGTCTGGCATGATGGAGAAGTATGGAGGGTTGCCTTAGAGACACGGAGTCTTGAAAATGACCCAAACTGTGGAAAACTTGCTGATTTTGTACCCCTTACTAATTTTAGGTACTTCTGCTTGGTAGTAAATTATATGCTTAAAAATACTTCCCAAGTATAAATGAGGTAGGAAGAATATTGAAATCTATGGAATGTTAGAAAATCTAATTGTGTGAGAATATTTTGTCTTGTGAAGGTGTTGGGTCATAGTGATTCACTGAAACCTCCTCATATTATATGGTTGTTTGCTCATTTATTTTAGTTGAGCAGCTTGAGTTTGTTTTCTTGGAAAAATGATATAAGAGTGAAGGGCAGAAAGATTATATTCGTGTAGCATCGGACATATATAGTTCAAAGCAAGCATGAAAAGCTTTATTTTATTTTATAAGAAACTGAACTTTTATTGATGAATTAAAAGTTTACAATAGAGTACAAGATGTCCTCAAACCAAAAAAGAAGATGGGAACAAAAGTAAGAAGGAAAAACTCTGCCACAGACAAAAGCAATAGCAAAAACAAAACCAAGCTGGGTCCTGTCCTTTTCGCAAGTCTGAAAACGAAAAGGCAGCAAATTCTTTGCTTTGAAATTTCCATTGACCTACCCAATATTTAATTCTATCCCAAACTTCTGAAAAATCTCCCTCTGCCTTCTCGAATATGTGTTTGTTCCTTTTTAACCATAGCGTCCATATAATGGACAAAACAGCCACATTCCACAACCGAGTGCATTTCTTACTTCTTCCTTCTCGTAAAATCGCCCTCCAACAACTCCACAATGCTATTCGGTACTGCCCAAGAGATATTAATTGTTCAGCAAGCATGAAAAACATGTCTTTCCATTGTGTTATGGAGGGTTTTTTTTTTTTTTTTAAATAATTAATATATATTTTTATCTTTCTAAAACTTGTGTGATTCAGTTGATCATGGAGCTTTGGGATCTTATAAATGTTTAACTGATTATCTTACAGGATTGAACAAAAGTATGGTGTGTTTAGCAAATTAGATGCCTGTACGTTTGTTGTTAACGTGTACGATAAGGGCAATATCTTAAGTAATGTAACAGATAGCTCCCATCACGGTACTCATGTTGCCGGTATTGCTAGTGCTTTCCATCCAAAGGTACATTGAATTTTTATATTTTTCCCACAGTATTTTCTGCAATAAAACAATCTCCCTCTTGATGGATGTTGCTGTTATTAGGAGCCCTTGTTGAATGGAGTTGCACCTGGGGCACAGTTAATATCTTGTAAAATTGGTGACTCGCGCTTAGGTTCAATGGAGACTGGAACTGGTCTAACTCGAGCTTTGATAGCTGCTGTTGAGGTGATAAGCACTTTGTTTTTTTCTTTTTTCTGCAGGAAAATTTTAGGATAACTAACATGCGTTGATGTGCGTTGTTCCTTTTTTAGGAATTAACATTATCAGTTGCATGCATTTGTACCATTGAATATGAGCAAGAAGCAAAAGCATTTGTGTGTGTCTATATATATGCAAATATATGCATGGGAAACGTCAGGTGTTTGATCTAAATCATTATCTTATGGCCGTTGCACTTGTTTTTTGGCAGCATAAATGCGATCTTATCAACATGAGTTATGGGGAACCTACTTTGCTACGAGACTACGGGCGGTTTGTTGACCTTCTTGATGAAGTAATATTCATGTGTCTGTGGCTTTGGCTGAGATGATTATCTTATTTTTCTATCTATTAATTTGTACGCTTTCAAATATTCCATTTACAAAATCTTGGTTAGGTTGTAAACAAGCACCATCTCATATTTGTGAGTACTGCTGGTAACAGTGGTCCAGCATTGAGTACTGTTGGGGCACCTGGTGGTACCACATCCACCATTATTGGAGTTGGTGCATAAGTCTCCCCAGAAATGGCTGCTGGTGCTCATTCTGTTGTTGAACCTTCATCTGAAGGTATTGAATATACTTGGTAAGTATATCTCAATTTCTATGATTTTTTGCCTTTAAATGTAATATTGATGCTCTAATGCCTTGGGATCTGATTTGATCCTAAACCATTAAATAATATGCAGGTCCAGCCGAGGACCGTCTGCTGACGGAGATGTTGGTGTTTGTATAAGTGCTCCTGGTGGGGCTGTTGCTTCTGTTCCTACCTGGACTCTCCAACATCGTATGCTAATGAATGGAACATCAATGGCATCCCCATCTGCTTGTGGGGGAATTGCATTGCTTGTAAGCGCTATGGAGGTATGCATTATTAGTTTTTCTTTTTGTCCATGTTTTTTAAGACTATTGTTGCTACTTTTTTTTTTCTTTAATTCTATGCGCTGGCATTTATTGAATCCTATCCAGGCTGAGGGTATTCCTGTGAGTCCTTATAGCGTACGGAAGGCTCTTGAAAATACATGTGTTCCTATAGGTAGTCTACCAGAAGATAAATTATCCACTGGAGAAGGACTTATGCAAGTTGACAAGTTAGCATTTTGTGCTTTCGGCCTTCTCTTGTTCATTTGTCTTGAGAACAAATTGAGCATTTCAATTTTGTACTTATTTGTATGTCTTGTTGAGTGACAGGGCACATGAATATTTACGACAGTCCCGGAAAATACCATGTGTTTGGTATCAAATAAAGATTTCTCGATCTGGAAAATCAAGTAAGTTTTGCTTGCTCTATCTTTTCTTGTAAGAACTAAAAGAGTTTTTTGTTGACTATTATCTGCCTAATATATGCCAGATTCAGTAATTTTCTGTAGATAAGTTTACAATATCTTGTGTGTTATATTATCTGCCTAACATATGCCAGATTCAGTAATTTTCTGTAGATAAGTTTACAATATCTTGTGTGTTATAATACTTATCTCTAGTAAACTATGTAGTCTGAATGGTTAAAAATGTGAAAATTTTGGTTATGGCCTTGTCTTGGTTTGAGGTGTGTTTCTTATGGTTTCTTTTACGAGTATATACAGCCATACATGTCCCATGATGAGTTGACTAGTTACAAGGTCCTCTATCATTCAACCTTTGTTGAGGGAAAAATGTGTTTCAGTTAGGTTGTTTTGAGTATCAAATTTATGTTGTTGGTTTAACTGCAGCCCCTGTATCACGAGGCATCTATTTAAGAGAGCCCAGTGCTTGCCAACAATCTAGCGAGGTAAGATTATTGATTGACTTTTTGGACTTTTGTAGTATTTGGCATGTAGTACAAGTAATCAAAGCGTATTATTTTCCTCAACACATGCCTGGTATTGTGTTTTATAATATCATTTCTTCGTACATTGAACTGTTCATCCAAAATTTTATCAGCTGCAGCTTTGTTAACCGGTGACAATTTTACAGTTTCCTCCTATATATATGCTTATACTCATTCTGTATGGCTTCTCATGTTGTGGTTTCTTCCTTGGCTTAATGTTTGCATTTATTCTTTCTTGGTTCTTCTAATGAAGCTTTTACAAAGCTTTCCTTTTGGCTTTTAACTTCAATATATTTTACTGCAATTGGGATTAATCTAGCAGCTGAACTAATTTTTGGCAGTGGACAGTGCAAATTGAACCAAAATTTCATGAAGATGCAAATAATTTAGATGATTTGTTTCCTTTTGAGGAGTGTATTGAGTTACATTCAAGTGATCAAGCTGTTGTGAGGGCTCCAGAGAATATCCTTCTTACAAATATTGGGCGTAGCTTCAAGTTAGTCACCACTCTTTACCATAAAATTTCAAATTTACATGTTTGCATGTGTTCAAAATGGTGGTTGTGTGTGTTTGTTATTCTGGAGGAGTTCCATTCTAAAAAGAAAAGTTAAAAAGTTAATGGGTTGTGAATCAAGGTCTGTTGGTGTCGCATATTTCTAGTTCTAGAAAGAGTTCTTTAAACGTGGTTTCCTAGGTCATCTCAGGCTGGTGATGACAGTTTTATGTATGGTACTTGAGATTATGCTGATTTGTATGAAATAGGTTAATGAAATGTCTATTGGTTCCTCTAAGCTACTTGCCTGTCACTTTAATAGATAATGTGATTCCATCTTCAATATATATATGTATACATATTTTCTTCTTCTCTCGAGTTTTCTCTTTTCTCTCTTGCTGTGATTGGTTCTTTTTTTTTTTTTTTAATGAAGCCATACGTAATGCTATTCATAGTTTACAAGTTCTGACGCTCTTCTTTTCAGCGTAGTAGTGGATCCTACGAATCTTAGTCAAGGACTGCACTATTATGAAGTCTATGGGATTGATTGTAAAGCAACCTGGCATGGTCCTCTTTTCAGAGTACCAATCACTGTAACCAAGCCGAGTGGTGTGATCAATCGTCCCCCATTGGTAACGTTTTCTAGGCTGTCTTTTATACCAGGTATATAGTGGTGATTGGCTTTATGTTCTTTCATTATAGCCTACATTTTTATTCTTTGATGTTTAGTTATTCCATTTGCTCATTCAGTGGGAAGCATTTGATATCTGCTCTTCAGTTTTGTGACCTTGTAGCTCATCTCTTTCTTTCAAAATTCTACTTGGTTAGGCCACATAGAGAGGAGATTCTTAGAAGTCCCTCTAGGTGCTACTTGGGTTGAAGCAACCATGCAAGCATCAGGCTTTGATACAACTCGTAGATTTTTTGTTGACACTGTTCAGGTACAGGTTTTAGTGATGGTTCATTTATGTATGATTTTCTAGCTTTGCTCTAACAAGCCCGTTGCCTCTAACAAGCCCATTGCCTGCCTTGTTCAGCTTTGCCCCCTTAAAAGGCCTATTAAGTGGGAGAGCGTTGTAACATTCTCTTCTCCTTCTGCCAAAAGATTTTCCTTCCCTGTTGTAGCTGGTCAGACATTGGAATTAACTATAGCACAGTTCTGGTCTAGTGGCACGGGAAGCCATGAAACAACTATTGTAGATTTTGAGGTGTGGTTCTAGTTTTGTTTGTTTGTTTGTTTGTTTTTGCTTTTAATATAAGTTCATATTTGTTCTGTCTACTTGATATCATTTTTACATCTTTGATGCTAGTGGCATTTTATACTTTGTAGATTGATAAATTTCATCTTTAGCCAACTGATACTTTGATTTGAGTATTTTTGGGCCTTATTCAATGAAGTCAAGACACAGATTAATTACCTGTGAAGGTCTTGGGCTTTTGGACTAATTTATTTTCTAAAGAAAAATTTGCACTAATGTATGCAGAATTTTCCGAACTTTTATTGTCTTTTTTTTTGGATTTTTAATTTAATATTTCTTTTGGTTTGACCAAATTTTGTGTTGCCTTGTTTACCAAATGTTTTTGAGAATTTTAAATTTCTTTCTGTTTTATTTAATTTTTCAATCAAATGGGGGTTATAGAATCGGACGTTAGGACTGCACGTCCTTACAAAAGTTGTTACAAAGTATGTTTCGTGTTTAGGTTGCATTTCATGGAATTAACATCGATAAGGAGGAGGTATTACTTGATGGAAGTGAAGCGCCCGTTAGAATTGATGCTGAAGCTTTAATTGCATCCGAAAAACTTGCACCTGCTGCCATTCTAAACATGGTTTAGTTAGTCCCTTAGATTCTTTTCTTGCTTCATTTTAGTGCAGCTGTGTGTGCTCTAATGCAGAATTTTTCCGTCCTACTTTGTTCATTCTGCAGGTTAGAATACCATACCGTCCTCTTGAGGCTAAGCTTTCTACCCTTGCAGCAGATCGTGACAGACTACCCTCTGGCAAACAAATTCTAGCACTGAAATTGACGTGGGTGGTTTTTCTCTGATTTTATTTATTTACTTCATTTTTCTCAACTTCTTCTTAGGACACTTGGGGTGTGTTCACTTCATATGGAAGGGATAGCATAAAGGAGTCTCCCTTTCCCATTTAATCATTGTGTTTACGAAATTAGGAATGGTAGTTTGATGTGCAACCGCCCGCCCGCCCGCCCGCCTGGCACTAACTCAAAATACAAAAAGGAAATACCGATCCTTGCACCTCCCTAATATTGATTCCTTTTCAAAACTTCCCAAGGGAGACTACAGCCTACAGCTTTATCCAAGGTGTGTAATTCTTTTCACCGAACAAAACAAGCACACGAGACAATATTAAACTACTCTGGGACTCTTTTGCTCTTTTGATTTTGCATTTAATTTAGTCTAAATTTATAACTTAAATCCTTCATAGGATTCTCGAGCATCACCCATTGTCATCAACTACTTTCTTGTCTCAATTCTACCTACCTTGGCTTGTTTATGAGTGTGGAAGTTTCTTAATCATTAAAAGCTTCTTTCTCCATCTCTTTGCCTTGATTCAGGCATGACAATGTGCAATATCTGGAAAAAATGAAGCATTTAGTGTTGTTCATTGAAAGAAATTTGGAAGATAAGGTAGGGTATACTCTGGGATAGCTCAGTTTTCTTGTTCTAAAATCGTAATTTATTTTATTTTTTTTTATGAATGCAGCAGGTACACTGAATCCCTCTTAAGAAATCTACTTCTTTCTCTCTGATACAGGATGTTGTTCGATTGAGCTTTTTCTCTCAACCTGATGGTCCTGTGATGGGAAATGGTAGTTTTAAGTCATCAGTTTTAGTTCCTGGGTATGTCTCTGAGCAACCTATCTGTACGCTTAACTGTATATTTAATTATAAATTCGTACTTAACAAATATTGGCATCACATGGGTAGGAGTAAAGAAGCATTTTATGTTGGCCCACCATCCAAAGACAAGCTTCCAAAGGTATTATAATCTCTGCAGTTTTTCTCTTAGACAATAGTGCAATAGTCTTAAGATAACACTAGTGAAGTTTCTGCAGAATTGTCAGCAAGGATCTGTGTTGTTTGGAATAATCTCATATGGAGAGCTATCATACTTTGGGGATGGAGATGGGAGAAATCCACAAAAGAATCCTGTGTCTCATCAAATTTCTTATATAGTGCCACCAAATAAGGTTGTAAAAGATTCTGCTTTCCACAGGTCATTTTGTTGCTGCGTAGGACATCATATATGTGCTAACATGACTTACGGCTATATTTTGACCACTGGTACTATTCTTCTTATTTAATCGCAATTTGTGTCCATATTTTCCTTGCAGTTTGACGAGGACAAGGAAAAGGAAAAAGGTTCTTCCTCAACTTGCACCAAATCTATTTCTGAACGCATAGAAGAAGAGGTATTACGGCAATCCATTAGAGTAATATTTTCAAAAGATATTTTGTCTTCATCTTCTTTTTTCCACCACGGGTCTGGGCAAAACAAGAAGAATAAAAAAAAAATGAAAGGTTTCGGTTAGATCTTGATCAGGACATACTTTCGTATGTTAACCTTTCTAAGACAGTACCTGAATGATTGTTCAACAAATTCGTTTTTCGTTTGGTAAAGGGGGAAAAAAAGATTTCTTATTAATAATGACAATATATATTCCTTGTATCAGGTTCGAGATGCAAAGATAAAGGTTGTTGCAAGCCTAAAGCAAGACACTGACGAAGAACGTGCAGAATGGGAAAAGTTCTCTCTCTCGCTAAAGGTTGAATCTTATGTTGTCACGACTTATCTATAATCTAAATGTTTAGAATTATCCTGGTATTAGGAATTTTCTGTTTGGTCGCTGATATGCTTTAATTAAGCTTACTTTCCTCCGTTCTGTACTGTCAAGATTTATTTAGAATTTTCAAGCTCAGGTCAAGTATGACATCAGGTCTGATGTATTCAAAAATATGAGATTCTTTGTTCTATATTTTGACGCAATTATTGCAGCTGCGCACTTAAAAGCTAAATCACCTAAGTCTAAGCATTTATTTAGCCTCTATTTTCTCAATTTTAGTCTTTATAATGCGTATATTCCCAAGTTGAAGTGTTCAGTTTTACTACCATGGATTGAAGAAAAAATATATCTGCTTCAGTTTGAAATTCTGTCTCTGTATTAAAAATTTAGTGTGCTTAGTATGCATGAGCTATTAAGACTCATGTGTACCTTCTACTTTCTGGCAGTCTGAATATCCAGATTACACGCCACTTCTTTCAAAGACATTAGAAGGTTTGGTTTCTCGAAACAATGTTGAGGACAAAATCTCCCACTATGAAAAGGTTAGTGGCTTTGTGTCATCATATGACCCTTTAGCATAGTTGAATTTTCATGAGAATTAAGTTCCAAATCTACCATACATTTGCTTTTAATTCACTAGTTATCTGAGATCTTCCGTGCAGGTTATTGATGCAGCAAATGAAGTTGTTGATAGTATTGACAAAGAGGAGTTAGCAAAATTTTTTGCATTGAAAAGTGATCCTGAAGACGAGGAGGCAGAGGTATGTATCTGCTTCTGGAAAACAAAAAAAAAAAAAAAATCTGTGCGATTCTTTTAGAGAGTCAAATTCCAATATTTTGCCTTTTTGTTAGTTTCTAGATTGGTTGTGCTTAGCAGTTGTTTCTCATGCAGAAAAACAAGAAAAAGATGGAGACCACCCGTGATCAGTTAGTAGAAGCACTCTACCAGAAAGGATTGGCATTGGCAGAAGTTGAATCTTTAGAGGTTCGAGCAGTTTTATCTGTTTCTAGCAAATTCATCATAACATTGTTGATGCTAACTTTCTGTACTTGCAGCAAGAGGAGACATGATAACTGATTAATTAGTGACATAGCAATCCCCATTTTTTTTAGGTTTATTTCTTCTCAACATAGCTGTATTCCTGATAAATTTTAGGAACAACCCAAATATAGATTTACTTATTTCCCCGTGTTTGTGGTAAATGTTGAACTAAATGATAATAAAATGATAAGCATAAAATGTTTGGACGTTAGATAAATAAAATGGAAAGTGCTTAAAAATAAAGTACCGGACCAGTTTGAAAAATTGGAGAATAACGACTGGACCAGCTTACTGGAAAAATTAACATAAACTCAGAAATTGGGAGATAAATGACAGGACCTGCTTGGTGGATTAATTATCAAAAAATAAAAAACTGAAAATAAAGTGGGGACCAGTTCATGGAACTGGAAAATAATTGACAGGACCAGTTAACTGGAATTAGAAAATAAGTGATGGGACCAGCTAACTAGATTAACAGAAACTAAATAACTGAAAATAAAACGGGGACCAGTTCATACAACTGGAGAACATCTGAAATTAAATGAACATAAAAAAAGTGTTGAAGACTTAAAGTTCTAAAAAGAAATAAAGAACCAAAAATTAAAGGAGACAAATAAGAAATCTTATTAGAGAGCTTTGTAATTTAAATATGCATAATAACCACAAACATAAACACAAGTTGAAGTTTGGGGTTAATAGCTCAATAGCTATTGGATTAAGTTCTTGATCTTGTTTAGTTTCATGTAATGGCTAGAGAGATAAATTTATGTAATTACAAGGAAAATGTAGAAAGAAAGGAATTGAGAGGAAAAGAATAGACCTATGGTCTACTTAGGAAAAGAGAGGAATGAGAAGATATGTGAAATCAGGACTTAAAAAGTGACTAAAATGTAAGTAGGGAACAAGAAAACTTAGATTGATGTTTTGAGAAGAGAAGAAAAAGGAGTGGCTAAATGTATTGCGAGAGAAATGGGAGAACAGCTGAGTGTTTCTGGAATCTCTCTTCAATGCTGTGTAGGCTAGTATTTATAGAAGATCCTTCCCCTAAAACCAGTGAGGTGGAATTCCATCAGAATTGATTTCTGCCACATTGCTCTATTGCTGTCCAGCTAGAAGCAAGCTTTTGACACTTCCTTTTCCTTACCGAGTGTCCTTTTTTATAATATTCCAACCGCTGTTCTTCCATGTAAACAGCAGCTGGTTTTAAGTTTCAAAACCCACCCTTTTTTTCAATTTACTAACTGGTATGTACACAATTTAACAACAACATAAAATTTACTCCAGAACACCCGGTCATAGTGCACTGTTTTAGAAAATATAATTGGCCAGATAGTTCTGATGAAATCGTTACGTCTGAACTCCGTCTTCAATTGGGACTAAAATCTTCTCACTAAAACACTCACAGGCTGAGAAGAGTAAAGATTCAGCTGCATCTGGAGCAAAGGATGTGGACAAGACGGTTGATCGTTCTAAACCAGACGCTGGTGACCAACCTGACCTATTTGAAGAGAACTTCAAAGAACTGAAGAAATGGGTTGATGTGAAGTCTAAATGTGGAACCCTGTTAGCAATACGTGAAAGACGTTCTGGAAGGCTCGGAACAGCATTGAAGGTAATTTTTTCTTTGCCTGTCTTGCGTATTCCATTATGCTATACAAACCTACTCTTACCGATGTAGTATGCAATGGATGAAACATTTTAACTTTGTCTCTCTCCATCTCTCTGTCTCTGTCTCTGTCTCTCTCTCTCTCTCTTAGTGAGAACCTAAATCAATTTTTTCTGACTGATTTGACACTTCCTGGCATAGGTGGTGAATGATTTGTTTCAGGATAATGGGGAGCCTCCCAAGAAGAAGCTGTATGAGTTAATGCTCTCTTTGCTGCAGGAGATTGGTTGGTATCATGCGGCGAAGTACGCAAAAGAGTGGATGCACGTGCGCTTCCCAGCAAACCTGCCACTTTTTTAAAAGTTTTGCTTGGTTAAAATAATGGGTAACATTACCATTGAATTAGTGTTTCAGGTGCTAGGTCCACTTTACTACTTAAAAGAGATTTCTACCTGGATAGTAATTGTTTTCTTGATAAAGTGAACGCCCTTTGGTTTTTTTCACCTGTTAAAGATAGTGTGCTTAAAAAATATTTGGAAATTCTGATGCTATAATGCTGACATAATAATAATAATAATAATAATAATAATAATAATAAGAAGAAGAAGAAGAAGAAGAAGTTTACGATTCATGGTAAACAAACTTTTCATATTACCTTTTTTTTTTCTTTTTTTTTTTCACTTCCATTACTGAATAAGTTATGCCTAAAGGTTAGCTCCAAGCATATGATTTTAATTCATTGCGAGTCTAGTCAAAACGTAAAATTTCAAACCTTCTCATCTCTTTTGCTTTTTGGCTGGTTTGACAACTTAGAGTAAAGTAAAAGTTTATTATAATGTAAATTTTTTTTTTTTTTTAAGAGAAAAAAGCTTTTGGTGTTTTAATTTTAACTTAGTAGTTCTAATATCTGACACTCTCTTCTTTGATATGCTTCTTTACTTGTATATTCTTTGCCTTCCATGCAAGGTAGAGAGCTATTAACCTAATATTGTTTACAACTACAAGTGGAACTAAGAAGACAATTTGGGAGGCGTTAATGGCCGACGTTAGTAGTGACGGGAGTCACAATCTGTGTAGCTTGTCTGTATTTTATGTCAGAAGGATCACCTGCCAACCAACTGCTGGGCCCGGACTTGGACTGGATTTCCAAGTGTGGAAGTCAGATAAATTCAGTGGAATTTTGTCGGTCTTGGCTGAAAGTGCTGTTTCAATTTGACGGCGTTCAATAACTTTGCCCCGTCAAATCTATAACTATAAATAACTCGGATAACCAGCCATGCAACCTGGTCAACCAGGTGTACTTCAACTCGCCTGCACGCCTTTTTTTTTTTTTCTCCAGTTGCTTGCTTGTATTAGGCGTTCTACCTTTTTTTTTTTCTCTCTCTTTCTTTTTCCCCTTCTTTAGGCGTGGATCTCTCAGGCCTTAATTTTCTTCTTTTTTCTCCGTCTCTCTCTACCTTCCATAAAAAACTACTTCTTCTCTCGGAGAGCTATTGCGCAGATATTCTTGATAGAACTAAAAGTGCAATGTAATTTTATCACATATTTTCTTAACGTAACTAGCACGTGCGATATTAAAGAAAAAGGGGAAGAATAATTAAAACGTGGTTGTGTTGGGAGGAAGGCACTTTTCCCATGCAATACTTTTCTTTTTAATTTGGCAGAAATGCATGAGAGTAATGAAAAACAGACTTTACTCGTGTACGCTAATTTGATAGGCAAGGCCGTGTGAGTGAATATTTATTATCTATAAGCTCGAGAATAGTCTTAATTTGTCTTGTTCAACATCAAAGTTGATGAAAACAATGCTAGGCGATTAGGCTCTAACTTTACTTAATAAAGCCAAAAGAATAGTAGGACCCAAACAAATTAACCTATAGGGGTTGGAATATTAGAGGCAGCCCTTGCGTAGGCCTCAAGGAAAGCATGATAGCAGGAGAATGACAATAATTTGGAGAAAGCTTGAAAGAAAACCTAGAGAGAATAAGAGTCAAGAAAATCTTATTCTCCATGAAGCTCAAGTTCCTACCAACACACATTCTCCCTCCAAACCCAAAAGGCAAATACCCCATCTTGTGTTTGCATCCCCCAAAGATGTCGTCCTTGAATCTCTGTGGCTTGAACTCATTTACATCCTCGCCCCACAAAGCCGGGTCGTGGTGCATGGCCACTAGGTCAATCCACATGTTGGTGCCATTTGGGATTGTCACTTCTCCCACTTGAATGTCTCCTCTCACTTGCCTTTGCACATTTGGGGCTGAGGGGTATAGCCTAATCACTTCATTCATAACCCATCCCATCTGCATTCACACATAGGAATATTATTATTATTATTATTATTATTTGTTTGCAACTGTAAAAATTACATAATCTATGAAAGTAAAGTTGAAATATAACAGTTTTAAAAAATATATTAAGAATAGAAAAATTACATGGTAATTATTGTAATGATATCTCACGTTTTACAAAAAAAAATTTAATAACCCTAAACTTTACTATTTGTGAAATATTTTGAATTTTTTTGTTATATTTCAGCCTGATTAGTAAAACTTTTCTATGTGTAATTTTTTTTTTCTAAGGAGGAGCTGTAATATAATTGTCATGACAACTTAGCCCTTGGAAAGATGGTTACTTTTTTTTTTTTTTTTTTTTTTTTTTTTTTTATATGAGTAGTTTATGAAAGCTAGAATATGGGCTGTTTGTGAGGGCTTCTTACAGGCTGCTTTTAGATTCTTGAGTCCAACAATTGTTTCTGGAAGTGTTTGAATAAACTGTCAGAAGAGCTTTTACGCTCTAGAAGTGCTTCCTATTAAAGCCACAAAATGTAACTTCTCAAAAAAACACTTTTGAAATAGACTTGAAACTCGTACCAAAATATCAATAACATTTTATAAGCTTAGACATAACATTTTTGTAACTTTTAAAACTAATTGAAACTATTTTGATCTATTAAGGCTCTTGTAAAATATAATTTCAAATACTTACTAAAAAGCTGTCGCTTTTACTCATATTCTTTTATTGACTAAAAGTACAAATAAAAACTGTGTCAAACGCGCCCTATCCTTGAAAGTAATGTGTACAAAATCGAAAGCACATAACAAGACAACTCATAAATTTGATTCTAAAGTGGCCATGGCTACAGATATTGATTGCCGTGGAAATTTTTGTCTGGTCAAACAATTGGAATCTGCCAAGTGGCAATATTAGGAGCCAACGAAGCACCAAACCAAGGCATATTATTTGCAATCATATATGACATGGATATATCATTGTCAAGCCATATAGGCCCCTCGCTATTCAAGGAAAGAAAAAAAAAAGGTCACATGGGAATCATGCGTTACTTCTAGCACGCGCTTTAGCATAACGCGTGAACTAGCTGTACTGGCTAGAAGCCAATTCATGCTTTGACTTTTGACCTGCCACCATCGCTCTAGCTTAGTAGAGTTAGGAGAAGATTTGGACACCATATCTGAATGCTAATATGGATATATCTACCCCTTTTCCAATAAATGCGGAAAACTTCTGATTCTAGTGTACGTAAGGGCTGCAAGACAGCAAGCATCTCTATTTGTAATCATTTATATATATATATATATGTATATATGTTGTCAATATAGGAGATAAGGGTTTCAACATATCCAATTTGGGACGTGGTGTCAATTTGCTTTGCCACATGGATACTTGCCGCATGTAGATATGGACAAATATGTGAAAGCCCCAAGACACCACGGGCATGCACAAGACACAGCTAAAAAAGCTAGCTTATATGGACACATATTTTCTCCTTAGCATGATCTTGCAATATTTCAATTACATATATATATATATGTATTAATGCATGTTATATAATGATGTAATATTTTAATATAGAACTAACAATAATTAATTAATTAATTAATTAATGTACCTTCTTGAGTCCACCAAGCAAAGTTGCATCAGCCTCTTTATCTCCAATCACTTCTCTAATCTCTTCTCTCAACTCATTTTGCCAGTCTCGATGCTCCGCAAGAAGTAGCATTGTCCATGTGATTGCCAATGCCGTTGTCTCATGTCCTCCAAAGAAAAATGTCTTGCACTCGTCCACTAATTCTCTATTCGATAAGCTCCTTCCCAATCCTCCTCCTTGACTCTCTTTGAGCAATAACCCTAACAAGTCCCTTTGGGGATGCCCTTGATCCATCGATTCTTTCCGAGCGCACACGATCGAGACGATAAGTTGATCGATTTCCTTGCCCATCCTTCTGGCCTCTAGGGTTTTCTTTGGACACAATAACTTGCTGAAAGGGACCCCCACATAGCGGTTGGTCTTGAAAAGAGTCATTTGCAGGGATCTCAATTTCTCAAACACCAAACGGCCGTTCTCGTAGCTTATTCCAAAGCTCGTCTTCGCGATGGCCTCCCCCCCGGCCACCGTAACTTCTCTCTCCACGTCAATCTCCGGATTGCCGGAGTTGATGAGAGTGGCCCAGTTGTCCAACATTTTTGTTGCGGATTCGACTATTACGCTTGCCATTGCCTGCAGTCAGACAAAGAATATTATAGTATATTTTAACTAGATTGACACCCACTAGTTATCTGATATAATATCGATGGCTAGATATGTATGCAAATCAAGCATATATAAAAATATGGCTGTAAGATTAACCAGAAAGTACTCTTCTTGGTGATGATCATATGATCTATATAAATGATCATATGTTGTTGCTACAATAAAATGAATTAAACACCAACAAAAGCAAGGGAAGGAGAAATTAATAAAAGGGCGTTAATTAATCAATTAATAAATTATGGCGTGTAAGATGGTTATTAGAAAAAGAGAAAAGTTAATAAAACCTTCAAGTTGGAAGCGTTGAAAGCAGGAGTGATAACGCGGCGATGACGGACCCAGTCATCGCCTTCGACCATGACCAGACCATTCCCAAACATGGGTTCTCTATCACGTTTGAACACAGACGGCTTTCCCCAGCACTTTGACAGGACTTGACCCGACATTTTCTTTAGAAATTCTGGATCTGCAACATATAAGAATGGCTCTGTTCCTAGCCAGTAGATAAACACCTTCCCTGCATGCAGTACCACAAAATAATTAGTTGCACCAACAAAAAAATATTAATTATTGTCATTCCAAATTATATTCTATAAATTACCTTACACTTGTCAACATCATGACCTTCAGATGGGTATATACCAAAAAAGGGAAAAAGTTCCTTATAAGATGATAAGCATGATTAAATTAGGGTTTTAAAAAGTGCAAAAGATGCTCTTATAAAGGGGATCAGAATAAACTATTTAACAAGAAGTGGTATAATATAATTGTAGACCATATGTCAGTTGGCTAAAGATTACATACATACATACATACATAAATGATCAAAGCAGCATATTTCTAGTACTTTTGGGCTTACCGTGGGACTTTTGCCAGCTAGAGAAGTAGGGAAACACGGTGGAATGTATGTCATGGATGACATTTGATGAAGGGTACTCTTCAGAATCAGAACTAGTAGTACTAACGGTTTTATCAGTACTACTTCTTATCTTCTTTTTCATCTCGTTTATGTTTCCGAGCGGGAAGCTCGGAGACGGACCTCCAAAACCATTGCTCTTTAGCTTTGAATATGATAGAGCAGGCAAAATCCAAAATGAGGATATTAATTTCCATACAAGGAAGACAAAGAAGACCAACATGATGATCATGGCAATGTTACAAGATTGTGTAACTAGACCAACAAACCCCATATTATACTATTAGCCCTAGCTATAGCTAAAATATAGCTTTTGATGATCTATATAGCTACATAAGAGAACAACAAAGAATACTCCCACAAGGTATATTAAAATTTGGTAGGAGAATAAAATTTTCTTGATCCAAGTAGGAGAATAAAATTTGGTATTTATAGAAGAGCTTGGATGTTCGGTTTCAAGAATGTCGGATATTTGACTTGGAAAATATGCTACTGTTGCGTTTATTTGAGTTTTGAATCATATTTAAAATTTTCAAATCTTTCGTCTGAACGTCGTGTTTCTTCTTTTCCTTGTTTGTCTTTTGAAAATAGTTCCTCTTTTAACTTTTTCGTTTTCGTTGCTGAATTTTGCTCTTGGCCAAATTTCATTACCATTTTGCACCTAAAAGAACCGTGGGCCACTTTCATGTCATGTGGAGCTCATACTATTGTCTATACGGAATCAGCCAATGAATTTCGTCCACGATTGATGGCTGTCTCTACTTGTGTGGCTAAAAATGTATATCATGTGTATACACCAAAAAAGAAAAGGACGCTTTGTCATTATATATGTTTGTTTCCTCTTACATTATTGCAAAGATTTTCGTATATAATCAATTACATGTGCACTTACATAATTTTCAAATTGTTCTTTTGGAAAAAATATAGTTTCTAGATCAAGTAGGTAGTTTTAGCTGAATTATACAATGCGGCATCCTTGTTTGTGCATTCAAGCTTAAGCTTTTATTTTTTCTTCTAAAGGATAAATATAATTTTTTTGCTCTGAATTTCTGCATTACAGAGTTTTTTTTTTCCTCTCGATGGGGCATATAGAAAGATATACGCCCTTGTAAATAAATTTGGTTTTGATCCAAAATTCTGCACCGACCACATGTGATAACTTACATGTGGTAGTGATCACTTTAAAATTATTTAATTTTATTTAATTATTACTCTTTAGGACGTTTATAAATCAATTCAGGTTGCAATTTTATAATAAACGCACCCAGCTTCTTTTTGCGCCTGTGCGTGTGTGTGTGTGTGTTTTCTCTCTTTTTGGACAAGGGAAGAAAAGCTACTGATCAGAGTGGAAAGGGCACATTTTCTCAAGACTTCTTTTAAGGGTACATTATTTTAGACACATTTTTAGCATATTTTATGTCGGAAATGTACTATATCATCCTTAACAATTATATAACTTATTGATTCTTCTTAGTTTATAAAGCTATAATAAATTAATGGTACATGTTTTCAGTTAAAAGAAAACAAGATCCTCATTAATTTTTTTCTTAACAAATTTTGTCCAAGGATAGTAAGCTATAAACCTATACTATTTATTGATTGTGTCTATCATTAATAAATCAGCACATTTTTCATAAATATTAGACTACATAATAAAATCATGTGCACAAATAAAATATTCAAAATATTTGTAAACTTATTTGCATGCGAGCAACTATGTGACTCGTTTAACAACCGATAAAACAAGGTATATATAGAAAACTCGTTCGAGAAAGTGTTGTTTATTCAAGTTAACTTTTTTTTTTCCTCCCTTCATGAATGCTAATCCATCTTCGTATATAAAGGCAAATGGCCTTATAAAAGCCTGTTTAAAATAATTTTTTTAAATTAGGGAAATGATCGATTTTTATTAATTGTAAAATCAAAATGACAAAAATAACTTTAATCAATTATTAATCAGCAATAATGTATCAGTGATAAACCCGAATGCATCAATCATAAACCTAAATATATCAGTAATAAACCATAATATACATAAGTGATATAACGTTATACATAAATCATAAACCCAGGTACATCAGTGATAAATTATAGTTTATCAATAATAAACGTTAGTATATCACTGATAAACTTGTAAATAACAAACCTTAACAAAAATAAAAAAAAAACCTCAAACCTAACTTTCTCTCTCTTCTCTCTCTCCCTCTTGTCTCACTGCACAACATCTCTAGACACTGTTGGTACCACACTCCATCCGGTTGGCCATTTGGAGAGCCGGTAAAGATTATTTTGATTAATAATAGTGAATATTATTTTTTTATTTTATAACTAATAAAGAGGGACTATTTGACTAATTTAAAAAATATATATATGATCATTTGTTTTAAAGAGCCTATAAAAAGACCACCCAACCTAATTCTCATCCATTCTTTACCTATTCAACAAAATTGCCTAAAAAGCCCCGGTTTTTATTTTGTTTTGAATAGGCAGCTTTTCGACTGCAATTAATTAGTATACCGCATAGGAATTATATATATTTAATAGATTAACACTAAGTAATTTTTACTAAATCTAACGCAGCAAAATTATATGTACTTTCTGCGCTCTTTTGCATGTAGAGAAAAATCTAAGACTTCCGACACCCACACATCAGCCAACCTTGGAAAAACATCCAAACGTGGATTTTTTGGTCAACAATTGAGTAGTAGTTTATAATACTCTCATAAGTCAATAATATTCCGGAATTCTTTAAAAAATTACTTTGAAACTAAAAGCACTATTAGTTTAGCTTTGTCATGAGTATTATATTAATTAAATAACTAAATAAGTAATTACTTAACCGCCGCATATTTTTCCAAGTCAAAATATACTTCGACTGGACACAAAATATTCCCCTACTTCTCTCCTATAATGAGGGCAAGACTTTGAACTTTTAATTGGCCACTGTAGTTTGGAAAGTCGGATACATATATGATCGTGTTATTATTATTATTATTGTTGTTGTTGTTGTTGTTTTTATTATTATTTTTTTAATATAATGAAGAGAAACAACTAGCATAATAAAAATTTAAAGTATTCTACTTAAATTAGCACCTAAAATCAAACCCCTTCCACACTAAATCTATCACTCAATTTATTAAAATTAAAATGAAAAGAGGACCACAAAAAAAGACTTCAAATAAAATACTAACAGTTATATCCCATAGGATGATCACGTGTTTATCAATAGCTTAAACTTGGCAAATATTTAATACGACAAAGACGGGTTTCTGCTTCAAAGATTGTATCATCGCAAACGTGGCAAGCATATTAAGTAATAAGAAATCGATGGCCTGGAACATTTGTCGAGACACAGCATTGCCAAGTCAGCACCGATTATGATATAAACCAATTTTTTATCAGTGTATATATATATATGTATGATCACTATTGGTTTTTCTACTGTAGTATTATATAGAATCAGAACCCTATTAATTATTACGCTGCTCAAAGTGACTGAATCCTTTCTTCTGTTTACACAGAATTATGTGTCAAAAGGGTTTCATGCATCGAGTGATTTTTGTTTTGTTTTATCATATCATATCATGCTCGGGTGGATCTGATGAAAGAGCATGAATTTTGTTTAGTTCCATCAACGGTGTGAATGTGCATATATAATATCTTCTTGTTTAATAGTGTACATGTTGACGAACTTAGATTATTACATGATGGCACCTAATTCTTGGATGCATTTATCCGTTTGTAAATATATTCGAATTGTATTGATTTGGATTATTTTATTTTGAGTTATGTGCTTTAAATTAGTTATTTGAATTAACATTTGCATTTGTGTTTAAAGTGCCAACATGAATAAGGAATAAAATTAGAATTTGTGTTTGGATAAATATTATAAAAAGTTTTTGATTTATTAACAAATCTAACAAAATCTTAATATTTATGATCCTAAAAAAAATATGTAATATGAATCTTGATTTATTTCCCTCTTCATTAGGAATGCAACAGAAAAAAAATTCGTTTCAATCGGATATTAGATGATCAAGTTATGATTTTTTTTTACTCAAATGTAAGAAAGAAAATTTTAGTTTTTACTGTAGCAAACATATCTTATTTAAAAGAGTTCAGAAAGAAGTAGAACTCTAAAAACTTGAATTCAAATGATTCATTTAATTTGAATTTCAAAATAAACAAACATATATTCGAAAGATTCTAAAGATTTAAATTTAAGATTTGTTCGAACACGTAAAACAAATGTGTAAAACAAACGGCCCTTAATATATTCTTACATATAAATATATTATATTCACTTTAATTTGCGCTTTACATTTTGTCTTATTAGTTTTTACCCTTTACACGAATAAGTTCTACTCGGCAGTGGCAAAATGGAAGTAGCAACATAAAGAGTTAATTTCATTTTGAACACTTCTAGCCTGATCAAAGTACGTAGTACTCTTTGGATGCTCACTCACGCGAGTCTCACACTATTGGGCTGATTTTTATTTTTATTTATTATTTATTTATTTTTGTACATTTTAGCATATTTTCCTAAAGTTTAAAACAATAATATATTAAACAAGTACAATTGAATTAATACTTGTGTGACTAGAGCTTGTTTTCGTGGTTAGGCTTGTCTTGCATATTGCAATAATAGTTTGCAAAATATGATATGAATATTGAAACCCTAAAAGTCATGATTTGATCACGTACGCACCATAACTCGTTTAAACTACAGTACTAGATCATGGGACTTCATTTGTCAAAGCTATTGAGTGCTCGTTTGATTCAGTAGTTTATTTGTCAAAAAGATTGGAACTAACAATTAGCTGTAGTATATGAGAACTTTATACTGTAACAAATTTTTATTTTTTATTATAGCATACAAAAACTTTACATTGTTTAGAATTATAACAGAGAGTTTCAACCGTTCTTTCAAATAGCTTGGTAGTCTTTCTCACGTTAGTTTTGCCTGAAATCTTTTTTTTCTTGTTTGTCCTTATTTATATTTATATATATATATATATATATTGTCTTTTTAGATTCGTCCGTTTCAAGTTGTCATTTTTTATGATTGTTAATTGTTATGACGCTTTCGTGTTTAATTTAAATTTATTTCTTATTCTTAGGAGAGATTTGCAAACTTTCTCAAATTTGAATTATTGTATGTGTGTGTATATATATGGAAATTTTATTCTGTTTATAGTTTTATAGATTTTGGTGAATTAGAGAATTGATTTTTTTTTTTTTTGAAAGAGACTTGATAAACATTATATTTTTTGGTTTTCTTTTTTTTTTTTTTATAAAAAAGGAAACAACTTAAATTTCACACGAATGACGACCGCCAAAAGGTGTCATTTACGCCTAGGTTTAGGGATTCATTTCAGAAAAGCCTCTGACGTGGCATAATTTTTCTATTTCGTCTGTTTTGTGAGAAAATTTGACACATTCAACTTTCAAAAAATATAAACACTTAATTAATTATAAATATTTAGGGTTGGGTTAGGGAAAATGTTATCTAAAGATATTTTAATATTTTAGTTAGAAAAAATATATAAATTCAAAAAAGAAAAAAAAAGTAGTAAAAGACATAGTGATAGGAAGAGCGGGGATTTTTGTATATGCTATAATTTGAAACTTATTTTTTATTTTATAAATATCACGTACGTTTAAGTATAATACAACTTAAATATATAGTAAAAGTAATAACATGGCATAACTTTTATAATTGTGTCGTGAATAAACAAGACTTTTTAAAGTTTTGCATAGCATTGTGATTGTGTCATAAATAAGACATTAAGTGTAGTAAAATTTAAATATATAATAAAAGTAACAGCATAGCACAACTTTTATAATTGTGTGGTGAATAAACTAAGACTTTTAAAAGTTTGCATAGCATTGTGATTTTCTCAAGGGGTATTCGAGTTACATTACTCCACTAAAAAAATGTTAGGCCCATTTAAGAGGGAACGGCTTAGGCCCAGGTTTGTTATGCCAAACGGCCCATTTAAAAAGGCAATCCAAGTCTGGTACACAAAACCCGCCATTCCCCTTCCCATTTTTCCTAATTTCCCACGGCGCAAGAAAGAAGCTTTTCGAAAAGGGTTAAAGGATAAATAAATATATAACTTTAATTTATAAAATTTTTATAAATATTTTATAATAATATTGTTGAAATTATTTATATGTAATTATATAATACAATATATAATATCATTAAGATAATTATTATATCATTAAAAATATTTTTAAAATATTTTAAATATTATATTAAATTTTAATTTTATAATAGTAGTTTAGATACGTATTGTAATTTAAAAAAAAAAAATGGAGGTCCAAAGTTCCTCTTCCTTCAAAGTTCGCGCTCTCCTTCAACAACTTCGTCCTCATCTTCTCCAGGCAACTCTAAAATTTTTCTTGATTACTTTCTCATTCCATTTTTCTTATATTTTCTTTACTGTCTCTTTGGAATCCCCATGAATATTATTCAATAACTTGTCGCTTTTGTCATCTCTTAAATTTTATCGTCTTGTTTCAATAATCTTTTTTTTTTTTTTTTGCGAAATTCCATTTTTTGAATCTTGCTTCTCTCCTTTCTTTTTCTTTTTTGACGCTTACAGGTTATTGGAACACCAGAGTTTCGGAATTGTAGAGCGAGTCATGAAATTCGAAAAGGTGAGTTCTTTAACTAGGTGATGAAAGTTCTCTGTATTTTGCCCCTCACTCTCTCTCTCTCTCTCTCTCTCTCTCTCTGTCTCTCTATATATATATATACATATTCATGCTTTGCCCTGAATCGCGTTATCTTTTCACAATTTGTTCCATGGAAACCAACTTTCGCCCAAATCTTTTGCATCTGATACTTCTTGCATGAAAAAAGAACAAATGAAACAGGATACGACTCTTAAAAGAAACTGGCCTATCAATTTTATCACCTAAGCTCTCTCTAAATGATAGTTAAGTACCTGTAGAAATGTGGGACGTTTTCTAATTCACTGTTTTTGCTTAAATTCGAAGCTTTTCAAAGAATTGTATTGAGAAGATTGTTTTAATAATCAATTAATAAATGCAAAGCCTTTGATTTGCAGATGTACAGCTTCTGTTGCGTTTCTACAAGCAGATGATACTGGAGATGAACAAAACGGCTGGTATGGCTGTGCAGGAATGCCACAGCAGCGCGAGACCGGGAAGTATGCCTGTGAAAGAAAACAAACGTCGGAAGTTGTTTCAGCCAGTACATGTGCAAAAAGAGAGAGAAAATGGATGTTTAAAAACTGTGTTGAGCTCGGACAAGAAACCACTGGAGGGAAGCTACATTGTTGGGGGGTCGGTTTCTGGATGGAATTTCATCACATTTGGAGGCACTGAACCAATTTATTATGGTGTGACAAAGGAGTCATTTCGTAGTAGCCACAAGGAAGTGAGGATAATGGAGATATCCGTTTAAAATGGACACAATTCCTCGTGAAAGGACACTGACTAATTTTGAAACAAACATTTTTTGATGAAGGAACTAGTCAACTACTTTAGACCTCTCTGTTACCATGTTTCACTTTGAAAAGTGTTTTGGTTTTTTTTATGGTATGTTTTACTGATATAGGGAGATTATCAATATAACAGTTATTCTATTGTATTTGCACTATCCTTTATATTAGCTTATCTGCTTAGCTTTACTTGTTTTATATGTCGTATGTTTTAGCTATTATTTCTACTAATTATTTTGTAAGAGGGCTATAAATACTTTTCTTAGCTAATTGTAATGAGACTAGAACATAAGGTATTAAATACAAGTTTGAGTGTTTTTTCTCCCAATTGAAGATTTCCCCTTTGAGAGGCTTTTTTAGGTTATTCTTTAGATTTTTTGTCCTGGTTAAGCCGGTAAAATTCTTATTTTCTAATTCTATTGCGTCATTTGCCATTTAAGCCTCGGTGTTTTGTTCCACTTTTATCCGACATCCCCAAACGGCCTCGGAAACAATACAGCTTAGGACGAAGAAATCACAAAGTCTACCAATGGAATTAAAATGGCCTAATTTCTTTCTATGACAAGGAATATGTGAAACTCAGCAATTTTCCTACCAGAATTAAGTTGGGTTCTTCTGCTCTTTTAAGGGTTGTAAAATTTTTTCCATAAAACCACGAGTATGACTGTAGAGGAGACATGATGACACCATTGATTTTTTTTTTTTTTTTTTTTACATTTCATGCTAACAATTTAAGCACTTTTTTTTTCCTTTCTTTTGTCATTGTCACCCGTATCAATGCTATTTGCAGCTAAACGGAGCAATAGGGTCTTTTGCAGGTGCTAGCAAATAGCGTAAAAGCGGTTGACGCGTTCGCATATCAAATTAATTACCCCACGTAAGTGCAACCAAATGAATGTATTTTTGCTTATTTGAATACCTGTAACGCCGCAGACATACAATCAATTTTGAATATTCTGTTGTCAATGAAGTAATGGCTTTTCTTTTTGTGCTCCAAAACTTGAATAGAATAATCAACTGACATGCTCTCCAGTTATTTTTAACATTACACAAAATAAATTTGATGAGATTTTTCTCAACGTCTTTAAATTAGAAGTACAAACAAAAAATGTAAAATCGGGAGATCGCTGCTAAACCTACGAAACCCAAAGAACAAAGCCGCTAAAGAGAAATAGTTAATATCAAGACTAAAAAAATTTGAATTATGAAAAATCAACCAATTTCCATGTTTCTGAGAAACCAAGGTCAACTGTGGATTTAATAAACATCCATCAGCTTTGTGAAGGTGCTGCACCAAACCTTGTCTGGATGATACGCAAAACACCACAAGAATCAACTCGTACTATAGTCGTCGAAATCATGCATGATGCATTGCTTAGATTTTGCTGTTGAAGGGTGCTGAAAAACCATCATGATTCACCTTCAAGGAACCACATATTTCCATGTCTCAACTTGCAGGTAGTTTTGTTGGACAGCAAATTGCAAGGAAAATCTCAAGAGACCAGAGAAACCTGAGTAACCAGCACCTAGACCAACAAAGACAGGAAAATGAAACACTTCTCCAGTGACCATTTGGTTAGTGAACAAACGGTTTCAAGGTTTCTGATAAAGACATGATCTTGGCTGAGCTTATTTTGGCGAAAAACATTTTACATTATGAGTGAGGTTATATGGACGAGACTTACCCAATTAGAAGTCATGGAAGAGCATAAGAGCATCATCAAGTTTCATAAGTGATGATTCCAGATATATCTTCACGTTTCTTAGCCGTTTGAATTCTTTCTCTAAGGGGCCCGGGACATTATGAGTGAGGTTGTATGGACGAGACTTACACAATTAGAAGTCATGGAAGAGCATAAGAGCATCATCAAGTTTCATAAGTGATGATTCCAGATATATCTTCACGTTTCTTAGCCGTTTGAATTCTTTCTCTAAGGGGCCCGTGCGTTTCTCAGGCGGTAGAGTTAATAGCTGAAAAGAATGCAATTAGTTTAGAAAAGAACTTTAGGCTCTGATCCACAAACACGTGTAAAGGAAAAAAGATGATATCAATTTAAGAGGTTTGATTTGAGAAGTATGTTTGGCCAACAGATAGGAACATATAAAGTAGCAAGGGACAAGTAAAAAGCCTATGTTTTGCAGACCTCCTTCTTCTGCTCCTGCTCATGAATTACTCGTAGGCTCAAATTCAAAGCTGCATGGTACATCTCATCCAGAACATGTTTCCAGAGAATTGGTTTGTTCAATTTCCACAACAAGAAGGCTGTCTTGTCCGCTACATATTTCTGCAAAGGCAATAGACAAAACAATGTCAAAAAAAACCAACAAAAAGCCAAAAGTCAGTAAAAGTGAGTAACCTATACTACCATCCTGTAAATTTTACAAAGGCAATGCTGATGCAGGGGGAAAATGGTGTGTAAAAGAGATTCAAACTAAAGTTTTCGTAAGTTTTGTCACATCACTTCTCTCTTTGTTTTGATATATTAAAACTAGATTTGAGATCCCAGCCATCAATATCCCGGTTATGTTGACGGCATCAAATATTATCCTATTTGAGCTAAGTGTGAATTTTGTAAGAAAGTTAAAAGTATCCACCTCCATATGCAAGTATTCATCCTTCCACAGCTTACAAAGAATCTTGAGCGCTTCCTTCTTGTCAACAAGTGCCATATCTGCAATCTAGAAAGAGACCAAAAAAAAGTACAGCAAACGTAATTTCTTTTTTGTACAGATGCAGAGAAGGAGAAGCCCCAGGAATGGTGGTTAACATTCTGTCTCAGACGTTGATTCCAGGTTGCCAGCTGCAAGCAAAAGAATTAAAGCAAATTTAATACCTTGTGTGTTTCATACAGCCGACCAGCCTTTGACAGAAACCTGAACATTCTGTAAGCATCCCTCCCGTATCTTTTCAACACAATTAATTCCACCTGCAATTTAGGAATTGTAAATGGAATTTTATATCACCAAATGAAATAGCCCCATAACTAGAAGAACAGAAGGAGCACCAATGGGACAAACCTCTTCATTCTGGGCTAATTCAACTATTTTCTTCAGGTCTGCATAGAAAATGTTGGTTCAGAAAAAGGTCAAAAGAAAGAGGAAAAAAAAAAAGGAAACGAAAAGTAATCTCAAAGAAAGACGGAGGAGTTGTTTTACAAGCAGATATATAAGCTACAGTGAGAAAATGACAAATTTTACCGATACTGTATGTATCATCTATCCCAGAGGATGAACCACCAAGCTGGACAAGGGAAGCTCTGACACGATCTAAAGTCAAACTACGACCAGCTTCACTTTTCATTACCTCTTCAAAAATGGTACTCAATGACAAAGGAACTGCAAAAAGGCACAATCATGACCTTTCTCTCTCTATGTTTCTCACAGCAAAAAGCCAATAATTTTTGTATCACGCAAAATGCCAACATCTCTTGGATTATATCCTTCTTGGTCCACAATAATTGCACTGCAAACAACCAAATTCCACCAGTAGTCACTGGAATCTTCAATATACCTGAATTTTCGGTTCTAACTTTCTTTTCTGCACTCCTAGTTGCATCTAATATTGCTTTTAAGACAGTTGCGGCTCCAACATCCAGCCGTGCTCTCACATTCTCAATGCAAGTCTAGAAAATGCAGATAAGATGTCATGATCATCACGTTGTTTCAATCATAATATGCTCGCAGCAAATCATTAAACAAAGAATTTCTTAATTCCTCTGATACGTAGCTTAATTATTATCATAATAATCATCAGTTAAAATTACTAGACTGGCATGATTATAAGTTTTTCTTTGAGTGAGTGCACAAATGTAAATCAAACAGAAAATTGTGTAGCAAAGTCAACCTTATGCCTCAGACATCGAGTAAATTCCTCAAAAGTGGCTCGCCACAGAACTATTTCCTTTTCCTTCACGCCAAATTCTTCATCTGAATCTGCCGCACCATGCTTCCGCTGCAAATAAAAAGAATCTCATATTAGCATAGAGTAAACCTGGTATCTTACAATGACAATATCTTTTGCATGGCAGACCTTCTCCCCAACATCCATTTTTAAAGAACTATCCATATCTTTGTTATCTTCATCAAATCCAGGTCCAGAAGTCGTCAAAATTGAGAATCGTAAAGCATCTAAAGGTGCTGCGGCTTCTAATATACGTTGCTCTGCCATCTCTGAAGCTTTATCTAACTAAAAATCATAACAAGAGACAATTTAGAAATTCCCCTTTCAAACAAGCAAATTAAAACACTACAAGTTCTTAGAAATTCAGAATATATATTTAGCCCCTAAAGGATATATTATAAGAGCTGGAAATGGCAATAAAAAGTGACATACTGATAATTAAACTTAGCAACACATTAAACTGAGGAACACTTTGAACCTCACAACATTAACAGAGCTCATCAGTTACCTTAGCGGATTTAGCTCCTCTCTTTTTTGAACTTGTTGTAGTTGATAGTTCAACAAACGGTTCAGGGGCCGGGCAACGTTCAACAAAGCAGGAATCTAGAAGTTTACGAAAGCTTTCTTGCACAGCGTCCCGAACAACATGATCTCCTAAAGAAGGTTCTAAATTAGGTTATTAATAGAATATTAGGATATGCCCCAAACAAGTTACATATTTTAGGCACAAGAGACATGCCTTCACTTTTACTTGATTTTGCTCTTTCATATATTTGTTCCAGCGTAAGCCTGCCGTGCTGAAGCAAACCCTCGAGAATTTCTTCACACTATAGAAACCAATAAGAAATTATATTAGTCCAAGTCATTTCTGCCCAAGGAAGCTTAGAGAAACATTAAAAAACGTGAAAAAGAAAAAAGAAAAGAACGAACATTTTTATCAAGTTCTTGGGATACGATTGTCAAGAATTTGGGAAACCTCAAGCGATGGAGTACGTTATCAAACAATACTAAGTACTGGGTAACCTTTACTTCGTTTCCACCAGCACCTATTTACACACAAGTTCGTGAGATCATTTGATGAACATTTTAGTTGGAGAGAACATCAGAAAAAAGAAAATTACAACACTTGAACTCTAAATAAAACTCATTGCTTTCCCTTTATTAGATTAGTTCAGAAAAATCACATCGGAAAGGAAAAAACTCAAGCAAAACCTGATAAATTAACAACGTCAAACTGGGATACATATAAAAAAAAAAAAATGCAACTTCATAAGAAAAAAAACAACCAGTAACAAAATTCATAAGTAGAATCTGCATCAAACTCCAAAAGTACAGAAGTTAGAAAGAAAGGATCAAAAATTAAACGACCAAATTCAAAAAAGAACATCTTATTCGTTGTGTTTCAATTTCAATACCGATTTGTTCGGAGGAGAAAGATTGAACGCAGTTGTACTGAATGAGGATTAGGAGAGTTCTTGACTTGCAAAGGAGTGAGCTCCGTTAAGCGGATTAACAGTTGGAGCGTCATTGGACCTCTTGTCAGAAGCTTTTCACAAACATTCTGCGCACATATATACACACATATATACATATAAACAACTATTTTATGTATCTCAATCGAAAGTAAAAACATCGAAGCATATTTGAGGTAAAAGAAAGAGAGAAGAAGGCGTACAGCAACGAGATTGCCGAAGTGAGAGGTGATGAGATGGACGGCGAATTTTATGCCGTACGGAGTCGCCATGGATGTCGCGGTCGGTGTCGTCTTCTCCTTTGCTTTTATGCCTTTGAGAATCTCAGACAGAGAGATGGACCAGAGAGATGGTGTGTAGACAACTACGAATATCAACGGCCCACAGCTCAGCGGGCAATTAGGGACTCTAGGTTACGCGTTCGATTCCTTTGGAGGCCATAAGGCGTTTTTAATTAAAAGAAAAATTAATTTTTTTACTACTTAATTTCAAGGATTGAATTAAAACACTTTAAATATTAATATAAATAATATAATAATCAAGCCATAAACAGCTTTAACCCGGAAAAAATTATAATAAATATAATAAAAGCTACCGTTAAACACCAACATGGTGGTGGTAAACGTGAGAAATGAACCGAGTTGCAAGGTTCAATTCTTGACTTTGTAAAATTCTTAAATTTTTTTTTTATTTTAAGTTTGAACGTCCGAAATTACCAGCTCTAGTTGTAAGCTTTTCAAAATTTAACATAACTATGATTATAGAATTAGATCATAAAATTAATTTATAAATATTCTACGTATGGCTTAAAATGATGGCATGACAATTTAGTTAGAACTTATTAATTTTAACTACTATAATGTAAAGCTCTTATATACTATAGTGTTTTAGCTTAACTTGTTGTTCAATTATGTTTTCAAACACTCTAAATATCATTAAAATAACTACTATATAATTATATAGTACAAAATTTGACATTATCATATTATGTTTCCAAAAACTCAACATCCTTCGATGAATGGTTTTGGTCGCCTAAGAAGCTGAAAGGAAAATAGGTGTACGTATGTATTAGTTAGTTCGATTTAGTTTCAAGTTAGGAAATAATGCTTGGAAATTATATAATACGCAGAACATATGTATCAATTTGATTTAGTTTTTGTAAAAAGAAAAGAATCTGAGTCCTACATTGTTAAACCATTAAAACAAACAGCAACTTTTAAGAATGTTGAGTCACTTCACTTAACAATATGACCCTTTAAAATAAAGGCCTAAGTTCTTAAAATGTCATAATTTAGTCAAGTGTGTATCAATTTCAGATTTTACTAAATTAATACCTGTGTTATATCGAAATATGACTTTGATACTTTATATTTTAGAATATTTTATATCGATACCTCACTATCTCAACTTTTTAGAAAATCTTTTTCTAAAATCGAGAGGTTTTTTTGAGACACAAAATTGAAATTATCCTTTATTTTATTTTATTTTTTGCTGCATGTGTATAGCGGTGTAGTTTTTCCCCTACATCCCTGTTTTTGCTTTTGATTATAAATGGTATAACGGACCGCGCATAAAATATATATGATAGGGAATGTTTACCGTTTGGATGAACGGCAAATAGAAATTAAAGCCATTTATATTGCATGTTACATCGTTCTCAGAGAGGCACATGGCTCCAGCTATTTTGACTTTTGCCAGCGCTTTAAGGTGTGGAAAGTGGATTTTGATTGGGCTTTTAGAACTACTACTCTCTTTCTATTGTTTCCTCGTGATGATCAAATAATTTATCCTTCCATTGCTAACTCTAAAAAATTATTATTTGTAACTGAATGATCATGCAAAAACTACTAGACACTCGAAACATGTATATTGATCACGAGAAAAAGGCCAGTAGATATTGAATAGAATAGTTAAAACTGGAAGTTAAATATTAATATTGTCTATTAAATTATTGCATTCTCAGAGAACAGACAAATTATAACTTTATTAGAGTGTTTGGGAGGAGTTTTAATTCTAGAGTTTGAACCATACATTATCGCATGTGAGAACTTTACACTGTAATATATACTTTACATTATTTGTGCGTTTGGTATGCAGTAATCAGCAGGAATCATATTCCCAGAAAAATGATTGTATGGAATATGATTCCTAGAAACCAAGATTATCACGTTTGATTGTACATATAAATCTTCTATTAGATTTGTAGAAATAATACATTATCGTGTTTGGTTCTATATAAGAATCTTGTATAATTGACAAATAATTTATAGTATTAACATTAAATGTATCAATATAATATATTAGTACTAATATTAAATAATAATAATATAAAAATAAATAATAAAATAATATTATATATAATTTAACATTAATATTACTATAAATATTAATATTATATATTAATATTACTATAAATTATATATAATTTAACATTATTATTATTAAATAATTATTATTTTATATTAATATAATACTTTCTTTATATCATACAAAAATATTAATTTATAATAATCATGGAATTATTATTTAACAATACATTAATATTAAAATGTTGTATATAATATATAATATATTGATATGAATATAAATAATAATAAAAATATAATTCTTAATAATATATTAGTATTTATATGAATATTAACATTAAATAAAAATATTGCTATAAAAAATATTAAACATATTTAGTTATATTTTATATTTATATAATTTTATATTGATATTACTATGAATATTAATATTATACAATTCATATTGATGTTATATTATTATGTTTTTATTATTAATGTTATTATTATGCTTATTATTAAATTATAATTTTATATTCATATAATATTTATATCTATATCATATATTAATATTAATTTATAATAATAGTATGAAATTATTTTATTTTATTATTATAGTATTAATATATATTATATTTAGATATTGTATATGTAATATATTATATATTTTTATTATTATTGTTAATGTTATTATTATCAAAATATTATTTTATATTGATATAATTTTTATATTTATATTGTATAGAAATATTAATTTATAATAATAATAATATTATTATTATTATTATTATATTATTATTATTTAATAATAATATAATTATCATCATCATCATCATAGAAAAAAAGAGTGAGATTTTCATAGTTTTGAGATTCTCAGGAATATAAATATCACCTTATTGGGTGGGATTCAGATTACTCCAAAATGAGGTAATCTGAATCTCATGGGAATGAGTTTCTCAGGAATCCAAAACTCAGATTACTACATATTAAACATAAAAATCTATGAGATTCTCATTCACACCTCAGGATTACTGCATACCAAACGCCCTAAGTAGCATGTAAAACGTTACATTGTTTGTGGTTTAAACTTCAAAGTTTAAATCACTCTCTTAAACAACTTATATCACTCACAAAAAATAGATCCAATGACCGTGTTGTCATTTTAGGGCCAACTTTTTGTTAGGTTTTATTTTATCTTTCTTGTATTGATTTTTTTCTTTTATTTTAATAATATTTAAGTGGGAGTCTTACAATATGGGATAGATAATTTGTGTCGTATCAAGTGTAAACCTAGTTGAAGTGTGTCTTGCTCCTTAACGCTACTAATTGCCTTCTCTTTTTCGTTAGAAAAAAATCTATAATTTGAGATTGGTCCTTGATCCACCTCTAAACAAATAATTTGAGTGCAATCAGCACTAACATGTAGGGTAAATAGTTAAATTAACCAAGAGACGCGTCATTATAATTTAGATAATTATATTTATAAATAGCAAAGGAATTAAGGATGAAATTAACAAGAAAAAGATGGTACATGTGTCATTATCTAGTGCAGAATAAGTGCCAAGCTTCTTGCCAGCAAAAATAGCTGTGTGAATAGCAACTTGCACCTACCTCAGAAAACCGTGCAAGTATTTGTCATCATGTCGGTCCCCATGATTGACAACCTCTAGTTGGTTAGTCATTGAACAACTTAAATGCAAATACGGCATTACATGTCTCAATTATAATGTGAATATTGGGCCATTAATTGACACAGTAATATGGTGCAACATATATTGAACAAGTTTTCCTATGTGTTATATATAATAGAAATTGAACAGATTGAAATTCCATCTTTACAAGATCAATCATATGTTAAGTGGGGAGAACTGGCCAAACGTTCTTATAATTGGTTTTTTCGGTTTTGGTTTGGACTGTAAACTCAGTAAAACTATAACCTGTTAAGTGTAAGCTCTCATATGGTATAATATACGGTTCTAATTATATAATTCCAACTCTTCATCTAAATAATGATTAATATTTAAGTTTGTTTTACCTGTTACATTTAATCTGTATGTTTTGATTGCCCACTTCGCATTTTAAATTTGATTAATTAGTGTAATTAGATTATTAAACACGAGTATGGAGATAAGTGCCATAAAGCCAAAACCCAGCTCTTTAAATTTTCCAACAGGACGAGGACCCCTTCTTCCTCCCAGCCTCGAAAGGAAAAGGAAAAGACAACAGACACAATTGAGTAGAAGACATAAAAAACGAGTATAATTGAAGGCATACCAGTACAAGGGGTTCTATTATTGTTTTTGTTTCTATATATACTTGTATCAAACAAGTAATCTATACGCATATAGTGGTTCGTGAGTTTTAATCACTCATGCGTTTATACCGTACGAGTATTTATGGTCAATTGAGCTTCACGTGAATAAAGGTGAACGGTCCTCTCTTTAATTTTTTTTTTCAACATTATGTATAAAATTTTATAAAAATTATATCCATCTTCCCTGAAATTATATTCTATCCCTTTTGAATTATACTAAAATACTATATTTTTATTTATTTTTTTAAAATAATATTAGTATACATTCCATCTTCTTGAATTTTTTTTTTTGGCTTCGCCTGCGAGTACCGCTAGAAATATATAATAAAGTAAAAAAGTAGTCTTACAAAATACGTTTGATAGCTAGAAAATAATATTTCTGATTACCATTTGCGGCTATAATGAATAGGAAGGTGATTAGGTCCCTGAGAAAGGGAAAACAAAGGTTAATAATTTAAACAATTTTTTTTCTTTCAATTGTTAACGAACAAAAAATTTTCTTAATTCATGGTAGTTGCTGAAAATGTAAATTTAATTACCATTATTTCAAATAACTCCTTTTTTTCTCTCTTAAATATTCGACAACGTAAAAAATGAGAATAAACGAGGTAATAAAAGCTGTAGTCACAAAGAAAAACAAAGTGTATAACGTACAAATGATTAATTTTGCTTTCTTCTATTGATTGCTCAACCAAAACAGGCAAAAAAAAAAGACAAAAGAGGAAAAAAAGTTATAAAGGATTTAAATAATACGTGTGCGTTAATGATGTGGAAGATTATTATTATAATAGTAGTTTTATCTTTTAGTTTTATTTTGTTATTAATTTATTGTTATTTATTTAATTATTTATTACAGTAAGTGTTTATTATTGTCTTGTTAGAGGGTTATAAATACCCTCATAAGCCAATTGTAATGGTTAGACTAGGATATTGAGTATTGAAATAGTTTAAGTATTTCCTCCCTTTTGCGGTTTTTGTTTTTAAGAGGGTTTTTTTATGTGGGTTTTTGGATCTTCTTTCAGTTTAGACCGGTAAAATCCTTATTTCTAAACTCAGCTATGTCAGTTAATCATGCATCAACTTGGAGATAATTGATGTAATTTGCAAACTCCCACTAATTATCTTACAACTCGGGTCCTATAAGATAAGTTTAAAAAAAGGGTTTACCTTTCACTTGTCTACAGCAAAAGAAAAGTGAGTGCTGAATTATTTATTAACTAGAAAAGATATAGGAAACTTGCTTAAGTATTGATGAAGCTTAAAAATGAAAAAGGTTAGTTACAGAGGGCTAGTAAAAAGCTACTTTAGGAATGATAAAACATTGCACATGAAAGCCGACTATCCAACTTCCAATCACACCAGATGCGTGAACAAAAGTAGTCGCTAATAGTTATACAATCAGACAGCATAACAGTCTCCAAAAACAGCCAACTTTTCTCATAAACTTTCTTTTTTCTCTTATTATAAAGCCCCCCAAGAAGCTAAAGCCCCAAAACCAAACAGCACCGTTTTCTTTTTGGACCACCACCACCACCACATGATGATCATGATACTTATCATCATCATCATCAGCTTTCCACACAGAATCTGTCTCTCTCTTTCTCTCTCTAGATCTCTCTCTCTCTCTCTCTTGCTTTTTTGATTCATCAATGATCAATAAACTTATAGAAGCTAGCTGTTTTTTTTTTTTATTATTGTTATAATCTTAGTGCAGGTGGAGACTTCCAAAGGGATCGCATTGATCTAATTAGATTCGGCACTTTGATCAAGTGTAATACGTATTTAATTAATTAATTTTAATTATTACTTCACTAATTTTAGTTCATTTTATTGGATCATGCGATCCCTTAGGAAGCTTCCATCACAAGCTCTAGAGATGATCAATCGACTACTTAAGATCTTCAATCCGGGTAAGACTAATCTTTTATGATAATTTTTTTGTGAATATTATTTCATGCATGAAGCTTTCTGTTTGTCGAATTGCTTGTTGATCGATTTATAACTCTGCCCTTTAATTTTTCCTTGTTTGGGGAATATATTTTGTTTTATGTTTTGAGTTCTCTCTTGTAGATTTTTTTTAATTCTTTAGTAGGCGATGAACATGATTTTTTTTCTCTCTTTTGACTTAGGGTTTGTTGATTAGATTCGAACGCTATCTTAGATTCTTAAAGGAGATATTAATTAGATACCATTCAATATGTCTATCTGAGAGGATTTATTAAAAAAAAAACTGGCAATAGCTTTATAATTCCATGGATTCAAGATCAAAAGAAGAATTATATAAAGCAATTTCCCAGTACTCTTGTTTTTGCTGTTACTATTATTATCGCTATCAGATTCGTGTTCTTTTACATAAGTAAGTGTGTGTGTGTGTGTGTGTATATATATATAAATATTCCTACTTGTTTTTCTGTTGATGTATATATATAGCCAAGTTTTTACATTTAATTAAAAGTTCTCTGTAGTTCTATTAACCCTCTTTTTTAAAATTTTGATCGTGTTCATTAGGAGAAAGAAAATTATGGCACATAATTAGAAATTTGAAAGTAGCTAATAGTTCATTAATCATTAATAAATACTAGGCATGGACGTATAAAATCTCTAAAATTCTTGTCTATGAACGTGAAAACAGTGGTTTATACATACATATATGCAAATCTTATCAATAAGATAATAAAGTATTTACCACAAAATCTTGCTTAAGATTCTGTGCATGACACCAAGTAGGCAAAAATCGACATAAACATCTAAAGACAAACCCACTAAAAACAGTATTCAATGTCGGATTCTCATGCCCACACGGCCATAATATTGCGTGATTGTCGAGCTAATTTGTGTCTTTTTTGCTATAAGTCAATAATGAACCACAAACATGGTAGTTTTATATCAACGCAGAATCACATGGGACATATTTCTGTCCATCGTCGCAACTAATAAAGCAGTTACAATACATATACATGTACATACATACATATATATATATATATATATATATATATATATTACACGAAAGTGTGTGTGGTGGTCAAAAGTTATGTCAAGGAAATTAATTTTATATATGTAAGTACTACCACTATAGGGATCATATCACACATGCATGATTGACTATTTCGAAATATATCTTGTTAGTATGAGAGTGCTATATATAAATCCTTAATTTCTGAAACATAATCTTTTTAACAGGCAGAAAAGGCATGTATTTTTTCTGAAACATATTTATTATTGCTTATGATAATCGAGCATTTGCTTGGTTTATCTGCAACCTTAAATTGCTCTTGGAGCTGTTGAAAAATTATATACAGATCATATTACACGAATGACCATCTCGAAATTTATCTTGTTAGTATGAGAGTACTATATATAGATCCCTAATTTTATGATAACACGTGTTTTTCTTCAAATCTCCTACCTCCAACTTCAAAATGTACACACACACACATATACATTTGTAAAACATATATATTGTTTTTGATAATCGAACATTTGACTAGTTTATCTGCGACCTTAATTGTTCTGGTCGCTATTGATGTGTTCTCTTTTGCCATCTTTTTAATGCTTTATTATTTATTTATTTTTTGTATCATCACATTTCGCAATGCATCTCCTCTGTGTAGCCATTTAGACTCCACCCTCCTAGTTTTTCGGTTATTTCTTAAAAACCCAGGTAGCTTGTACACTAAGGTTTTTTTTTTTTTTTGGTTGCCTTTAATGAAATCCTTACTAGACTTGACGGATATCAACTGATCACATGCCAAACTAGGATCTTAGTTATCTGCCTCAAGTCCTCTATAAAGACCCTTAGGAACATTTCCTCCAAAACTTTGTAGTTAATGTCAAACATTCGTCCGCCTTAAACCTTTTAATTATTTTGACGAACTTACCGCTTAGGGTCTCATTTAAATTTTTTATAAGCCAATACGGCACACACATATATAGTCCCTTTCTTAACATTTAAATTTTCACTTTGCCGCTATCCTCTAATATATTTGAAGGAAAATTATATAGATATTCCTTGTGTTTTAATGATATGCTGATTTATTTTGTGTTTTTTTATAAAGATAAAATAAAATGCATATAATACTATGTTTTACAAATAGCCTAAAAGAACGTCCTTTTTGCTTGAGAAATCAAAATTAAAGGGTGAAATGGTGCACTTACCCTTATTACATAAAGTGACATGTTTTATATATACGCTTAAACATGTATTCATACTCAAACAACAGCGAAAACTATACATCCTTACCGGCATTCATTGCCTTCTAATGTATGTAGCATAGGAGATTGCAAATTTCAAAACCAACTCTCTAGAAAGATTCGGAACACCCAATATAGAATTATTTTATCAAATACATAAAACTATAAAAAGCAAACCATGCTTTGATAAGTTAGTAGATATAGCCAGAAAAACTCAGATATTAAGAGAAAACCCTATTAAGCACATGGTATAGGAACGAAGAGATAGCAACAATAAAAGTAATCAATCTAGATACAATAATTAAGACAGCTAAAATTTAATATACTCTCCAGGATAAAAAAGAATTCGAAATTCACTTGATCAATGTTGTTCTATCTGTAAATAGTGAAAAGTGCATAACATGTCGTCTTGCATCACATACCATACAAGGAAATTTAATGTCTATTTGGATGCAAGTACTGTTGTTGTTGGATAATGTAAGTTAAAGCGTAGAATACACTATTTTACTTGATAGAAAAAAAAAATGCATGAATTGACCCTTTAATTTTGATCTTTCTAACTAGCAATACAATGGATTTTTTTCTCGTGATTTATAATTATACGGGATCTTTTCTAAAAACAAAGTTGATCCAAATCAACATTTTGTCAAACTAGAGCAGATATTTGTGATATTCTTCCAACTAAAAAATGATAAAATGTCATTGTTGTGGTGAAGTAGCTCTTTAACTTCATAAAAGACCTTTGTCATCCGACAAGGGCACTTTTCATTTTTGCAATGAAAATATGTTCTTATCTTTCTACTAAGGTTTTTAGGTTATCCAAAAATTATGCTCTGTATTATAAACTGTAACTCCTTTATAACTTTACATTTTACATTAACGTTAAATCACTGCATTTCTTCAATCAAAAGTTTGACTGTATAAAAGATCTGTGTGTCCTTCACATTTTAAAATTTTTAGCTTTTAATCCTCTTTTTTTTTTTCTTTTTCTTTTCCATTTTTATTTAAGGGATTTTAGGTATTTTTTATGGTTAAAACTAATTGTTGATCAGGAAAAGGTAAAGAATATCATTAAAAAAATATATGCAAAGTATAATGGTTCTAGCTTATCATTGTCCACTCTTCGCCACCGTCTCTAGCGGCACCTCCTCCTCCACCACTACCTCGCTGTCATATCCTCTACCCCCGCCACCAATGAGGAACTTCAAGAAGAAGATCTGAGTTCATCAGTTGTGTGAGCTGCCGCAAACACATTTATAGAGGTGGTACAACGTAATGCCCTAAAGTTTTAGGGTTTAAGTTGAAATAATTCTTTGGGTTGATTTGTCGTGAATATTAAATTTGGAATTTAATCTTTTTTAAAGTACGTTGAATGCCATGTTCGTTTCTAAAATTTTTATGGACAATTTTTGAAATGTAGTCTTTTGAAATTTATTTTTTATAATATCATACATATTTAAGTGTGGTTAAGCACTGCTTAACCATGTAACATAAATAATAATACGATACAACTTTTATAAATGTTATATGAATAAAATTATTTTTTTTATAACTGTGGCATAACATATAATTTTCTCAATTTTTAAATTGTTAATCTAATGTGGTTTAAAGTTTGTAGCATTGGGCCATATACGATGAAGGCCTTACCCAAGTTGCCAGCCCACCAGTCAGCTCGATGGTGTGCATTTCCTAAACCTTCAATTAAAAGCGTTATAATAATAACCGGACCATATGTAATAGAACTTAATAAAAGATCAGCAGTTTAAATTTGCGCGTTACTTTTTCTACAGGTAAAGTACTTTTTTATACCACTAGAGAAGTTTAATATTATTATTCAAAAAAAAAAAAAAAAAGATATCTTAAACATGTTAGCTAGTGGTAGTTTTCAGTCGAACAAAAACAAATTAAACCTAAAATGAATTTGATGCCGTCTTGTTGCGAAAGAAAAGGAAGAAAATTTTGCAATTATTTGTGTTTGTGACCCTATGTACAGCACATTCGTGAAGAAAAATCTGTCTTACATTTGTTCTTTTCTGTCTTTGTTAAAACTTAAGGGTTGTGATTTTGATTAGCATTTGTCTTTGAAAAGTACAGATAGAAGACAATTTAGGCGTCCTAGAATAAAAGTATCACTTTTGTTCTGAAAAGTAAAAGGAAGGTTTTTCAAGATATTATGATATAACTTGTTGAAAAGCATGCGCAGAGCGTATCAAGCATTTACCAAAAAAAAGAGTAAAACAGACAATTTAGGCCTCCTAGAATAAAAGTTTCACTATTTATTCTGAAAAGTAAAAGGAAGGTTTTTCAAGATATTATGATATAACTAGTTGAAAAGCATGAGCAGAGCGTATCAAGCATTTAACCAAAAAAAAAAAAAAAAGAGAGAGAGTAAAATACTGGAGGAAAAATATGAAAAAAACTGAAAAGTTAGAAAAAAAATTCCAAAGGAAAATAAGGAAACAGTTTTGGGAAGCTAAAAGGAAAAAAGTTTCAGAATGCCTAAAAAAAACATTTCAACCAAAAAAAAATACGTTTCGAAAAAAGAAACACCAAAATGTTTTTGTTTCAAGACCGTATGAAACTCATTCTCCTTTTATATATGTTAAAGATTATGTCATTATCATTTGTGAAATTGATTAAAACATAGAAAGGTGTAGTGTGTTGAATTTGATTGGAAGGTTTGTAAATTTATACCATACCGTCCACGTTTTCCTCCCCGACTTTGGGATGCTACTAAATTTCTAAGAAAACTCCAAATTCCAAAAACGGAGGGTCTTAATCGGACTAACAACTATAAAAAGAAAAAAAATATATATGTATATATATATATATATATAACATAATTTATTATAGCTTTGCCCCGCAATAAGGGGGAAAAAAGTCCACACCACTACGTTTTCACGAATGAAATGGAAACTTCATTCAAATGACTGTTCTTTAAAGAATTTTGTGGAAATTTAAGTATTAAAAATCCTATTCGACCTTATAGAATTATAACTAAATTACTAATAAAATTGTAAACCTAAGTCTAATATATAATGTATTTTTTAAATTAGGTTTTACTGTATTATTAATAGTAGGGTTAAAACTCATAGAATTGAATAAGATTATTGTGTATTTTATTACTCTTTTATTATAACCTCTCTGAGTATTTCCTTGGCATTATTGCCTTTCTCTGACTACAAACTTGTTACTTTTTAGTTTGTTTTTAAATGGGTCTTCCACTACATAGAAGGCCAGTCCATATTTTCCTTCCAAATTCCAATAGTAAAACTTTTGGTTTTTACTATCATACAATATTCTGTTCATATTTTTCTTTTGGTCTTCCACTTCATTGTCATTTTCGAAACTCTTTTTTTTTTTACTAGTTTTCAGACTTGATCTTATATAAGGACAAAGCTGAGTTGAGACCAACCTGAGAAAAGAACAAGACATGTCTTTGTTGAGATAGCTAAATTTTAGAATATCTTGTTATATCCAGCTGGCTAGCCATGCCGAGTCGTGTACAACTCTCCTAAAGCAGCTATTTGTATTTTCGTCCGTTTTCTCTTCTTTTTCTCAGCTCTCCGAACCCCCCAAATAATAAGAATAAGAATAATAATAATAATATTATTATTTAAATAAATTTTCTCAAAAAATTTTGGGGACGTTTGGATCGTAGGTTCATACTATACGAATCTATGAGTATTAATCAAATTGGTATTTGGATGTGTATTGACTAAGGTAGTTTTGAACCCTAATATAATGTGTAAATCTATGCAAAATCAGTTTTGGAGAACTTTTCCCCCTTAAATTCTAATGGTTTTGAACCTACTTACTATGGTAAAACCGAGGATCCATTTATGTATGCTCACAATTCTCACATTATTCAAACATCAATTTCATGATTTGATGTTTTATTTCTAATTTAGATTTTTAAACTTTCAAATATTATTTTGGGCTCTATAGTTTAAATCATAAAGGTTCAAAACTATAAATTCAAACCACAAAAAAAAAAAATTTAAACCACACTAATTCAAACCGGAGACCAAATAGATCCTTATTGGTTTTTTTTTTTTTTTTTGCCTATTTCAAACTTATAGAGAGAGAGAGAGAGAAAGAAAGAGAGATGTATGTTTTCCCTGATATAGGCTGTGGATGGGGAATTTTACAGTTGACCAAATTATTTCTATATCTTTTTGTACGCCAAGTGGCTGCCGCCTGACGTACGTCGCAATAAGTATAAATCGTTATCTATATGCAATGATCAATAAACTGAAAAGATGCATGTAATTGGTAAAAATATTGTTCTTGGACATGCTTTGCAGTTAATATATCTATCTCTAGCTATTTTAAATTCAATATTCATATTATTTTATATATACACATATATCTATTGGATCAAAGTTATATTAGATTAGGGCGTTGCTACTTGACATTTAACACGAAGGCTGCTTAAAAATGTTCATATGAAGTCTTCCCTTAATTTACGAGGGTGTTTCCAACCCCCTTGTGCGTTAGCTTTTGATGTCCATTGAAGGGCAAGATTAGCCACCTTGCCTAGTAAGCTAAATGAACAAGGTATTGCCAAATGCCATAAAAGAGACCCTCTCATTAATTTATATAGTTTACCTCCCTTGATTAATCTTATTAAAGAAATGAGACTGCAAAACATATTAAACAATCATAACTATATTCAATCTGATAACAGATTTATTAAATAAGTTCAAGAGAAATTATATAAATCTTATAAGTGAGTCCGAGTTGACTCAAGGCTAAAAGAGTTAGGCTGTTGCCTAAGGCCTCTTGAGCCATGCATCCCGATCCCATTTAATCATTTTATCTTCATCATTCATAAATGTGCATTTATAAAATTCTAGTTTTGGCCCCTCTATTGTTAGATTGTCCATCTTCAAACAAAATTTAATATAAAAATGACTCGGGGTTTTAAAAGAAAGAAAATGGCTATTTTAAAAAGACAAACAGACTTGAAAAACTTATTCTATGGGAAAAAGAGAACAAATTTAAAATTTAAACTGTTTGACTCAATTTGGTTTCAAGAGCTAGTATTGTAATTAATTAACCCTTGCTTGTTCTGAGAGTGCAAGGCCCCATTTTCACCCTCTCATGAACATGGTACAACTTGTGATATCTATGAAGAACTGTGCTCATTTTTTCAAAATTTGAGGCCTCCAATGCATGTATATCTCAGATTGTGTGCATATATACATAACGAATCTAGTGTTAGGCTTGCTAGGCGTCTAATCTATTTTTTTAGGTAAAACCAATATGAATATATAAAAATAAAAATATATATGTATATAGAAAAAAAAATGTAAAATTGCAAGGTTGGACTATATATGTAAAATTCTCTTTATCGTTTTAGGTTTTCTATATCTATTGTATGTAAATTTATTCGATCACTGACTGACGGAGAGAGATGACGTTGAGTTGGGTGTGTGCCTCCACTAAATTTTTAAAATTTAATTTTTTACCCATAAAAAATTTTAAAAATTATACTTAATAATTTGTAAGAAAAATTATAACAATAACCCTACTGAATAGTTGAAACGTGTTGTTGTAATCCCATTAACATAAGAAAAATTATAATTGTACCTCATTTAATAAAAAAAAATATATAATTATATATCGATTCAGTAAAGTACCATAGTTATTTTTTTTCATACTGCCCCCGTTGAAAAAAGTTTATGGCTTTGCTGTTGTACAATGTTATAATAACAAAAAAAAAAAAGTTACATATATAAACATTTCAATTATATATTGCACCCTCAGAACTTGAAAATTGGAATTCGTAGTTAATGATTATGTTTCCTAACAAAACTTTTAGTTTGAGGGATTAATATTACACTTTTGTATTTTTTTTAATTGTCAAAGTATCACTTGATCCAGAGAAAATTTTGAAAAAAAAAAAAAGGTTTTGTTAGCAAAAATATGTCATCAAAAATTTTGGAAGAAACTTGAGCATTATATTAAGAAATGGCATATTCTGTAAATTAAACACTTAGAACACATAAATATCGCATGTAATTACGGAGTTAGATATTATTAGCTTAATATGAAATTTTTGCTTAAGGGCCCCCCTTTAGTCTCAAGCCGCCCTTAAAAAAAAAGAAAGAAAAAAGAAAAAAAACAATGCGTTTTCAACCTTTTATCTTAAGGCATTGAAAGGAGCCTCTACTTCAAGAATCAAATATGCATAAATAAATATTTATACAAATATATACACACACACACAAGAGATATAGAAACGGGACAAACTATTGTAAACGTCGATGAGTTCATCCTTGAGAAACACAACATGATAAGGGTCTCACATATGTCGGTTGTGTACTGAGAAGATGCTACCTAGTTTCATAACAACATTCATTGATATAGGCCCCTCCACTTAGCTTGGACGTGTTTATATATTCACCTTTAATTTGGTGACATCTCTCATTAAATATTTACTTAAAAAAGAAAAACGAAAATTGGGTAATAACTATAAGCTCTATTAATTGTCGAGTGCGTTCCAACTTACGCGAATAGGGAGAATATTTTAGATGAAATTAATAGCATTTACTCATCTTTTACAAAATTCAACAATTAGTTACAAATTAACTAGGCTTGCACGCATATTTAACATATCATTAGCCATATTAATTTCTGATAAACATGCAACTTGCAATGGGAAGTGAGAACTAGAAGAAAAGGTCAATTCTCTTTTTGTAGTTTGTTGGGTACTAACATTTGGACGGAACAAGAAGCGTTTAGACTTTTTATAATAGAATATGAAAAAAAAAAGACTACATAATATGAAACTCTATTTCAAACCATCAAATCTATTAGTTTTATATAATTTTTTGTTTTAAAATGATCTTGATCAAACTTAACGTTGAGAAACAAGTATTATATATACTAATTGTTAAAAGCTTAAAAGAAATTTTTTAAGGTTGGCTTGAATATTAAACAACCATAATGTGGCAATACTGTGCCATGCAGTGGCCGCGCCGTTGATAGCGGCAGACATTTAGTTATAATTAATTGACTTGCGTTTAACTCTTATTGTGATCATAAAATCCCCTCACGCGTGGCTCTTGCGGGGTCCCACCATCTAGATCCTAAGCACACTAAAATCTAAAACAGAGTTCTTTAATTTTTTTTTTTTCCTTTTTTCTTGCTTCTTAGCTTTGAAACTTTGAAAGTTCAACATCATGACGACTATAAATATGGTCTGGCCCTCCACCCATGAATCCTCACAACACATTCATAGTAAAGAAGTGCAAAGTTGGCTAAACCTACTTATAATTTAGAAAACTTATATACTACTTGCTATATAGCTTCTTTCTATTCAACCTCCACCACAATCTTCAATCCCCAAACACAGCTTCACCAATGGCTTCTTCTAACTTTTGCTTGAAGGCCCTTGCATTCATTGCTCTTGCCCTTTGTGTCCAAGGCACCCTTGGTTTGTGAATATTTTTCTTTATATTTTATTAATTACAAATTCATAAAATATAATGTATATGTCAATCTAAGGAGATAACTAATATCATCTCTTCATATACTTTGCTACATTATAATTTGATACAATATGTAAGGATATCATGTGGACTTTTATACCCTTCTTTTGAACCAAGGTTTTTTTTTTGCTACAATATTTTTTCTCAAGAAAATTTAAATTTCTGTTCAAACACAAGTTTTATATGTTATTTTTTTCTCATAAAAAGTAAATATTGGGGTTATTTTTGTAGGAGGAATAACGTGTGAGAAGCTAGACCAAGACACGTGCGCATTCGCGGTGTCGTCATCGGGAAAACGGTGCGTTTTGGAGAAGCATGTGAAGAGGAGTGGGGAAGAAGCCTACACATGCCGTGCGTCGGATATCGAAGCAGACAAGCTGAAGGACGTGATCGAGAGCGATGACTGCATCAAAGCCTGTGGACTTGAGCGCAAAACTCTTGGAATTTCGTCTGACTCTCTCCTTGAGTCTCGCTTCGCACAACAGCTTTGCTCTCCAAACTGCTACGATGCTTGTCCCAACGTTGTTGACCTTTACTTCAATCTCGCCGCTGGTGAAGGTGAGTAAATTATGTCGTTTTTACATTAGAGCTAAACTACATAAAGGGTACAAAAGGTCAACATTTTTTGGCTTAACATATTAAGCTCAATTTATATATATATATATATATATATAAACAATAAACCCCCTTTTTATTTTTTAAAGACCACGTATCGTCAAGGGTTAAAGTTAGACAAATTTGTTTTTAAAGTTTAAGAAATAAAGTGAAAATGACGTTAGGCTATAAACGAGATTTATCTTCTTTTTTTTTGGTAGGTGTGTTTCTTCCAAAATTATGTGAAGCGCAAGCCGGAAATGTTCGCCGAGAAATGGCGGAGCTCCGAAGCTCCGGTTTTGTTGTTGCACCGGGACCACTTCAACCTGCTAAGCTTGGAGTTGCGCCAACTCAGCCACCGTGCTGATTAATTTTTGTTAATTGAATGGTATACTATGATAAGGAGTTCGTAATATATATGTCTATATATATATATATATATATATATATGGATGTTGAAGTTGCACCAAGAGTTTAGTGATCACTAGGGTTTAGTAGCCGGACTTGGCATACACCATCTATTTTGGATGTAGTAATATTCAAGCCATGTGCTGCGTGATGAGTAGATATATTCAGATGAATAAGGTGTAACTTTGAAACTAGTTTGTTGATTTAATTACATGTGTGGTGTGTTTTTGTAATAGAATGCTTTCTAAAAGTTTGTTGTCATGATGTTGTATTATTAAATATATATTATAAAGTGAAATATTTCAGGAATCGAATAAAAGAAATACGGTTTTTATTAATATTATATGTTTTTACAATTATTTTGTCCACTTATTCATTTACTTGTTCCCCTTATATATGGGATTTGTACTTGCGCATTGTCGTGGTGTTCACTGGACAAAGCAAAAGAAGAGCGGACTTGAAACCTATTAATTAGGGGAAAGTTGACTGAAATGTGCCATTTTGTCTTAGATTAACGAACTATATGGACTTATTTGGCACGCACATGCCGTAATTTTGAAGTTAGACCTCTCTCAACATTTTGACTATTTCTTTCGTTGCACATATTCCTCTGCTCTAGTCAATTGGTCTTGATAAAACTCTTATTCGGGGGACAGTTTTTCTTTTTTGTTTTTTTAAAGGATAATTGTATTACAAATCAAATAAGTACACACATTAATACCGATAAAAAAGGACTTGTTACGTAAAGAATACTTAACCCTACTCTCAAGCTGGTTACACTAATAAATTCTAATAAAACGTATAAGGGGACATGATATGCACCGAGTTTCCATGAAGGGAAGTATAAAAAACTACCAACAATAGAACCAATATGGCTTGTTCAACAATTCCGCTACAATCGATGAAAAACTCCAATCGATCAAGACCAATAGACCTGTATCACAATAGTCATCCACAATACCACAAAAAACCAACTCTAATGGACTGAACTTAAAACAAAAACCAAAAAGTGAGGAAATCATATTTATTATTAAAATCATAAAGTAAAAACACGGCAAAAACAAATAACTAGAAGGTGAAAACTCCTTTGTTTTGCTATCACAAAATGGAAGCAAAGCACCAATACAGAAAAAGCCACCGAAATCAATCCAACCACTACAAGCAGAGAGACGGAAAGCGCAACAACGAACAAAGCCAAAAAACCTAGAGATGGATCAATCCGTCGCCATGGGAAAAGTTGAGTTCAACACAAAAACTTTTTGTTATAATGTTTTTCTTTACAAAACTTTGAATTTTTGCTCAAACACATAAACCAAAGGGGCGTTTACTTTTTTTTTTTTTGGTGGCTAAAAGCGTCATGAAATAATATAAGGTGTTGAATTTCTATGACCGTATAGAACAGGGCAAAAAAGTAATGGCGAAAGTTTGGAGGCCGTTGCAATATCTAACTCCCATTATGAAACTTGGAGAGAAGTTCCTAGTTTAAGTCAACTTTGGAGGAAAGAACGAAGTAATTATTGACACTTAGAATTAATGGCAACCGTATGGAATAATGCCAACCGAAAGGTTCAAAATTCAAACTCGTTAGCAGACATCTAAACTTCGTATGATAAAAGTACGAAAGGAAAAAAGAAAAAAGGTGAAAACATAATATTGAATTGGGGGATTTCAAAGAAGAAAACATAATATCGAATTGTTTCTTAGATGCAAAAGTAATAGCATGTTTGATACACCAGTTCGAACAATTCATAGTGTAGAGCTCTTTGCAATTATAACGTAAAGCTCTCACATGCTACAATGTTTGAACTCGTTCTTCCAGTTCAAAACAGTTTGTCAAAACATGCTTCAAGAAATGTTAAAATCGATGAGGTCCAATTTTTTTAATCCTTCCAAAAGTAAAGAGAGAGATATGCAAGCATGCATTCAAGACTTAAACACATTAATAATATAATCGTCATCATATGACGAGTTCTTGTTTTGACAATTAATGATCTGTTCATTGGCTTCCTTGGTGCTCATCTACCTTGCCCCAGACATGGCTAAAGCGGTCATATATCGCCGATGTCGAAGATCAACAGCACACATCTTGTTCTTGGCATCCCACATTTGTTGAGTGAACTCAAGAACAGCTGACTGGCAATGCTCGGATCCAGGGAGCAAACTCAACCAAATGCGTGCAAAGTCCCTCTTTGTAAGAATTAGGAAAGCAGTAAGGCTTAATAAACCTTGTTTCTTGTTCCTAGGCATTTCATGGAAAAAAAAAATGCAGCAGCCAAGCAACAGAGATGAGAATGAGTGGAAGCTGTTGATCAGCAAAGTAAGAGCTGCAAAGAATAAAAAGTGAACATTCCCTAGTCGGCTCAATTTCCCTTTAATATTGCCTAAATTATATATAAATTTGAGGCTACAATTCTGGCCTTCAAAATCCATAACGTTTGATTGCAAAAAGTATTTTGCAGTATGTAGTCCTTGCATAGGACAAAGTTGTCTGTTTATCTTTCAGGCTTAGCTGACAAGAGACGAGATTGGACCCTATGCAGGGAAAATTTACAGGCAATAACAACTCGACTGTCTTTCATTCTACACAAGACTGAAAAGTTCAACAAATGAATTTAAACTGCCTTTTTCTTTGATAAAAGAGATTTATAATCACCTTCAAATTTCGATTGCAAAAGAGCAGAATCTTGGTTATGCAGAAATTGCAAATCGGTCATCAGGAGAATTGCAAACAATTTCTTTAAGCATAAAAGAAGAATTATGGTCATGACAGCATGCGATAATCATTGACCAGGAGACCATAAAACACGGCAGTTAAGAAATATGTATTTAGATATCTATTCTCATGAACAATAGGATTTATCGATAACAAACGCTTAACAAGTACTCAGTTCAAGTTATAGTAGTTCCATTTCATTTTTATCCAATATAATCCAAATGCATGACAATACAGTCGTGGAGAGAATGATGGCAGATGATCACCATGGTTTGAAAACATTGTGATACTAAGCCCCATCTGCTAATGTCCTCTTTGATGTACTTATGTAAAGAACTGCCCAGAAAAGAGAATAAAGATCCAAATCATTTCAGAATTTGAACAGTAAGAACCAAAAAGGAACTGCAACATTATGGTTTATGGTTTATGGTTTAATCATTACCGTTATTTCCACGGATAAAAGCATCACCATATTTGTTTTTCAATTGCCCATTGACATACTCCTCCGTTTGTTCCATCGCAATATTCATATACCCATCCAGACAAGCTAGAATACCTGCACAAGAAAAAAGGAACACTTCAGAAAAGCTAATCCATATACATTTAACACCGACCAAGCCGTAAGTATGAGATATATTAGTAGATGAATATCATACAACAATCACAATCAATCCAATGGCATTGTTTGATATTAAAGCAGATCTTCTATAATTTTGCACGAGGGGTTATTTCTTGGTTTTGTCCTGTCATTAATAACTTGCATTATTCATAGTTTATACCAAAGCTCCATCTGTAACTCAGGTGTCCGAAAGATTACTATACATAATTTACGACCAACATAAATCTGTGATTCAACTATTCCCCAAAACAAGAAACTCAAATGAAGGCAAAGAGCACCAGAAGCCCACATGTGATCACCTGATATTCATGGAATATCATGCAAACATTCTAACCTCACCTCAATCCTCCCACTCAGATATGGAGGTCTTACAGATTTACAGAGTGCATCATCGTGTAAAAGATAGACAATTTTTGTGATCCTTGCAACTCTAAAGAGAAACCGCCCCATATATAAATATATTCACTAGAAAAATGGTGAATAAAATGTGCAAACATGTGTGTAATGATGGGGGTTACACAAAAACTATATGCTAGAAAGGAGGGAAAAAAAAAGAAAAGAGAGAGAGAGCGAGAGTTTGGATGACTCAAGCTTCAAGGAAGACTAGCCCAATCCCAACTTTGTCGGCACAAAGTTAGAAACTCATCATGATGTTGTGCTATCAAATTTTTTTTTTAAAAAAAAAAAAAAAGAGCGGCATTGACATGATCAATTTCTTGTTTAGAATCTGAAATACCCAACAAAGCAGACAAACAATTAGCGTAGTAAGAGTGAATATATCTGCAAATCAATAATAGGGAAATAACAGGACATTGCTTCTTAAATATTTTTTATAGAAAAAAAAAGTACATAGAAGTAAAATAAAATGAACAATGTGAGAGAAACAAGAGTCAATGACTGACCTCTATAGTCGACTCCAGAATTTAGTTTAACGACAACTGGTCGTCCACGAATAGATTTCAGGAAATCAGCTGGCGTTTTTGTGGTTGCTGACCCTTTCTCTCCTGCTCCGCTCATTTTCCTTTATCTTAAATCCAAGTTTTCTCTACCTGAAGCAAGTTAAAAACAAAAAACAAAAAACAAGTGGATAAAGAACTTTATTCAAGATATCACTGCATATAGTAGAATAAATAGCATACGCAACTAATTATCCACACAAACATGCATAGCACGCTCTCACACATTACTGTTTTATCTTTAGTAAGTGATATGTCGTATATTCACCACTCCCAAAAGAGTTCGAAAGGGAAAACATCAATGCATATAGGACGGACTTAGAGAGATGAAAGACAAATTATCTCAAGAACAAATCAAAAGGTCAATTTATTATTCACTTTTAAGAGAGCCCATCTACTTTTAGTGAAATTTTTGTAAATTCCCAAAACAAGCTGCTTCAGAAGTGACGGGAATATTCTTTCTTTTAAGAGGAAATATTTTTTACCAACCCTACTGCTTGTGATTATTAAGCTCAACAAAAAGACTTCAAATAATTACTTTGCTCAATGAGCAGTTATGTCTTACATTAGAGAAGGCTAATCAAAAAAAAAAAAAAAAAGAGGAACAGAGTATGTCTAGTCTTCCACTCAAACAGCAAGTATATATTCTCAGGAGACTTCTTTGTTAATAATAAGTCTTATGTAATGATCTCCCTCTCTTTTCCCAAAGGGAAAATTTGAATTGTGTTTATATCATTTCCCTTGTGAAGCAGCAAAATACTCCACAAACCAAAAATATGACAAAATAAATCAAATTCTTACGCAGTTGAACACAAAATTACACACAAACTAAACCACAAAACAATTAACACATACAATACCAAATCATCAGAACTGCAACAATCCACAAGGAAAACCTTGAACACACAAAACCATAAGAAAAAATTACTCGTTATACTCTGATTTTGGTGAATTTATTCAGTAATAAGCTAAGGAAATCGCAAAAATTAAAAGAGAAAGAGAAGAGTCTCACCAAATTCCAAACGGAGATTCAAGTATTCCAGGACGGCGGACGATTTACGAAGGATCGAGGACGGACGGCGGACGACAAGCGGCGACGGATTCGCCGGAGAAGGTGAGGACTGAGTCGCTGAGAAGAGGAGTTTTAGGGTTTTAGGCTTTGAGATTTGGTAAACATAGGAGCGGGGAGAATGAAATGTGAAGACCGAAGGATTTTTTATTTTATTACTTGTTAGAGAGTAAACGAGCGCATTCGGGGCATCCACCCTGAGACCCGATCTATAGCTTTAACTGGTCCATGAGACGGTATCGTAACAGGGTATTTAATAAGCATGTTAGGAGAAGTTTTATAGTTATTAAATAATATAAAACTTTAATATATTATAATAAAAAATAAAAAATTATTAAAATATTTTAAATTATAAAATTGATTTTAGCCATATTTATCAAAAGTTCTCTGAAATGTTGCCTAAAAAGGTACAATGAAAAATATATATGATGCGACTCAAAAAATCTAGAAAAATATATTTTTTAAACCGTTAAATTTGGTCAAAATTTTTTTCTGTGTATTTGACGACTGAATGATAGATATTCATTAGTAGGTTTTTTTTGTTCCTACCAAAGAAATTGCCCAAAAATATATGGGATGTATAACTTTTAGTTCTTTTTTTTTGGAAAAAAAGACCTTTAGTATGTTGACAAAATAATTATGATACAGTAAAATTAGAATATGAGTGTTATTTGTGTATATTCAATATATTAAATTGTTTGACAAGCTTAGTTTAAACTACAAATTATAGTTTAAACTTCAAACACAATTTGTTACAATGTTTTTGTTTATAAAATTTAAAAATAAACTGTGTTTGTAGTTTAAACCGTGTGGCCAAAGGTCTATATGACTTAAAATGATATCATTATTAAATAGTACAAAAACATGATATCATTATTATATTTATTATGTAGTTATACATGTTTTTAAAATATTCTGAAAATTTTGTTATCTCAATTTTACTATAATAATTTAGTCAAATAGTGTATTTTTTTTTTATATAGTTTGTTCAGTTTACAGTATTGGCACTGCATATTATATATTTTTTAAAGAATAGTACAATATTTAGAAGCATTTAAGTCGTATAATTTAATACAAAATTCAAACTTACTATATTAAATATTATGATATCTAATAAATACAGAAGCTTATGTATCAAACCGTATTTATAATTAAACATAAAGGAGTGTTTAACAGCATATAAAATATTCAAGAATATTAAAATACGTTAACGAGATCAAGAATACGAGACTGAAGCCAGTGTTAGGATCCAAGATCAAAAACCATGTATGAGATCTGGGATCTAGGATTGGTACCAGGTGTACTCTTTTTAGTGAAGTAAGATTATTCTCAAGCTTGAGAATCATGCTGGGAAGTAAAAACAATGATTATGAAGGACGCTGTGGAAGTCATTTTATTTAGTCAAAGTATAAAAAGCTAGGCTTTTGACAAAATAAGCATATTTGACATTTATTTTCAATAAAAAATTTTAATTGTTACAGTGTAAAGTTCTCATATATTACAGTGAATAAAAAATAAACTATAATGTAAAGCATTAATGTAACGCCCCTATATGGGGGTTAACAGTTTTTAATGAGATAAAATAAAAATAAATAATAAAAGTAAAACCTTAAAAATAAAATTTGCACGGGACTTAAATGAAAACTCTCAACTCAAAAATAAAAATATAAACGACAAATAAACCACAGTTTTAATGTAGCACCTTAAATTTAATAATATAAACTGTTGTCATCATCATTTTAACCCTCAACACATTATAATACAGTCACAGAAAGTAACAATTGATGCTTACATTATCATGAAGAACATTCTCAACGATTGAAGCAGTCCCAATGTAATATAGTTACATCACTTCCTCAACTATATTTCTCGTAGCCACCTCACACTTAGTGAGTCCTGAAAAGATATAAACATAAGGGAATGAGCAACACTATGCTCAGTAGAGAAAGCCATTACTCACCTTTAGGTTTTTATCATTACCACATTAAAATCTGCATGGTTAGTAAGTCACATCATATTCCAGATTATGAGGTTTATTATGATCACATCTTATGGATACCGTAGTTAATCATTACCAAGTGTCATAATTACACATTTATACAAATATTACCAATCATCATTGTTCCTAGGTATCCATGTTAAATTGAGTATCACTCAACTCATCGAGACCCAAATGGGCGCACTTGATCACCCTATAAACATTCCAAGGGTGTTCCGGTGAGGGGACATCAAGCCCCGAGTCCTCACTAAATCAATTCCTGTACAGTGTGTTCTGGGACTTTCAACCCAAGGAAGCGTCATCACCTTCCCCCTATTTTACCTTTTAGGGTATTCATGCCCAAGGACGTAACCGTCTCCCTTTTCATGTCTCACAATTTCTCTATATTAAATCATTATTAATAGAGTTAATTTTCTTAACCATGCTTCTCAATTTATAACATATGTCAATTCATTATGTTCCTCGCCGTACAATACAAGACGAGTCCATGTCATAGTTTCATATGTGATACTCATATAATATCAGTTCAACATAGATATATATATATTGCGGCAAAACAATCAATTTTAATTCTATAAAAACCTCACAAAAGATGAGTAATAGAATCCCTACCTTTCAAGCTTATCAACAGTCTCTTAATCCTGGAATCAATTAACGTTAGCTCCATACTCCTTTGATCTTGAACTCCAAGCAAAACAGATCCAGTTGTATCTCGCTGTATCTACGAAGCATCCTCTGTAGTGCTCCTCGAGCGACTATGAATGGCTAGGAATGCTTCCTGGAGATCATACATTCTTGAAAACGTCATTCTGGACTCCGATACTGCTGTTTGAATCGCCTCGATTCGCGTGCAGTCGGTACCGGATGATTTTCATCGGAGTGGAATTTGCTCAAACGGAGGTCACCATTGCATCCAGAGCATCGAAACGAGTCAGGAGGCGGTCTCGGATCTTCGATCGGAGGTCCGGATCACAAAATCCCATTTTGGCCTTTGACCGGCCGTTGACCGGCGTTGACCACCGTTGACCGGCGTTGACCGACTTTGACCGTCGTTGACCGGCATCAATCGGGGTCCGTTGGCAGCTGGGCTCGTGCCTAACCCCCCTAAATCGACCCTTCTGAGTCCAATGGCGGGGTCAATTTCACCCAATTCTGCCTCTAACATAGCGGGTCGTGAAGTACAACGTCGGTAGAAATGGATGAGCTCCGATCTTGATTCTCCGACGATGGAAACCTGAAATTGGCTGAGGGCTTTTGCTACCCATCCTCCTATGAGCATTTCCCCTCATCCAATTTGAAGAAACGTGGCTGGGAAGAGCCAAAACGGAGGCTCCCGCGGCGGTTGACGGCGGCGTTGGCCGTTCTCCGGCGAAACCGGCTCCTTCCGTGCAATTGATCGAGGGGTTTTACTCCCCTTGATCCTCTGAACTCATTGGGAGGGGTGGTGTCAGTCACCTCCTCCGGCAAGGCGGAGTTCCACCATGGGGGCGGCGGTGCACGGCGGCAATAGACGGGCGGAGCAATCCGGCGGTTGTTGAGCTGCCACCAAGGGTGGGTTTTGTTCCTCTCATCACGGTGGTCGTGTAGGAACAAGAATCACGTCGATCGGACGTCGGACGACGTAGATATCTCGTCGGAAAGAAATGGGTTTTGCCGCCACTTTGGGCGGCGCGTGTGGTCTCCTCCGGCGGCGTTTTGGGCGGCGCGGCACCTCGTTGGACTCAGCTCGTCGAGAGCTTTCCATTGGTGCGGGAGGTGTCGAAAACGGATGCCGAAATCTCAGACGATCTTTGAGGAGAGAGAGAGAGAGAATTTTTAGAGAGAGAGAGTAGAGAGAGAGAGAGTTTCGAATTATGAGAGATTTTCTGATTTTTTTTTTTATATATATACTAGGTAATTAATCTAATTACCTTAATACCCTTAGGAGAATAACGGGTGTCACAGCTCTACCCCCCTTAAAGAAATTTCATCCTCGAAATTCCAATTTTAGTAATACTAGTAAAAATTATGATTCCACTATGATTCCAATTCTGAGTCTAAACCGTTAATGTTCTTTGTCCTCCAAATTTAAGTTATCGTAACTCCACTTATTTACTTGCATAATAAATCTTACTCCTAAATCCCTCAATGAGAGTATTTCTGACAAGTTTCAACTTATAACACCGTATAATAGTCTAAGAATCTGATCAGGCATACATATTGACCATATCATGATTCCAGTCCTTCATTATCCATGGACTGTGATTTACAATCACATTTAAGGAGATTGCCAGAGAAATTTTATATACTTCATCTTTAGGTTCCTTTTCCTTTTTGAGTAAGGAAAAGTCAAATATATTTGATTTCATACCTCAACTAATAAACTAAAACATAATCATAAAACATATATCACAAACACTTATATTCAAAACCATACATTAAACTTATTCATAGAGATATTACACATTACAAACATAATACGGATACGTTTCGAGAGTACAAGGCACTCCGTATACCAGCTATCCATATCATGCATGCTTAGAGGATACAAAAACATCGATAAACAAAAGATCGGACCTTAAGAAGGATGCGTTTCGAGAGCATCAAGTACTCCGTATCCAGCCATCCCGGCATTAGGCTCAATGAATCTAAAAGATTGAACAACAACGTACCACAAGAAACACAGAATACAGGGCAAACGGTTATTCGCAACACACGAAATACGGACACACATGCCTATATGCCAAAGATAAAACAAAAAGATTACAGATGGAGATTCAAATCAATTGGCCGCTCCCGGCTTTCCCTTTCCCATTCAAGCTTGGATGTTGCAGTGTCGGATTCTGGATGTATGATTTGCATTTTATCTATCAATTCCTCAGCTGTTGAAGCAGTGACAAAGATTTGTCTCTCCGATTCTGTAGTGATGTTTTCTTCCACAGCGTAATCTAGAAATTTCAAAAGACCGTCATAAAAACCCTTTACGTTCAGCAGTCCCAAAGGTTTGGAATAAAAGCCCAACAATTGCCCACAAGCAACTATAAATATTTCCTCAAGAGTACCTAGACCACCAGGTAATGCTATAAAAGCATCAGAATTATAGATTATGTCTTTAAAATTTTTAGGGATACTCCTGACTCCTTCTCCCTTACCTATGGCTTCCTTACAAAGGTTTCCTTCAACTGGAATATGAGGCCAAATTCTTACATCAGTAGCGTCGCTAGACCTAGCTGCTAGTGCCATATTTACCATCATTTTTATACTACCACCCCCATAGATTATGTTAATCTTCTTGTGTGCTAGGACTTGCCCTAAGTGATTTGCAGCTTCTAAATAAGCTTTATCTTTTCCAAAGCTGGAACCACAAAAGACACAGACATTCTTTATTTTGTTCGTGGACTGGGAGGTAGACATATTTGGTTTATAGAAGTGGTTGCTTAATGTCTGCTCCACTTAGACTTCGGGTTCTACATGAGATTTTAAAGATGAGAAATATACAAAAAGGGCTAAAGAGATAGACGAGTAGGTAATGAAAAGGTAATCCAAAGATTTAAACAAAATCTTGTGCGGATAAGAAAGTAAGATAAGGTGATTGATAGTTTACAGAAAATCTGATTCACTTTTTGAAAAAGATTAGACTCTAATTGTATAACTTTTGACAATTGAGAACAATTTGACAGAAGACCCTCATGACACAACTGTAGACTTTTTGACAAATATACACCAAGTCTAGAAATTTAATATAAACGACAAATACTGTAGAACTTTTGAAATTTGAGACACAAATCTTGAAATATCTGGATAAGCTTTTCAAAATTCAAACATATTACTGTACCGTATGTAACGTGTCTGATAAGATAATATATTTTATTATATATATATTTAAGAAAATCATAAATTAAATAAGATATTAACACTTACTGTATCAATCTAATAATCACAATTATTTCAAACACAAAAGCAAATATTCTGAGTAAAAGAAAAACACAAACTGTTGAACATCAGCTAAAACTGCTTCAAATAAGTAAAGACTAAATAACCTTTATAGAGCGATGACTTATTCCCCATCCAGTTTTCTTATGGCTTGACAAACAGGATCTAGAAATACCATATTCCTGAGGCGTTGTCTTTCTGTATAAAATTTAGGCCAGAGTTTAAAAATAGCTCCTTGAACATATCCACTAGGGTGACCGTGGAGAGGAGGATGGATGCTATCCAAGTTCTCCTTTGAAAGTCCATCCCTACAAAACCTTATTTTATCCTCTCTATTCGTAGACATATAACCAGGTGAAGTACATTTACCGTTACAATTTTGTCTTCCACATTTGTTACAAGTGACTACGATGGCACGAGCTCTTCTTTTCATTGCACTACGACTGGTACCTGTTCCTGGTAAACCGACATCTTGACTAAAGTCACTCGGACGGATTTTCCCCTCTATCAACATTCTCACATCACAAGGGATGCCAAAATGCATAAGAATCCACAACCGAGTAATTCTAGCCTTGTATTTCTTTCTGAGAATCTTTTGGGAGAGTGATGGGAAATACTTTCTCAGGTGTTGGTACTTTGGGTCCATGATGAGATGAAAGAAGAGTAAATAGAAAGGAAAAATTAAGATAGTAAATTACAGAATCCTAGAATTCCTTCTTCTTTTAGAGAAAAAGAAGAATTTTTAATGAAAAAGAAGAGGATTTGCGATTTAAAGAGAAAATAACAAATTAAGAGAGAAAAAGTGAACTCGGAGAAATAAGCTCCTATGCACAGTAAACATATATGTAAACAATGATTAAACCACTGTATATGACACGTATAGAAACCACGTGGGAGAGATAGTGTGAATCAAACTGATTTAAGATTTGAACTAGGCCCAAATGTTCTAAGTTGAAAATGGTCAGGTTGTTTCGGGCCTTAACACATTTAGAACGAGTTAAATAACAAACATAAAATTGAAAACCAATTCGTATGAATCTTAAACACAATTCAAAGCCCACTATAGATAAAGTTAACTATAAACAACAAATCTAATTTAACGACAACAAGGATCTTCTTGAATGATCCAGCAACTCAAATAATTTTGTTTTAATCAAAACCTTATTGAACAATACATACACCCATATGTTATTCCTAATACTCAACATCTATCAATGGATTCATCATCATTACTACCAAGGGTTTAGAATGTGACTAACCTTGAAATCAATACGATTTACGTCTTTCAACGTAGACCATATCAATGAACAAAGACACTAGATGTTACTACTTAGGAACATCTACAATCTCCACAATTCTACTTATACAATATCGAATTTCCTCATATAACAAAATCTTAGGTAACCAAAAGATTCACTGATACACTTAAATACAATGTACGTAACGAAATATTCCAATTTTGAGATTCATGCATTCTAGACTTTACACAGTCTCAACAGACCAAAAGTCTAACATTTATCTCTCTCAAGATTCAATACCATGATTCCCAACTTATATCATATTCCTCAAATAAATAGAACTTTCAAGAAAAGTTATTGACACTTATGTGCTCCATCGAATCCACACATAATCATTACTTAGGTTTGAATCAATTACGAAAAATTTGGCATATCTATGTCAAACTTTAAAATCAATAAGTCAAGCCTTATATTTCTTATTGTTTTTCACGAGACAAAAGGCTCTTAAATCCTCGTATCTATACGAATTAAATATGCTTATAGATCCAAATATTATACGAATCTCTCATAAGCAATCTACTTATAAACTCATTCCATATAATTATCATTCCCTCATAACTATTAATACTTTCCTTCTATATAATTATTGTACTCATATAACCATTAGTATTTTCATTCTATGGCCTTTCCATGTTACATCCTTCTAGACTGTATAAATCAATGTGAAGGTTCATTTTGATGATGACAATGAAAATCAGCTTCAAAACCATCTCAAAAATATATTTTTTAAAGTGATGCTACACTCCCTAGGTTAACCGAACCTAGGCTCTGATACCAAAAATTCTGTAACGCCCCTATATGGGGGTTAACAGTTTTAATGAGATAAAATAAAAATAAATAATAAAAGTAAAACCTTAAAAATAAAATTTGCCCGGGACTTAAATGAAAACTCTCAACTCAAAAATAAAAATATAAACGACAAATAAACCACAGTTTTAATGTAGCACCTTAAATTTAATAATATAAACTGTTGTCATCATCATTTTAACCCTCAACACATTATAATACAGTCACAGAAAGTAACAATTGATGCTTACATTATCATGAAGAACATTCTCAACGATTGAAGCAGTCCCAATGTAATATAGTTACATCACTTCCTCAACTATATTTCTCGTAGCCACCTCACACTTAGTGAGTCCTGAAAAGATATAAACATAAGGGAATGAGCAACACTATGCTCAGTAGAGAAAGCCATTACTCACCTTTAGGTTTTTATCATTACCACATTAAAATCTGCATGGTTAGTAAGTCACATCATATTCCAGATTATGAGGTTTATTATGATCACATCTTATGGATACCGTAGTTAATCATTACCAAGTGTCATAATTACACATTTATACAAATATTACCAATCATCATTGTTCCTAGGTATCCATGTTAAATTGAGTATCACTCAACTCATCGAGACCCAAATGGGCGCACTTGATCACCCTATAAACATTCCAAGGGTGTTCCGGTGAGGGGACATCAAGCCCCGAGTCCTCACCAAATCAATTCATGTACAGTGTGTTCTGGGACTTTCAACCCAAGGAAGCGTCATCACCTTCCCCTTATTTTACCTTTTAGGGTATTCATGCCCAAGGACGTAACCGTCGCCCTTTTCATGTCTCACAATTTCTCTATATTAAATCATTATTAATAGAGTTAATTTTCCTAACCATGCTTCTCAATTTATAACATATGTCAATTCATTATGTTCCTCGCCATACAATACAAGACGAGTCCATGTCATAGTTTCATATGTGATACTCATATAATATCAGTTCAACATAGATATATATATATTGCGGCAAAACAATCAATTTTAATTCTATAAAAACCTCACAAAAGATGAGTAATAGAATCCCTACCTTTCAAGCTTATCAACAGTCTCTTAATCCTGGAATCAATTAACGTTAGCTCCATACTCCCTTGATCTTGAACTCCAAGCAAAACAGATCCAGTTGTATCTCGCTGTATCTACGAAGCATCCTCTGTAGTGCTCCTCGAGCGACTATGAATGGCTAGGAATGCTTCCTGGAGATCATACATTCTTGAAAACGTCATTCTGGACTCCGATACTGCTGTTTGAATCGCCTCGATTCGCGTGCAGTCGGTACCGGATGATTTTCATCGGAGTGGAATTTGCTCAAACGGAGGTCACCATTGCATCCAGAGCATCGAAACGAGTCAGGAGGCGGTCTCGGATCTTCGATCGGAGGTCCGGATCACAAAATCCTATTTTGGCCTTTGACCGGCCGTTGACCGGCGTTGACCACCGTTGACCGGCGTTGACCGACTTTGACCGTCGTTGACCGGCATCAATCGGGGTCCGTTGGCAGCTGAGCTCGTGCCTAACCCCCCTAAATCGACCCTTCTGAGTCCAATGGCGGGGTCAATTTCACCCAATTCTGCCTCTAACATAGCGGGTCGTGAAGTACAACGTCGGTAGAAATGGATGAGCTCCGATCTTGATTCTCCGACGATGGAAACCTGAAATTGGCTGAGGGCTTTTGCTACCCATCCTCCTATGAGTATTTCCCCTCATCCAATTTGAAGAAACGTGGCTGGGAAGAGCCAAAACGGAGGCTCCCGCGGCGGTTGACGGCGGCGTTGGCCGTTCTCCGGCGAAACCGGCTCCTTCCGTGCAATTGATCGAGGGGTTTTACTCCCCTTGATCCTCTGAACTCATTGGGAGGGGTGGTGTCAGTCACCTCCTCCGGCAAGGCGGAGTTCCACCATGGGGGCGGCGGTGCACGGCGGCAATAGACGGGTGGAGCAATCCGGCGGTTGTTGAGCTGCCACCAAGGGTGGGTTTTGTTCCTCTCATCACGGTGGTCGTGTAGGAACAAGAATCACGTCGATCGGACGTCGGACGACGTAGATATCTCGTCGGAAAGAAATGGGTTTTGCCGCCACTTTGGGCGGCGCGTGTGGTCTCCTCCGGCGGCGTTTTGGGCGGCGCGGCACCTCGTTGGACTCAGCTCGTCGAGAGCTTTCCATTGGTGCGGGAGGTGTCGAAAACGGATGCCGAAATCTCAGACGATCTTTGAGGAGAGAGAGAGAGAGAATTTTTAGAGAGAGAAAGTAGAGAGAGAGAGAGTTTCGAATTATGAGAGATTTTCTGATTTTTTTTTTATATATATACTAGGTAATTAATCTAATTACCTTAATACCCTTAGGAGAATAACGGGTGTCACAATTAACATGCTACAGTAATTTTAAGCAAAATTAGTTAAAACCAATTCCCCAAACATCCTAAAAAGGAGTTAGTCTGACATTGTTAAGAAGTAAAACAATTTAGTCTGAAGGTATAAAGAATTGAGACCATAAGCACTTTTAGTCATTGAATTCTCATTTAGTTAAATTTTGTGATTGTAAAATTTTTTACAAAAAATTTTATGAAGGTCGTAATTTCCTCTTAATTTGGAGTTTTTTACATTTTAGAGTTTTTTTCACTTTAACAGTGTATAACTTTACGTTTCGATCATGAAAAACTGGTTTTTAAAAATCTTGGACAAAAATTTTTTACAGAACTTTTTACTTTAGTCTTCACAATTTGTAGAGATTTTTAGTCATAGGAGATGGTCATTGGTAACCTTAAATTGTAATTTCTGCTTTTTCATTGCAAAAAGTTCCAATTTTGTTTAATACTATTTTTTAATTCCAAGAAAGCAAACCTTGTTTCCAAAAAAGATTAATCTTTTTTCTTTATATATTATGTTCGTCATTTCTCAGGCACAGCCCATATGACTTCTTTTTTTTTTTGTTTTTTAATATTGGAGAAAATAGTGTGATGTAAAAGCTATACGATCTGCAGTTTGTGTTGCTTATTTTAATTTGTTGTCGTTTCTCGCTTTATGTTATTTCCTTGTCAATTGTCGTTTGGTTGTAAGAGTTTATTATTTTCTGTTTAGTGATCCAAGAGGTTCATACAAATTTCTTGGAGGATTGAGAAATTCTTGATCTAAAGGCTTGGGGCGTAATTATACCTTTATCAGAGAGTTTGGCCCTTAAATTAAAGGGCTACATTTTTTTTATTTTATTTTTAATGTGATACCTTATATTTATAGGGTGTTTGGCATGGTAGTGGGAATCATTAGTTAAAAATCTTTTTACTGTAATATATAAGAGCTTTATACTGTAATAATTTTTTTTATTGTAATATATAAAAGCTCTATACTATTTATAACTGAGATAGTAGTTAAAACTATTTTTACCAAACAGCACGTTAGTAGCTACCAACCGTCGTACTTAAAGACAATCAGCCAACGCAAAAAGATTTTGGAACTATACTAACATCAAAAGCACAAAAGTAAAAAGCTGAACTTTGATAGGGGAGTGCCCAAACTTAAGAGAAGGTTTTTATCATTTCAGTTTCCACGTTTAAGAAAATATTATATTAATACGCTCTTATTTAGAAAATATCATAATAATATTTTATAGTTTTTAAATGTCATTTTTGGTCAAAACTATAAAAATAAATAAATACAAAAAAAAATAAATCCACATATGGTCTTTTTTATTAGTTTTTTTTAATATTTTATTTTGATTTTTTATTATAGTTTTGTAAAATTAATTTTGGTTCATTAATGATAAGGTAAAAAGATAATATCAAGGTATCAAAATAATAATTTTTAAAAGCTGTAAAATACCTTTTTGTCTTTGATATTTCCCAAATAACAAGATATCAGTACAAGTTTTTCTAAAACTAAGGACCAAAAATGATAATAACTTAAGATGAACTTTGACAGATCTCTCTAGTGGATTAAATGTCAGTAAGCCTGTGGACCAAGCCTAGATGCCCTGATTTTTCAATTTTCATTTTTTTGCTTGAAGATGCTCTGCATTTTTCTGTTATGTAGAGTAGCTATCAGCAGCTGAAAGCCTGAAAAGGTCTGCGCACCTAATGGGGTCAGTTGATTGCTCTATCCAAATGGGTTCAGTACCTATCACCGCCCGACACGTTATGGTTCACCAATTGCGTCATTTATTGATTCCTCTGTCCATCAAAATGGATTGGTAGTTTGGTACCACTCATTGTTCTGACGTGATACATTATCTTCAGTTGCGATCAAAAAGTTAAAAATTTGGGACGGTCAATCAATGCAAAAAGGTTTTAGAACTATAATATAATGGCCAGATTAACAAAAAAAATTAAACATATTTTCATAAAATTATCATCTAATACTACAACGGCAAAAGCAAGCATAAGGCCAGCAGAGAAGGCTGGCCAACATCAAACAATTCAATCCCAGAGACACAAGGTAATCAGAAACAAAAACAGGATTAAATCCACAACATAAACGCAACAAACAGAAGACAAACACAAATCTTGGACTAGGCTTCCTCCTGAGCGTCCTCATCTTCATAGTCCTCATAACCCTCCTCATCAGCAGTGGCATCTTGGTATTGCTGGTACTCAGAGACGAGGTCGTTCATGTTGCTCTCTGCCTCGGTAAACTCCATCTCGTCCATACCCTCACCGGTGTACCAATGCAAGAAAGCCTTCCTGCGGAACATAGCTGTGAACTGCTCACTTACCCTCCTGAACATTTCCTGGATTGAAGTGGAGTTTCCGATGAATGTTGATGCCATCTTCAAACCAGTTGGTGGGATATCACAGACGGTGGACTTGACATTGTTTGGAATCCACTCAACAAAGTATGATGAGTTCTTGTTTTGCACGTTAATCATCTGTTCATCAACTTCCTTGGTGCTCATCTTGCCACGGAACATGGCTGAAGCAGTCAAATATCGCCCGTGTCGAGGATCAGCAGCACACATCATGTTCTTGGCATCCCACATTTGTTGAGTAAGCTCTGGAACAGTGAGAGCCCGGTACTGCTGGGATCCACGAGATGTAAGTGGAGCAAACCCAACCATGAAGAAGTGCAAACGCGGGAATGGAATGAGATTAACGGCAAGCTTGCGGAGGTCAGAGTTCAATTGACCAGGGAACCTGAGGCAGCAAGTTACCCCACTCATGGTTGCAGAGATCAGGTGGTTCAAGTCTCCAACTGCATAAGCAAAAGTTACGAGTCAAATACGTGTCAATTTTGAGACAAACATTTTTCCAAACCAAAAGGCCAAGTAAAACATTAGTAGCTCTCAATTAGCAGGAAATGATACTATACAATTATCACTAATCCCTCGATTGCTTTAGCTCATGTATAAAATCTCAAACAATAAGTAAACCAATCAAACACTAATGTCTTCTCTTTTTATCTCAATGTTGGATAAAAACAGCATGCTACAATGTCCTAACAAGAATCAACCATAAATGGCAAATAGTTTATGGGAGAAGAAACTCACAGCTTGGAGTGGTAAGCTTGAGGGTTCGGAAGCAAATGTCATAGAGGGCTTCATTGTCCAAAACCATACATTCATCGGCATTCTCAACAAGCTGGTGAACAGAGAGGGTTGCGTTGTATGGTTCAACAACAGTATCGGATACCTTTGGGGACGGGAACACAGAGAAAGTGAGCATCATGCGGTCTGGGTATTCCTCTCTGATCTTTGAAATGAGAAGCGTTCCCATTCCTGATCCGGTACCACCTCCCAAGGAGTGGCAAACCTGGAACCCTGAAGAATTTCAAGAAACAAATTACTTCCATCTGTCTTTGCAATAACAAAACAATAAAATTCAACAGGTCTACTATAAATGGTTGCCAAAAAACAGAATAGAACAGTGATCCCCATTCAGACATCAAAAAATCAAGGGAAAAAATCATCTTGACATAATAATCGTTTTATACTACTTTGATCTATGAAAAAATTTAGAAATAACTAAAGAAAATGAAAAAGATTCTACGTTCTACAGAAGAGGCAAACTCAATATTACTTATATTTCTTTCGATTTCTCAACAAACAAAAGACGAAAACCCTAAATAGAAACAGAGCAAACGTCCAATCAACAAAAACCGACACCGACAACAGATCAACAACAGCTAGTCATTTGTACGAGCCAAAACAAGATATTATATTAATTTGAGAAACAAACACCTAATAATTCTCGAATTAATTCACTGAATACAATGAAATCAGAAAATCACACCAAAATCAACAAATGAGAAAACGAAAAGGTAAGAGAAAATGCAAAATGGAAGAAAAATCTTCAAAAACATGAACGAGGAACTCAAAATTCAAAATCTTTACTGATTAGGCAACATGGGTTCGAGAAAAACTAAAAAACAACATGAAAGAATACCTTGCAAGCAGTCACAGTTCTCAGCCTCCTTCCTGACCACATCGAGGACCGAGTCGATCAACTCAGCGCCCTCCGTGTAGTGACCTTTGGCCCAGTTGTTTCCGGCACCGGACTGGCCGAAGACAAAGTTGTCCGGCCTGAAGATCTGGCCGTAGGGACCAGATCTGACGCTGTCCATTGTTCCAGGCTCCAGATCCATGAGGACGGCGCGTGGAACGAACCGCCCGCAACTCGCCTCGTTGTAGTAGACATTGACTCGCTCGAGTTGGAGCTCGTTGTTCCCCTGGTAGCGACCCGTCGAATCAATGCCATGCTCGGCGCAAACCACTTCCCAGAACTTGGCCCCGATCTGGTTACCGCATTGGCCTCCCTGGACGTGAAGGATTTCTCTCATTTTCGCTGATCTGAGTCCGAGTCCGAACGAGTCACTGAGTCCTAGAGAGAGAGAGAGACAGAGAGAGTGAGGAGGGAATATCGAGGGTTACAGAGAGAAAGAGTGGTTGGTGTTTTGTTGATCTCTGAGCGAGAGAGAGTGAGACAGAAAGGGAAAAAATGGGTTTTTTTATAGGTTGAAGAAGGACATTTTAACGGCGTCAAAGTGCTGCTAAAACGGTAAAAGCGACGGCGCAGTTTGGTTCAAGGGAGAATTTTGAATTTTGAAAAGGAGGTGAATTTTTTTTTTGAATCCGTTTAAGGGGAGAATTCGGAACGACTCTGTGGGACCGCGACGAATCAGGAGCGTACATTGGGTGTGTGATTGAGCCTTTGTTTAGATTCGACGGCTGTGATGCTTGTAACTGTATCCGATGTTACGTGGCGCGAAATGGTTAACACCGTCATGGAATTAAGGGAAATAAATAAATAGAGTCACGCGCTGTTGAAACGAGTGATCTACGCACCAGAGGCATGTGGACTTGAGGAGTAAAGTGGGGATTTTTTCGGATGAGGCACACGAGGGGCTGAGGCTCTGACTGGAAGCACGTGATTGGGAGATAGGTTCATGTGGGTGGCACTCTCTGAGCAGATTCAACAAGGCCGTGTTTGGTTGGATTTTTCTTCCAACTTTTTTGTATTTGTATTTTACACGTTGAGTCCCTAGAGATTCCTAGTTCTTTGTTTTTTTTTATTATTTTTTAAATATAAGGGATGGGAGATAATACTATGTTGAATTGTATAATGAGGCCGACAATTAAAATTCATGGGATGTCAATATCCTAAGTTGTCAGAAATATTTTTTATATGTGTCTTCCATTTCTTTTTGGGGTGCCAAAATTACTATAAAAAAAAAATGGGTACCCTGATAATAATAAGGCTAATAATGGAAGCATAATGCACAATTGTTTGAAGCATTAGAAATAGAAGGAAAATGGGTCAATGCCATATTTTTGTGTGTCGTTTTTTCAATTGGACCACTAGTGTTTGGTTATAATTGCCACACTATTTTGTTAACAAAAGTAAATAGATAGAATTAGTACTTGGTGATCCAAAAAAAAAAAAAAAGAAGCCAAATACTAAAGTGTCCAACTCCTAACTGCCTTCTGAAAAGTGAAGGTGCTAAAATTCCCCCTGATAATATTTTTTTTCCTCAGACAAAAATCTGTGATCTGAAATTGAAACACATACAAATTGTACCCAAAAACTTCCACTTAAGCCAGAGCCCACATGATGTAAAAGAATATCTTCCAATACTCCAATCACCAAAAATCACCGATTGTCTTTTTTTTTTTTTTTGGCTACATAATGATGACATCCAACAGCATTGGATCCAAACTTTCTATCATCCAGAGAAAATAATTTTGCAAGTAAGCTAGACAATTGCATTGAAGAGCAGTCAATTAGAAAAGGGCACCACACCATTTATTTGCATTTGGTGTAGATCTGTTTCCGACATTAAAAATCTAGTATTGTGGTGGCCCAAAATCCTTCCATGGCCCACACACACGCAAAGTACCAAACTGGAAGGAAAACTAGAGTGTCAAATGGCCCATACCCAAACGTACCTTTCACTCAAGCCAACACCCCAAAGCTGGTAAAGTGGGGCACCACAAGGAAACCAAAAGAGCAAGGCTCTTACATGGATTAAAAAAAAAAGGGACAGGAGAACAAGGAGGAGAAGAAGCAATGTTATAATCATGGAATGACATAAAGCGAAGGAGAGGAAATGCAGTTATCACTTCTTTAGCCTTCATCAGAAAGCTAGCTGTTATATTTAGCAGTCATCGTTTCTATGATCTAACACATATTAGGAGAATTTCATATAAAAGAACACACAAATTAAGAAGGGCCATGGCATTTTATTGAAGTATTGGGTTCACCGTTTGTGATTAATGTTTACGATTTTTTCTATTTTTAGCGTGAACAAATCCTCTTTTATAATTTTCCTTAAAAAAAAACTCTTATATAATCAAAGAGATCGGAAGCCTAATCATAGGGGATTAATCATAGAAAGTCAATTCATATCATGAAGTGATCATCCCTATATAATCATGTATAATTCATTGTAAAAATATAAAGGAATGAATAATAAAAATATTCTTTGTTAAATCTTTTGTTTCGTTTAAGAGCTCACAAGTTTTCCTTCCAATCCGTAATTGTTTAGATACGGTCCGTTAATATAGCTCACTTATAGGGGATGGAGTCACGTTTTTAAAAGCGGTTGCAGTTGATCTATCTCCAAATCACTTGTTGTTTTATCACAATATATATATATATATATATATATATATATGTATGTATGTATGTGTGTATATAAGGTAGCCATTGAGGTGAGTCCGACAGTAGCATTGAATGACCTCATATAATAGAAGAAGGACAAGTTGCTAACAGTCTAATCATGCAATGACTTAGGTTGATACATCGTATTTAGACTTTGTTGGGAAGCAAAATTCCCAGCAAATAAGCTGTTTAGTCTAACAACGTATGATATTTGAGAATAAGGTCTCTGACTCTCTGTAGTTCATGTGCCTAATCGTAAAGCCTCCCATCTGTCACTATTGTTTGAGTTTGCCCACTTAGGAAGCAACGTTTCAATCAGGTTGTGGAAAGCTGCAACTTATCGATGTTCCTTCTAACTTTGGGGTCTACGAGGATTTTTGGTCCTGCACTTGAAAAGTGAAAAACGGTGCTCCTTCATTTTCCGCTTATGTCATGTAGCGTGCAGAGCATATTGGATGGCGCATTGAGCAATGTTTTTCAAAGAATCCGTCCGTTTTACTTTTTTTTTTTTCGGCCTGAAGTAATACAATTTGGAAAGGAATGTTGGAGCCAAATATATATGTGGATCTATATGTGTAGCTGTGCACACATAGACATAAATAAATTTGCTTGTGCAGGTCTAAACGTGGAGTTCTGTATGTTTGCTCGTCGCACACACACATATATATCAGTTCGTGTTCGTAAACGATGCGAACCATAAAATTATAATTCAAATCAATTGTGTTTTAAATTTTATAAGAGAAAATATTATACTAAAGTAGATTTAAATCACAACTTTATCATTTTCTTAAACAAACTATATATAAAAAATGAATATTTTTGAATGTTTTGTTTATTAAAAGAAAAAGGAAAAATAAAAAACAAAACATTTGCAAGAAATGACCAGTCGTTCATCATGAACGACGTCATTTCAAAGTTGTCGTTTCAAATACAAACGACAAGACTACAAAGAAAAAACATCATTGGGTGTGTTTGATAATGCTGTTATAACTAAAAGTTATAATAATTTTACTATAGCATATGAAAACTTTACATTATAGCTAACTTCTGTTTTATAAACAAAACCATTATAAACAAAAGAACATCATTATAAAAAACATGATTTAGTGGTCAACTACATGTCAGTTAACATTGTAAAAAAGGTTTTTGTAAATATAAAAAAGCTTTTTATACATATGCCATAAAAATAAAGCTTTGATTGATTTATGTTACTAAAAAATAATTACAAAAAATATTATATCATATTATCATACTATAATTATAATACCAAATATATCCTCAAAACTTAAATTAGATTATATAAAAATAAGATAGTTTTTTAATACCACTAAAAATATATTAGACGTTTTAATTTAATTCAATAGTTTTCTTACATGTAGTACAAATCAATCCACACTAAAAAAATATGACATATAACATAAATATCTCATTATAAAGATTTAACGTATAATTTTTACATTCCCAAGGACAAGAAAACTAAGTCTTAAAAGATATACTTAACTTTTTAAGTTTAATTGAATTTCTAATATATATATATTTTTTGGAGGAAATGAAATTTAAATTTTTAATTAAATATTTTATTGTTATTTTTTAAATTTCGTCTAAATCCTCAAAATTACTTGGGGCGACCCTGTCATCCCTACTCTCTCATTGAAAAATGTTGAATTAATTAAAAATATTTTTTTTTTCGACGGGACGGTAAACTTACGAACTGGTAACCACGTGCCATCGGTTACTCTAACGACAACAATCCTTTAAAGTTTAAAACGACATGTACATTTCTTTGGAAAAAATTTTCATATTCGACGACCTGTCGTTAAGTGTATGCTGCAAAGTACACGACTACACGGCTTGTCTTTTTGATTAGTTAGAGAAAACGACATGTCACTTTATTTTTAAACGACAAACATGTGGACTTTCCAACTAAAATATGTCGTTTGTAGCGAGTAACATGTTTCGTTTTCGGCTACAGTCACTCCGCTTCGCAGCCTCCCTTAATCGAAAAAGCCCCCTTAAACTCCCAAACCATATTTTTTCAGCTTCTGCAGACGAAAAATGGTTAGCAAAAGACAGAGAGAAGCTCGCAAGAGATTCAAAGCGGCTCATCCGGAACTGTTCCCGAAGCCAGAGCCGACGCCGCCGAAAGACCCAAACAAGAAGATCACGAAGAGCAAGTTCAAGCCGAAGAAGAAGAAAGTGGACCCAAAATCGCCCGGCGATGGGACCAGAATCAAAAAGAGTCTCAGAAAGCACCCTCTTAGAGTTCCAGGCATGAAACCCGGCGTTGCTGTTTCATCTGCAAAGCGAAGGACCATATTGCCAAATTTTGCCCTGAAAAGGCTCAGTGGGAAAAGAATAAGGTTTGGACTTTTTTTGATGCAGATTCTGGTTTATTTTGAGGTTTTTTTCATTTGGGATTTCTTTTAATCAAATGGGAAAAGTGGTTTTTCATTGTAGATATGTTTGCTATGCCGAAGCCGTGGGCATAGCCTCAAGAATTGTCCCAACAAGAACGATAAGACTGTGGATAAGAAGTTGTGTAATAATTGCGGAGAAAGTGGGCACTCCCTTGATAAGTGTCCCCAACCTCTTCAAGAAGGCAAACAATCTTTTTTTGTAATATGGATTCAATATAGAATACATAAAGTTCAAGCTTTTGATAGCTGGTGCCCAAAGTAGTTTATCTACACGTATATATTGTTCATAAGGATGTCCTATTTTACAAAAATTCAATGCGACTATGTGACACAGCATAGGGTTATATAGGTGTAAATGTGTAGCTTCCATTTGACAGTTGACATGAGTAACTTCTTTATACATACATACATACACATATATATATATGTGTATGTATATATGGCAAAGTTGACGTGAGTAATTGCCTCCTTGGTAGCTTTTGAGCTTAGCAAGTTATAAACATAATTTGTATTTTTGTAGGTGAGAGCTTGTGGAGTCCTGCTTATCTTCGCAACTCATATTTGAATTCAGCATATATGTACTTTACATAGTGCTGAAACAAGTTGGTTAGAAACAAAATTTGATTTAATGTTTATGGTTCTAATCATAAATGGGAAAGTGATTTGGTAAGCCATTTGATCTTTGACGTTGCCCATTTAAACGAGTCTCTTTTGAGGTATCATTTACTTTAGAGCTGATAAAATTGTGACGAGGATTGACTCTTGGGTATACGTCACTGTTTTTCTTCTTTCCGTATTGAATTATAAATCAGAATTCTTGTTACTAAGTTTGCCACATGCTTCATTTGTAAGGAGTCTGAACACTTGAGCAAAAACTGTCCTCAAAATACTCACGGGATATACCCGAAGGTAAATTAGTTTAGCATTCTGGTTTTTTAATCTTTAATAATGGTCAATATTTTTAAGGTTTGATTATTGGAGCATAGTTCTGAAGTTATAGATCATATTTTCTAATGATTCATGTCTCTACCGTCAAGAAGAATGTCTCTACTAATTGAATGTTACATTCTTCATTAAGATTTCTTTCCCTCCTTCATAGGGTGGTGGTTGTAAAATTTGTGGTGGGGTTACACATTTGGCAAAGGATTGTACCAACAAAGGCAACAACCATTCTGCAGCTGCCAATAAAGCTACTCGCGCATGTAAGTTTTTTCCCCTTTGGTGAAAAGACAAAGGCAACTCTTGATGATAACTGATAAGTCTACAATTTGCAGCAAGTAATAGACATTATTTTCATTGATGCTAAGGCCTTGATTGGTAACACTTTCTGACTTTTACGTTCATTTTCTTTTTAAAGTGAAAAAGATTGGCGGAGAACGGAGATTCTTTTAAACAACTTCAGAATATCTCCACCCTTCATTTTACTTTTAAAACCAAAAGTTAAACGAAGCAAGTAAATGTACAGAATCACCTCCAAGAAGGGATATTACTCATAAGTGCTACTTTTGTGGATATAGGATGAACCTCTAATAATCATGGAAAAGATTCTATATGAGGCATAACTGTAATGGACTAGGAATAGCATCGTTACGGGTCCTGTCAAATGTGCTGAAACGCCTCACACGGGGAATATTAGTCTTCTTCTTCTTCTTGTCATGGGATCGATCCCACGACCTTTCACCCAAAACCTCCCAATTCGCCTCCTTGTGCTGTTATGTATGTTCATCCCCATTCATTAGACTTCATGGTAATGAACCTTTTTATGTGTTTCCAGATCTCTGATCTCCTGTGAAGTTCACTTCTACTTTTCATTGTTCTTGTTTTGGGGTATGTCAGTTTATTATATTTTTTTCTTATTTTCAGTTAGCATAACTGATGAAAGGCCAAGAGGACAGGTGACCAAATTCGTTAGTGGGGATGATCTGGAGGATGATTTCATGGCAGACGACAGATATAGTGGTAAAAAAGACAAGTCCACGGAGCCAAAGGGCGGTTCCACTTCTACCTCACAAGAAAGTAACTTAAAATTGAAGAAGAAACAGGGGCCCAAACTAGTAAATTTTGTTGGATGAGGAAGATTTTCTTGAAGACCAAATCCTTGTAATCCTTTTTGACTTGTTTGTGTTTTTCATTTGTCCTGCTTTAAAATTAATGGACATGAATTTATACTAATTGTAATTTTTGACCCTCCTAATTATATATATTTTTATTGTTTTCTTTTTGTTTTCATTTTGGTTTTGTTGCCTATATAACTGGAAAATCAAGGAAAATCCTATTTGAATAACTTGGCATAATAAATTTAAGTTTGTTCCCTGAAAACCAATAGCTGAACATTTTTTTTTTTTGGTTAGCTTGGATGAGGGAATGCGCGCTGGTGGAAGGGGAAAAAAAAATCAAGTAGCAGGGGAAGCTTCAGCACCCAATATAAACAAAAGTTATAGCAATAAAGGGCTTCCTGGTTCTAACATCCTCTCAGCAGACATAGAGCCCACTATATATTACCTCACGGCCCTGTTTGATGCTGTATTGTTAGTTTTTGAAAATATTTTTACACGTTTTTTTAGGATAAAAATTTTAAAAATATTTTAAGTATAATTTTTAAATTTTTTTTTTCAAAACAAATTATTTTCACATATTTTGAAAACATTATCAAACGGGTCATATTTGTTTCATAATTAAATAGGAAAGTCGGAAATGAGAAAATAAACAAGGTATAGTTGGCAAAAGATCATTCATTATATTCATGGTATATGAAGAAAAGGCATATATAGAATTGCCAAATAAAGAAGAATGGAGTAAGTTTAAGCTTTCTTTCATCATTATGTACTGGTATGGTTAACTAAATTATTAACGATAGTGTTAGTCAGAAATTATTATTAGTCCTAATTGAGATTATGTTCAGAAATTATTCTCCTCAGGTTTGATCTTTATAAAAGGGTCGTTTCTGGGAAAAAAATCTCAAATGCTTTTTTTTTTTTTTTTTTTTAAGAACATTGGTGCTAAATATATCAAAAGAATTATAGCTCTGATCCACATAGAACTGCCTCGTGGTAAGATCAAACAAGGAGAGTAATTAGCCAGAAATATGGTTTTTTGTGTTTATAACATCAGTTTCAATTCATAGGTTATAACTGTAAATAATATAAAGTTTTTAACTACTATAGTATAAAATTCTCACTTATTATAGTTTTTGAATTTAAAACATGAGCAAAAACCAAACTTCCAAAAGAAAGCTTTTTATTTTCAAAGACTGATCAAAACAAGAGGAGACTCCAATGTTTTTTTTTTTTTTAGAGTCTTGGAAGTCACAGGTTACATAAGAAGTCTATACATAATAATAGTCAAGCACTATTCAGCTGTACTTTTTAAGGGATTTACATACATTTTAAAGCTTCCTTCGAGAAAATTCTCAAGCTTTATAAACTAAGGAAACGGTCGTTTTTTACATCAATGATGTACTCTTTAGTATCAATACTGATTTACAGTTAATCATTGGTTAACTTAATGATTTATTTATTAAATAATTTAGTATTTTATCGATAATAAATCATTAATAAATGAATAATGAACCAATTTATTAGTAATAAACTAAAATAAATAAATGTTGTACTGATGTAAAAAATGCAATTTCTTTAATTTTTAAATATGTTTGACTAATTTTTTTTTAATTTTTGAAAAGTTTAGATATTTATTTAAAAAGGTGGTTAAAAATAGCATATTTGGAATCATTATAGTGCTTCTTTCATAATCAGCATGTGATGCAAGTAAAAAACAAGTCGGGCTAAATAATTGTTAAAAAAAAGCTAAAAAACTAAAAAAAATCAAAGTATGAGTTCACTTTTACAAATTGTAACTGTAATATTCAAGAAAATTTATAAGTTTAAATCAAGAATTTAATCCAGATCTAAACAATGAATTTCGTTAACAAATTTCATAATTTGTAATTATGAAATTATGCGACAAAAAATATAATGAAATTTCATGTCCATTTTTGTGTGAAATTCTTGATAAATTAAGGTGAATTTTAATATGTACAAATTTTGTGAGTTGGAAAACTCCAAAATTTGTTAAGTGCCTTAAGAGGCAAATTTAATGTCATTGGATTATGATAAAATTCAATTATGTGACAAAAAATATATCTATAAAATAAATATGGGAAAATAAGATCAAAATATCATGCCAAAGTCCTCATTAGTGTAAAAGATGACAGTATACCAGACAATTAAGCTGGTACAAATATTTATGTTAGCAGTTCAACCAATGACAGTATTTAGTATAGAAAGTTACTCAGAGTAGTCTAGTTAGTAACACAATATAATTATACAAAATTAGTTTCCACACAAATAGAGGAACTTTGATGGAAATTAAATAATATGAGTACACAGTGTACTAGGATAATTTTCTACAAATAAAGAAAATATCTCCTCCAAACTACACTATCAGAGCAAGAAAAATACAGTTTTGATTTAAACTAGATTGCTAAAGTAAAACATTATAATTGGATTGTACTTTGATCTTATCTTGTGGACTTTAAAAATTGTGCAAAATAAATCACTCTATTTTCCCATGAAATCCGAATTTGGAGGGGGGTATCTTATTAAAAATTTTGTTGCAATTAAGTCCCCAAGATCAAGTTTTTTAAATTCTCAAGGGTCATTTTAAAATTTTATTTCTTTCTTTTTCTCCAAATTTGTTCATGGAGCAAAAATTTCTCTCCCTTGTTCCCTCTCCAAAACTAACCACCCAAGCTTGTTCTCTCTCAAAATTTTTGTTTTTTTAAGCCACTAAATCCTTACTAGAAGCAAGATCAAGAATTATAGTGTTGATCCATAGAGTTTTAAGGTAACAATCTAAATTTTTCTAAGTGAGTTTTGTCTCAAAGTTTGGAGTTATGCTAGAAATTTATTTTCTATGTTTTATTCTTGAGATTAAGAAGTTCTAGAGGCCTTTCTCACTAAGAAAGTGGTCCAATATCTTGAGCACATTAGGTATAAACCCTAATCTTTAAACTTTTTATGCAAAGTTTGTGTGTTTAGTTTTTATGGATTGTAAATAATTATTTTTAGATTTAGGCATGTAAGGGATTTTATGTATGATTTATTTGTAAGTTGTATGGCTTTGGATGTGATGATTTAGCTTAGACTATGTGGATTCTTTTTTAAAAGGAAATTTTTGTTGCAAAAGTGTTTCAACACACTTAAAAAAAATATATAGTTTTAAAAAAGTATCAAGTTTATAGATATCTAGAGACAGATTTGGTTTCCAAGCTCAACATGTGATTTTAAGGAAATGTGGAGATAAACTTTTTTCATGAAGAAACTTTTCCCAAAATCCAACTGGATCTAGCCGAAAATGCCATTTTTAAACTACTATTTTAAAAAATTAGATTAAAGTCCCCCGAAATAATTGATTTTGAGAAAATACAAAACACATAAGTTATAGATCTCGTCAAAACTATCAACTCTCATGAAATGAGGTTTCCATCAATTCCACATAGATTTTGAGTTACGAATTTTGCAAAGTTTTACTGTAAAACTTGTTAAATGGTACAAATTCGAAACTGTTAGTAAAATGATTGAATCTACCAATGAGCCTTTGGAATATTTTAATCCTTATTAAAATTGCACCTAATAGTGCCAAACAGCTTTGTTTTGGTGCCAAGGGCAAAAACATCAAAATTTTAATGTTTCGGATTAAAACTGTAAAAATCAGTGAAAACTATATTTTCACTGCATAGTCAGGTTTTATCCACTGTTTTGAGTAGAAAAACATTGAGCATATTAAATGCCAGCATACTTTAAACATATTTATTACAAATACATTACAAATTTTGACTTAATCTTTAAAACTTTATGCATAACAAACGCAAACATAAAACATATTCAAAACATTTGAAATTCATTTTCTTTATGTTATAGGTAAGGTTTGAAACTTACTAGGACTCTAGCATTCCAATTTTAGTCAGATTATGTGTCATGTTTAAACGATACCTTACTATTAGCTCAATTTCTTATTACCAACCCACTTGATCGATAATATAACTTATACATTAGCCGTTCATTTCTTTTACTTAACTTTGTATCACATCAGTTTACTTTTTCTTTATTTAACTAAAACGTCCTTAGTTGAATTTCTTGTCTTACTTGACGGTTTCATTACTCGACGGTTTCATTACTTGACATATTATGGAACATTTTGTCTAAGGGCGTCCTGCTAATTCGAAGGGCTTGATTCCGTTTTAGCAGTTTCTTTAAAATTGACGATTTTAACTTTGATGGGTTTTTTGTGAACCTCGTGGCTTTACTAAATTTCTCATTTAACTTTCTCATTACTTATGGCTTACATAAAAATTCCCGCTAAGAGGCATTTTTCTAAATCAGACGTTTCGGTCTGTTTTGGCCTTTTTACAAAAATTGACCATTTTGCACTTGATGGGTCTTAAAAAACTTTTGGAACTCATTTGAAAACATAACTTACATTCTCTTGTTACTCATAACATTACCAAAAACCAAACATTGATTTCCTTTTCATAAAAATCCATTCCATCAAAACTTTACTATTTTACCCCGTAAGTTGAAAATCTTGGCGATTATGCTCCTAACGTTCTCTTCTCATTCTTTTCTGGGTAAAAATCTTAAATCCTTTTGAAGTTTAACATTCGTAGTTACTCACTACTCATAGTAGTGTAGTGAACTAGCACTTCACAGTGGAAGATACTGTTAGACATGTATGTCCTAAGGAGTAAAAATGTAATAAGTTTTTAGAGACATTTTTATCAATAAAGAATTTATTTATTGTTTATATACCAAATCTTATCCTTTTTACTTTCATATTTTTTGAATGTATGTTAAGCAAACAATAGTCTGAGACTGTTGGTCTAAACTTTAAGAATTGGGCATGTGATGGACAGATTATACAGAAGACACGATTCTTAAGGTGATGGTCTAAAACATAAGATCCGCAATCAAGGAAATAAAGTTGAGCGCTTTATTCATGTAAAGATTGTTATGTTGTCTATATCTCTATTGGGAGATGGTTTGTCTTGACCATCGGAGGTGGACTCCATGAATAGAAACATTGGCACGTTGTCATAGGTGACGATATATTGGATTGGGACATAAAGTGAATTGATTTGGATTAATAATTCTGTCTCGGCAAATCAATTCATTTTAGACAATCATTTGTATTGTATCTTAATCTTGAAATGAATAGTGGGTCCATTATCTTGACTTGTGTCTTTTGATGTACCAAAGGGTGACACCCACATCTTAATAATGGTATGCATGCTAGTACGTTGGAGGCATGACCCTTGATGGCGTAGAACTGTTATTCATAGATATGGAATCCATAGCTCCTCTTTAGGAGTAATGATATCCTCTTATATGCGTTATCTTGTAATTGAAAAACTAGAGCGCTCAACCATTTGGATACATAAGTGTAACCGAATGGTATACTGTCTTTGGATAGTCATTTTTCGATGGTGAGATAATGGAATGTAAGATAAAAATAATCAAGAAGGTAAGACAGGACTTATCCTTAAGCCGATTATGAATTATCATATGGTGATACGATACACTATGATATGTCATGGAGACTTAGCTATACGAGCTTCGTACTTCTATGTAGTTCGAGAGTGCAGCTCCAAGCTTTTAGTGGAATCGCGTTGGCGTTGATAATTATGAAATGTATATCTGGGATATTAGGTTTCATAATTATCGGAAGCTTGAACTATATAGGTCCATTTAATCCCCTTTGCTAGCTCACAACATCCTGTAACGATACGACGTGCTTTTTCAATAATTGGTAACTTATGTTGGATTTCTCAAATTAGTTAAAATTTGGACTAATCAGATAATTCATGTCTATTTATCGGTTAAATTAATTTTGTGATAAAACTAATTCCAGATAAACTTGTTGAATTATTAGGATCGGATAATTCTTGTCTATTTATCGGTTGATTTAATTTTGGATAAATTAGATCAAGATAAACTTGTAGAATTATTAAGAATTGATTTATTTTCTTAGAGATAATCTAGATAAAGTTGTTTTGATTAGATAACTTCTCTATTGGGTTATTTGTATTAAAACTGAAACTTTATCCTATAGAATCTCAGGTGAAAAATAAAAGATTTACAGAGATATTTATGCGGTAGTTCAGCCTATCGATCTACGTGTTCGGCCTGCCAATGAACGAAGGATAAGATTACGCGTTTTCACACGAATCTTATCAGATATTGATCCAAACTTGATTCTGTTTCGAGTTTTTGAGACCTAATCTGATAAGGACTGATCCTAGGCCCAACCTCTATATAAAGGGAGTAAGTCTTAAGAGTTACTCAGATCAATTGAGAGATTAAGAGTGATACTTTGCTAGTGAGAATCTAAAAACTCCCTGAGAGCTTTTATTCATAAATCACGAACACTTACTTTGGGTTCTTTCGATTGCTTGGAAGGAGAGTCACCTTGGTGGAAGAGCTGTACGTGTGAGCCCACACTCACTTCGGTCGTGGATAGAGAATAGCAAAAAAGACCAGTTGGTTGAGGCTCTTTTGGAACGTTACTTCTCTTCACGTTTTGCGAGGGTTCTTCGGCATACAAAGGTTAGTAAGATTTGGTTAATTTATGCATATAGCATGTCAAACTTGTGTTTTAAAAAATACTCTGATGTAAAATTCTTTAAAATTTCATTGTGTACTCTTTTTTCAACAATTGGTATCAGAACCATGATTTTTACATAAATTTACAAGCATGTGATTATACTATATGTATAAATTTTGTGATCTTAATCTCTCCTATACTTGAATTTAATTTTATAGAAAGTTGACACTCTAGGTTTTTATATAATTTTATGTTGTCATGAATTATGTGGTGAATGTTCATTAATTAATTATGGTTGATTAAATTGTTATTTAATTATTAATTAATTAATGCCGGTTATGGTTTTTTAGAGGTTAGAATGTGCATCTAGGTTTTTCATGTAATTAGATCGCGGACTATCATCTCTATGTAGGAATTGTTATTTAATTTTTAAATTTGTAAGAATTTTATAATTAAATAATTATTCAGAGAAGACGGATCTAAAAAAATGATAATGACGCTCCTGGGTATTTCCTGAGTCTCTAATTTTATGTTTTTTAATTGTTAAAAATAAAATTGATGAATTGCATTAAAAATTGTATTTTTTGGATGGAAGATTTCTGCTCGTTCGGCATGCCAAACCTCATAGTTCGGCAGGCCGATGGTCACAAACCGGCAGCCTGACATGTGGTTCGACAGGCCGTCAGTGGGGTAGAAATCAGGTGGCTCTGGCGGTAGGCCGAAGTTCTAGTTCCACAGGCCAAATTTTCATGAGTCGGTAGGCCGATCTTCCTGATCGACAGGCCGATGGAGCATGACTGGCAGGTTGATCACCCAGATCGGCTTGCCGACCGAGAGCTGAAAAATTTCCAAAAATGGTACATTTTTTTCAGTGCAGTTTTAATTTTATTTTTGGGACAATTCTGAGAAACATTAAATTTAGATATGACCAAAAATATGAAATATTCGATTCATACGGGATTAAAGACTTGAAGATAGGCATTACATGAAAAAGGATACAGTTTGAGGATTCAAGGATGAAAAATCGATAATATGTCTTGATTATTCTCTTGTAATCTTAGTTTTCTATTCTCTAAAGTGGAGCCATAATATTACGGTTATTATTATTTTGCTTGTAGCTTTGCTTGATTGCTTTGCTTGATTGCTTTGCTTGTCTGTATTATAATATGATTTACCATGTATATTGATAACATGTCATATAGAATAGGGAGTGCTGCTCATATTAAAATTGTTCATGCATATTCTTAAAATAAAACCTTGATTTTAAAAGATTGAGTGGGAGAATGTTCTCGAAGAGAGAACCTAAGGCCTCCATCGTTGGTCCATAGGCAGAACATGATATTCCTGACCCCTAGGAAGGGATTTCTATCATGTACCATATTGGATCTCTGAAAGGATAAGGTATTTTAGCATAATTTATGATTACATACCCCTAGGTGGTGATTATAAATCATGGATAAAATATTGAAATGATGGTTATACACTCATGTTAATTTTATTATTAACCTCCCCTAAGAGCTCTGTTAATAGAATTAATGGCCAAAGAAACGATTATTAGTATATGCTAGATCATACGGGTCCTGGATGGTATATATTAATCAGGAGAGAATCCGTGTTCCTGATTGAATTTAGCATGACTCCCCTAGGAGCTTGTTGAATTCTGAGTTGGGAATTATCATTGTAAGGTTGTGATATTTTCAAGGTTTTGATATATAAACACATTTGTATATTTTACATGATTGTGTTATCTTACTAAATTATTATGATATGTTTGCTTATGTTTGGTATATGATTCTTTATTGTAGATTAAAAATGTCTAAAAATGCTTTACCATCGATACTTGACAAAAACCTATTAACTAGTGAGAACTATAATAATTGGAAATGGAACCTAGATATCGTCCTGTCCTTTGAGAAATTGAAATATGTATTGATAACCCCTTGTCCTCCCGAGCCTACGGGAGACTCAACTAATGAGCAATTCCAAGCGCATGATCATTGGAAAGATGCTAATGATCAGGCCGCTGCTATGTTATGGCTAGCATGAATTGTAACACCCGAGAATTTCTAATACATTAAAAATACATTAAGTTAAGGATTATATTAAGATGAAAAGTACAGTTTAAGGAAAAAACTGTATAATAATACAAAAAATTATACGGTATTAAAATAATACAGTGTAAGAAAAAACACTGATAAAGTTATACAGCATGAAAATTACACTGCAAGAGTAAAGCAGTATAAGAATTAGACTGTTTAAAGTCATGCAGTATAGAATTGGACTGTGTTTTGTGTAGGCCACAAATTTTTTTTATAAAAGTGCAAAAAAAAAAAAGGAAAAATCTCACACAGAAATCAACTCTCTCCACTTTCTCTCTCTACATTTTCTTTGCATAACAAATGCAATATATTGCTTAAAAAATGCATCATAAAACGCAAACATATTTTACAAATCATAACTTGTATTCTAACACTTATTGCATAACAAATGTAACATATAACGAAATCATATTTTACAAATTCTAACTTTTTTTCTAAAACTTTTTGCATAACAAATGCATCATGAAACTTATAACTTAAACTATAAAACATTATGCATTGTCATAATGCAAAACATACTTTAAATACTTCAAAAATCATAACTTAAACTTTTTAAAAAAACTTTATGCATATTAAAATGCAAATAGACTTTAAACATAACAATTGCAAATTCATTGCAAATCTTTTTCTTGAACTTTAAAACTTTTTGCATAATAAATGTAAACATACTTTAAAAGAAACTTGCATAATAATTGCAAATGAGAAAAATCATTTACTTCATGCTGTAGGTGAGATTTGAACTTATCCGAACTATGCTCTAGCGTTCTCTATTCCGTTCCTTTTCCTTACATTAGTCGGCCTCTGTGTCCTGATCAAACGACAGCCGACTTATTAGTTAAATTTTTTTATTATCAATCGACTCGATTGATAATAAAAAGTAAACATTAACCATTCTTTCCTTTTAACTTGGCTAGTATACTTTCATTTACCGTTGTCTTTACTTAACCTTATAAACCATCAGTTTATCTTTCCTTCACTTAGCTTTGTAACCCACCGGGGTTACGTTTCCTTTTAACCTCGTAACCCATCGGTTTACCTCTCGTTTACTTAAACATCCCTTATTAAATCTCCCGTCTTACTGGCGATTTCATTACTTAATGTATTACGGAACATTTTTTGTCTAATAATGTTATGCAAAATTGGAGTGTTCGACTCCGTTTTAGCTGTTTCCTTGATAATGACGATTTTACCCTTAACGGGTTTTTCATCAACCTCGTAACTTTATACAACTCATTCTCACATAAAACAGTGTAACAATCACTGATCATGCATTTCATAAATTTTCATGAAAGCATGTAAAACAATTTATTTTAAAACAGTTCATACTATAGGTGAGATTCCTACTTACTTAGACTCCAAGCTAAGCAGGTTCAGTTATACCTCGTTGTATCTACAATATGCGAATCATCCTCTGTAGTGCTCCTCGAGCGACCATGAATGACTAAGAATGCTTCCTGGAGATCATACGTTACTAGAACTATCATTCTAGACTATGTTACTGCTGTTTGAATCGTCTCGATCCGTGTACAGTCAATACCGAATGATTTTCATCGGAGTGAAATTAGCTCAAACGGAGGTACCATTGCGTTCAAAGCGTTGAAACGAGTCGGGAGGTAGTCTCGGATCATCGATCGGAGGTCCGAATCACAAAATCCCAAAGTAGCCGTTGACCGACGTTGACCGGTGCCAATTGGTTTCGTTGGGGGCTGGGCTCGGGCCTATCCCCCCTAATTTGACCCTTTTGAGATGATTGGTGGGGTCAATTTTACCCAATTCGACCTCCATCTGCTCAAATCAAAGATGGGATTCTCGGCCAAAATCGATGGCTCGGATCTCCTATCACCGGCGAAGCTACCGTGCAATTAAGCTGGGGGTTTTGCTCCCTGTGGTTGTCTGAGCATTTCCCCTATGGTGGGGCAGCTCAACACCACGTGGAATGGTAGCTCCACCTCTGCCACTGCGATGCACGACGGCAGAATGGTTCTTCGGCAATCGGTGGTGCAACCGTGAAATTAAGAGGGGGAAAAGCTCTCTCGCACTCCTCTGAACCCGATGGTCTAGACAATTTCATGAAATGACGGCTAAATGGGCGAGTTTGACAATCTCACGGTGGCTCATGACTACGTTCATGGAACTCCAACAAGGGTGGCAGAATGATGCAATTGAGCGAGGGGTCTTGCTCGTCGTCTCCCTCTAGTCCTTTTGGCACCAGCGATGTGCCACATCGCCGCCGGAGACGGCGGGTCCTGCGGTGGCTACACGATGGCGACGGGGCTACTCCATCCAGGCTTTTCTAGCTAAAATCGAGTTGGAAAAGTGGTACCATCTTACTCTTCTCCTCACGCTGAGTCCATAGACACCAAGATCACGTCGATTGGTTGTCGGACGGCGAAAAAATTACATCGAGAAAAATAGGTTTCATTGCCACTTTGAGCGACGTGTGTGGCTTCCTCCGGCAGCGTTTTAGGTGGCATGACACCTCGTTGGACTCAGCTCAACGAGAGCTTTCCATTGGTGCGGGAGGTGTCAAAAATAAACGCTGAAATCTTGATCAAGATTTAAGGAGAGAGAAAAAATGTAGAGAGAGAAAGTAGAGAGAGCTGATTTCTATGTGAGATTTTTCCTTTTTTTTTTGCACTTTTATAAAAAAATTTGTGGTCTACACAAAACACAGTCCAATTCTATACTGCATGACCTTAAACAGTCTAATTCTTATACTGCTTTACTCTTGTAGTGTAATTTTCATGCTGCATAACTTTATTAGTGTTTTTTCTTATACTGTATTATTTTAATACCGTATAATTTCTTTATTATTATACAGTATTTTTTCTTAAACTGTACTTTTTATCTTAATATAATTCTTAACTTAATACATTTTTAATGCATTAGAAATTCTCAGGTGTTACAATTGCAAGTGTGTTTGCATATGATGTGATTGCATTTGAAATGCTTACTAAAGTTAATAAGAAGGTAACGTAAAGACAGAAAGAAAGTTTCGTACTAGCCTCTTTGTTATGGGATACTAAAAGTAAAATTAAAGTTTGACCTCCTAGATATGAGGTACAAGACCTCAATGTTTGATGGTCTCAAGTCTTCTACAAAGGAAGCATCATATTTATGATCTCATGATTAATGAGTTGGTATAAACACTAAAGTAAAGTAAGGAAAATGACGGTAAGATAAGAAAAGATAAGGAATAAGGAGAGAAAGTTAAAGTAAGATAAGAAAAGTTAAGGAACGAAGATAGAAAGTTAAAGTAAGAAAGAATGTTTATAAGACACTCATAAATGAAAGTTCCTAATTGAGCATAAATGGAATTATACATTCTAATTTTGCCTGAATTCCTTTTTATGAAATATTTATATGTTATGTTAAGAAAGACATTTTGAGAGATGTTTTATGTTAAATGTTTATGAAAAACATTTTCATGTTTTCAAGAAAAGATTTATAAATGACGTTTTAAGAAAGACGTTCAAGAAATGTTTTACAAAAAACGTCTATGCAAAACGTTTTTAGAAATGTTTATGAAAAATGTTTCAAGAGAAAGGTTTTTATGAGAAAAGTTTTAAAGCATAATTAAATGATTTGTGAGTTTATGCTTGAACTTGCCGAGTGAAAGCTCATTAAAAGTTTCTTCATGCTGTAGGTAATTTATGGGTGACCAGTAGGACTCGCTAGAAGAGTTGGGTGTTGCGGAGGACAGATGCGAAGATTTGGGTATGGATACCATCACTGTTTGCTTCCGCTATGCAAAGAAAATGTTTTCCATTGTTTAATGTAGTGTTTGCGAAGTTTTAAGAATTCTAAGAATTGTATTCAAAGTTTTAAGATACAGTTTACAAACTGTTTTATGTAATTATAAAGTAAAGTTTTAAGCTATGATTTAATAATTGTTTCTTATTAAGTTTTAAGAAATGATTTGAAATGATTTTAAGGGCAAGTGTTGAGCGAGGTCTCAACTTGAAATGCGATAGAAGTCGCATCAGTTTTAAAGGATGTTTAAAAAAAATTATTTCAGTATTTTTCTTACTAAGTAAGTAAGATTACTATTTACGTAACGATATTTAAGAAAGTAAAGTGACTGCCTGAAAAGGTGGGTCGTCACATGAATAACGTGTTGTAGGCTCAACATCAGGATTATGAGACTGCGAAGTAGATCTTAGATAATCTTGAGGATATGTTTGGAGGCCAGGCCATAACAAAGCGGCAAGAGGCGCATCAGAAACTTCTTAACTATAGATAGAGGCCGGGGACATCTGTAAAGGAGCATACGATGTTGGTCATGGGTTACCTCGCTGAGGCTCAAACCAATGAAGCCGACATCGATGCTGAAACTCAGATGACTATGGTCTTTGAGACTCTGTCCAAGGAATTTATTCCGTTTAGAGCTTAATTTGAGTAATAGACGGGATATGACCTTGACGGAATTGATGAAACAGTTACATGAGTTTGAACTGCTGATCAGGGAGTCTTCTACGGGTGGTGAGGCCAACATGGTAGCTGCTTCTGGTTCCAATCCTAACTCTAAGAATGGAAAGAAGCAACGGGCCAAGAACCAAAAATCTTCTATTCCTGCTAGCACCAAGAGCAAGAAGAAGAAGAAAAAGAACCCAAAGACGCTTAAGTGCTTCTTCTGTGGGAAGGTCAGGCATATCAAGAAGCATTGCAAGGACTTCCTTTCTAAATGAGGTAGTTGTGATCTTCTATATTTAAAAACTTGTTTGGTTGAGGAATCCAGTGACATTTGGGTCATAGATTCTGGTGCAACTAATCATGTTTGTGTTTCTCTATAGGAGTTCAAAGAAACGAGAAGTCTGCTGTATGAAGACTTCATGCTTCAGATGAGCGATGGATCCTTGGTCTTAGCGGAAGCTGTGGGAGACGTCCATCTTTATTTTGATAATTATAGAAATTTATTTTTGCAAGATTGTTTTTATGTTCTTAAATTTAAAAGGAATTTAATTTCTGTAGCTTATTTATTTAAGGACTCCTATTTGGTTTCTTTTAATGATAAAGTGGTGATTCGTAAAAATAAATCTTTTATCTGTTCTGGACGGATGCAAAATAATCTATATTTTATCAAACCTAAGATGGACTTATTGCGTAATGCTGAGATAAATGATAATAACTCTAAAAGACTTAAAACTTCTCACTCTAATAAGACTTATCTTTGGCATTTGCGTCTTGGTCATATTAACCTGAATAGGATTCAAAGATTGGTAAGGGATGGACCTTTAAGTCACTTAAAGGTGGAATCTATACCTTAATGTGAATCTTGTTTGGAGGGTAACATGACCAAAGACCATTCGGGTCTAAGGGCAATAGGGCCGAAGGGGTTCTAGAACTTGTACATAGTGATGTTTGCGGACCAATGAACATCCGAACATGAGGAAGGTATGAGTACTTCATCACTTTTATTGACGATTACTTAAGATATGGGTATGTGTACCTGATGCACCACAAAAGTGAAACTTTTGATAAGTTCACGGAGTTTTCAGGATGAAGTGGAAAAGCAATTGAGTAGACCCATAAAGGCACTTCGATCCGATCGAGGTGGGAAACACTTTTCTGATGAGTTCTTGGGACACTTATTAGAGAATGAGATTTTATCTCATTTGACTACGCCGGGTACTCTACAGTAGAATGGCGTAGTAGAGAGAACAAATAAGGCTTTGTTGGACATGATTAGGTCCATGATGAGTTATTCATCATTGCCTTTATCCTTTTGGGGATATGCACTACAAACCGCATGTTATCTTTTGAACAATGTGCCGTCAAAATCGGTCCCTAAAACTCCTCACGAGTTGTGGACGAGTAGGAAGACATCCTTAAACCATATTCGTATATGGGGATGTCTAGCTCATGTCCTGTTTAAGGATCCAAATAAGTTGGAAGCACATTTGAAAATTTGCATGTTTATAGGATATCCAAAAGGGACTAAAGGGGGTTATTTCTGTAAACCAAAAGAAAATAAAGTCGTGGTTTCAACTAATGTAACTTTCCTTGAGGAGAGTTACATGGACGACTTTAAACCTCAAAGCAAAGTGATGCTTGAGGAGTTAAGGAGTGATCCGATCCCTCCGAAGGTTCCGAATGAAACCGTTTTGATCAGTGTAGAAAAACCAAACAAACCTGAACAACAACCTCAAGGGCTTCGACGTAGTGGGAGGATCGGGCATCAACCTGAGAGGTATATGTTCAATGGGGAGGTCTTTTTGGCTGAACTGGTTGAACATGACAGGAATCCTTATACTTATGCAGAAGCTATAGAGGATGTTGATTCAAAACTCTAAACAAAGGCCATGAACATTGAGATGAAGTCTATGGAGACTAATCAGGTCTAGGAGATTGTGGATCTTCCCGAAGGAGTAAAACCCATTAGATATAAGTGGATCTACAAGAGGAAAAGAGGAGTGGATGGAAAGGTCGAAACCTTTAAGGCTAGACTGGTAGCTAAGGGTTATACGTAAAAGGAAGGAATCAATTATGAGGAAACCTTTTCGCCTGTAGCCATGCTTAAGTCCATCCGGATTCTCTTGTCCATAGCTGCCACTCTCGACTATGAGATTTGATAGATGGATGTCAAGACGGCTTTTCTAAATGACCATCTTGATGAGTCCATTTATATGGAACAACCAGACGGTTCAAGGTCACAGGTCAAGAGGGTAAGGTTTGTAAGCTGCTAAAGTCAATTTATGGACTTAAGCAGACTTCTCGTTCTTGGAACATAAGATTTGATCAAGTGATCAAGACTTATGGGTTCTTACAAAATATGGATGAACCATGTGTTTACAAACACATAAAGGATAGGAATGTGGTTTTTCTACTGCTCTATGTAGATGACATTCTGCTAATTGGCAATGGCGTTGGGGCATTGTCATCGATCAAATTATGGTTGACCAAGCACTTTGACATGAAGGACTTAGGTGAGGCTAATTTTATTCTTGGTATCTAGATCTTTCAGGATAAGAAGAATAAAATGATAGCTTTGTCACAGGCCGGCTACATAGATAAAATTCTCAGGAGGTTTATAATGCAGGATTCCAAGAAAGGTGGGCAACCATCTAGGTCTATAATTACTCTTTCTGAGAAAGACTCTCCAAAGTCTTATAAAGAAAGAGAATACATGAAGAAGGTGCCTTATGCTTCGGCAGTGGGTAGTCTCATGTATGCCATGCTTTGCACATGATCGGATATTAGTTATGCGGTCGGGATTGTAAGTCGATTTCAGGCAGATCCAGGACCGAACCCTTGGGTTGCGGTAAAGCATATTTTCAAGTACCTGAGAAGGACTCGAGGGTATATGCTTGTATATTTGGGTGAAGACTTAACTCCTCTAGGATATATGACTCGGATTTTCAATCATATCTGGATTCTAGGAAATCAACTTTGGGTTTTATGTTTACTCTGGACGACGGCGCCATTAGTTGGAGAAGTGCTAAACAAGATTGCACTTAGTATTCAACGATAGGGGCCGAGTATGTGACAGCTAGTGATGCTTCGAAAGAAGCAGTGTGACTCCGCAAGTTCCTTGGGGATCTTGAGGTAGTTCTTGGTATGGATAAAGCGGTATCACTGTACTGTGATAACAATGCGGTGGTAGTTAATGCTAGGGAACCAAGAATTCATAAGAAGAGTAAGCATATTGATCAGAAGTATCATGTGATAAAGGACTTCATTGAGGGAGGGCATGTCACGGTGTGCAAAATCGCGTCAGAGGACAATTTAGCTGATCCATTTACGAAGACACTTACTAGGAGAGTCTTTGAGAGGCATGTGGAAGCTATGGGGATGCGAGATTTGTCATATTTACTCACTTAGTGCAAGTGGGAGATTGTTGACATGTATGTCTTAAGGAGTAAAAATGCAATAAGTTTTTAGAGACATTTTTATCAATGAATAATTTATTTATTGTTTATATACCAAATCTTGTCCTATTTACGTTCATATTTGTTAAATGTATATTAATCAAATAATAGTCTGAGATTATCGGTCTAATCCTTAAGAATTAGGCATATGATGGACAAATTATACGGAAGACATGATTCTTAAGATGATAGTCTAAAATATAAGATCCGCAATCGAGAGAATAAAGTTGGGCGCTTTATTAATGTAAAGGTTGTTATGTTGTCTATATCCCTTGTCTTGACGATCGAGGTGGTTTGTCTTGACCATCGGATGTGGACTCCATGCATCGAAACATTGGCACGTTGTCATAGGTGACAGTGTGTTAAAATCAGGATATAAAGTGAATTGATTTAGATTAGTAATTCTGTCTCGGTAAATCGATTCACTTTAGATAATCATTTGTATTGTATCTTAATCCTGAAATAAACAATGGGCCTGTTGTCTTGACTTGTGTCTTTTGATGTACCAAAGGGTGACATCCACATTTTAATAGTGGTATGCATGCCGGTACGTTGGAGGCATTACTCTTGATGGCATAGACCTGTTATTCATAGATATGAAATCCATAGCTCCTCTTTAGGAGTACTGATATTCTTTTATATGTGTTATCCTGTAATTGAAAAACTGGAGCGCTCAATCATTTGGATACATAGGTGTAACTGAATGGTATACTATCTTTTGATAGTAAGTTTTCTGATGGTGAGATAATAGAACGTAAGATAAAAATAATAGGGAAGGTAAGACAGAACTTAACCTTAAGCCGATTATAGATTATCATATGGGGATACGATACACTATGATATGTCATGGAGACTTAGCTATACAAGCTTCGTAATTTTATGTAGTTCGAGAGTGCAGCTCCAAGCTTTTAGTGGAATAGCGTTGGAATTGATAATTATGAAATGTATATCTGGGATATTGGGTTTCATAATTATTGGGAGCTTGAACTATATAGGCTCATTTGGTCCCATTTGCTAGCTCACAACATCCTGTAATGATACGGCGTATTTTTCCAAAATTGGTAACTTATGTTGGATTTATCAGATTAGTTAAAATTTAGAAGAATCAGATAATTCATGTTTGTTTATCAGTTGAATTAATTTTGTAATAAAATTGATTCAAGATAACTTGTTGAATTATTAGGATCGGATAATTCTTGTCTGTTTATCGGTTGATTTAATTTTGGATATATTAGATCAAGATAAACTTGTAGAATTATTTGGAATTGATTTATTTTCTTAGAGATAATCTAGATAAAGTTGTTTTGATCAGATAACTTCTCTATTAGGTTATTTGAATTAAAACTGAGACTTTATCCTATAGAATCTCGGGTGAAAAATAAAAGATTTGCAGAGATATTTATGCGGCAGTTTGGCCTGCTGATCTACGTGTTCGGCTTGCGGATGGGGCCTGTTCGGCCTACCGATGAGCGAAGGATAAGATTACGTATTTCCACGCGAATCTTATCAAATATTGATCCAAACTTGATTTTGTTTCGAGTTTTTGAGACCTAATCTGATAAGGAATGACCCTAGGCCTAACCTCTATACAAAGAGAGTAAGTTTTAAGAGTTACTTAGATCAATTGAGAGATTAATAGTGATACTCTGCTAGTGAGAATCTGAAAACTCCCTGAGAGCTTTTGTTTACAAATCACAAATACTTGCTTTGGGTTCTCTCGATTGCTTGGAAGGAGAGTCACCTTGGTGGAAGAGTTATACGTGTGAGCCCATACTCACTCCGGTCGTGGATAGAGTATAACAAAGAAGACCAGTTGGTTGAGGCTCTTTTGGAACGTTACTTCTCTTCACGTTTTGCGAGGGTTCTTCGGCATACAAAGGTTAGTAAGATCTGGTTAATTTATGCATATAGCATGTCAAACTTGTGCTTTGAAAAATACTCTGATGTAAAATTTTTTAAAATTCTACTGTGTACTCTTTTTCCAATAGATACAGTTTTATACGATTTTACGGTTTTAGCCCGAAACACCAAATCTTGACATTTTTGGCCCCGGGACCAAAGACAACCACTTTTACCAAAGCGTTTAGTCTTTTACTAGGATTAAAACTTACAAAAGCTCCTCGATCAAATTCAAAACATTTCATAATGTTTTCCTTTTTACAAAATTTTGTGTTTAAAATCTCGTAAAATTCATAATTGAAATCGGTATAAAATTTTCACAAACCATTCATAGTTTTTAACCATTTTGATGAGATCTACATTTTTTTGTTTCAAATTTTTCAAAATCATTCATCTTAATGTCGTTCTTGAAAAGGTAGAGCCAAATTCAACGTGTTTCAACTTGCTTTGTTA